>JAHTLZ010003822.1:0-13323 GCA_023846285.1 Phrynocephalus versicolor
AGCAATATGTAACCCCCACTCCTAGTCGGGGTCAGATATGTTTGTGTTTTCCCCATTTTCTAGTTTGAGATTTCCCACAAAAACTAGGACATGAACAAACAATGTCTCTGAACCAGACAACTGAGTCAAAGTGCTGCCAGAAGGGTATAGAGTGGGTGCCATGCAGGGCCGGCGCTTCCATTAAGGCGAACTAGGCAGTTGCCTAGGGCGCCAAAATGGAGAGAGTGCGCTGGACAGCCTGCTGCCGCCCCACTGGCCACCACCGTCCACCCCCCACCAGCCAGCCACCCGTCGCTGTCCACCCATCGCTGCCTGCCTCTGCCCCCCCCCCCCCCCGCGGCCATTGCCGCCCCCCACGCCCGCCTTGAAAAAGCCAGACATACGAGATTGATCAAATGCCTTGTTGTTTTAAGTCTGACATTATAATGCATTTTTTTATTAGCAGAAATCATACTTTTCTATGAATGTACAATTGAAAGCAACCCCCTGCCCCACATGATGTTCTATTCTGGTTAAAACTGAATGACACTTTAATAAAGGGGAAAATAAATTAGGAAAAAACTGAGAGGAAATTTTACAATCCTCACTGCAAGTGAGTGTACTTCGATAATCCCATGTCTGTCCTCATATCTAAAACCACTGGCAAGCTAGCAAGCAAGACATCAGAAGATTGTTTTGTTTTTCCTCAGGTATGGCAGAAAAAGCCAGAAATTTGGTTGACAAAAGGCAGGGTTTTTTTTGGGGGGGGGTAAATGCACTGAAAGGGGCATTTATCTTGAAATCTGGCATAGTTTTATATGCTGTATGCATCACATCAGATAATCTTGCCTCAGGAATTAACTGCTAATGAAATGGTTTGTTCTCTATGATTAGCATTTATCTATAGTTTGGTAACCATAACCTTTCAGATTGTTTTTCATGGCTTATTCTTAATGTATGAAATTGGAATGAAATATCATTTCTACGGAAGTGGTCCTTATGTTCTGCCATGTAATTAGATGAGCACAGTAGACTCTGCGTAGCTTGACGTTTCTTAGTTGTGGCTAGTGCTACTGAAATTCATGGACCAAAGAAGATGAAGACTTGGTGTAGCCTGCCTTTGTGTATCTGCCTGTCAGGTATTGCTAAGACCTCAGCCTTTCTCACTATAGAAATCAGCTGGACAAAGGGGAAGGGCACGTGGAGAAGATGATGCTGGCCATGCAGCCCATGGCAGAGCTGGGAAGCCTGAGCCATATGGCACACCCAGGCCAATCATGGAGCATCAATGGGAGCATATGGTGAGGGCGAGCATCCAAGGAATGCCTGTTTGTGCAGATGCAATGGCCAGGCCAACACCGCCTTATAAAGGGCTGCAGCCCACTGGAAGCTCTCAGTCCTGGTCCGAGCATTAGCATCATTCCCCCACTAGTTCATAAAATACACTGAAGGAGGCGGGGTTTAAATTCCTCCTCTTCTTTATTGCTTTGGAATAGGCAAAATTTTTGTCTCAGTCCTTTCCTATTATTGTTTCTTTCCTTCACCCCACATTCCTGCTAAAATAGGCTACCTGTGTCTGTGCTGATTATATTCCTCATATGTCTGCCTAACTGCTTATGCTCTCTACTCTCTGTATTTAGAGCAGACTCCATTCCTGATGCCTAAAAAAAGAAAAAAAAATGATTCACTTGTCTCTCTGACTAGATTAGTTCTTCTTTCCTTAGATTCCTTCATAGGGTTAATTAAATGCCTCTCTATCTTATTTAACTACTGGCCACATGTATATTCTTTCTTATTTTTTTGACAAATTATGTTCAATTATCAAAATCTCTAGCTCTGGTTTTAGTGCTAATTCCTCATTTTATATGACCTAGCTTCAGGTCTTTTGCTTATTACTCATTTGGCCAACCTAATTTTTGCTGCTTGTCCTCTGACTCCAAAAAGAGACTTATGTGTATTGTGAAGTATGCATAATATGGAGCACATGGGGACACATGAAAAGAAACAGTTTTGATTGTGGCTGTGGAATAAAAAGGGTAGTTGCTAATACCCTCATTGTCTTAAGTTTTGACTTTCTCCCTAAATGATGAATCACCTTGATGAGGAATCTTAAAGCCCCACGAGATTCTTTGTGTTCAGAGAAAAGTAAGACAAAAGCAATTCTCTATCTCCACCTCTAGACTCTGTATTTTCCACAAAACTCAAAAGTCATTTGCCTTTGAGAATCACATGCACACATAGACAAGCACTCACTCATTTACTGTCTCTCTCTCTCTCTCTCTCTCTCTCACACACACACACACACACACACACACACACACACACACACACAGAGAGAGAGAGAGAGAGAGAGAGAGAACAAGCACATAATGCCTGACTGATTGTTAAAAAAGTCACAAATAACCTGTTCTGTGCTTGAAATTCTTCAACAAAGCACCCGTCATTCTCATCTGAGGGAATTCATACAAGTGCTCCAATTGTGCATATCTGCATAAAAACAGGCAACAGTCACGCCAATGAATTGGACTGAGAAAGAAAATTCCTAGCAGATCATCTCCTAACATGCAGCTGAAGACCTTGAAAGAAACACAATTATTTACTGTTGTGTTATAGGTAGGAAATGCTACTTTAAAGCCTAACCAGAGATGAGAAGGCCCAGGAAAAAACTGGAAAAAGTTGATTTTTTTCTCTTTTGGTTTTTTTTCTGAAAAATTGGAAAAATTGAAAAAAAGAAAAAGAAAAAATGATTATAGAGTGTTTTATTTTAACTTGAAGAATAAAATATCTTAAGGCAGGGTGTTAAAATATTTTCCAAAATATTTCTTAAAAATATGCATAGTACTGTATCAGATTATTCTAATTTCTGAGGACAAGCAAGTCCTAGGTTACAAACTGAACTCTCCAATGCAAGAACAAGATGTATTTCTTCCTTTAGGAGGTGCTGTTACTGTCACAAGAAATAGAAAAAGGTTTCACTTTTGTCCTTGCATGTGGGTGGATATGTCCGGTAAGAGTTTCCATTGATTAGATTCCAGAAAATCGAACCACTTAGCTACATTAGTTTATCACCTTTGTGCAAATAATAATTTGATTACTACTACAATTGCAAATAAATATTATTTTAAAAGTAAATTGTGTTTGTAATAATTGTTTGGATACACTATATTTTAATATGCTAGTGGTGATAGTTTTATGCCAAGTCAGATTGTCCATAGTCAAATATTATATTCTTAAAGTAACATAATGACTTTCAAGCTGTAAGGGTGTGTGTGCTAATGTAGCTTCAAAAGTTCTGGAAATTTTACATCTTTAAGCCTTACACTGTCTTTTGGACCATCACATCCAGATGGAGTGCTTAGAGTGATTTCTGTGAAAATTCTCAGTCATCCAGGTGAGGTTATCTGGAAGCTGAATCATGGTAACTGGACTTCTTTTCTTCGCCAGTCTGAGGAAAGTTGGCGGTAATGCCTCCAATTTATAGCTCACCTTGATTTCACATCACTCTGGTCTGAATAGGCTCATTTGGTGCACAATGGCCTGGGGTGTGTGAAAGTCCAACCTATGCAACCCTTCCCAACATCCATTAAGTATGGGTTGTTAGCTTTGGTCTTCCTGGTGGAGGTGTGAAGTGCTTCTGATTTGTCTGGGGATTGATTGAAAGGGCAGCATGACGAGTGGTAGACAGATTGTGCCTGAGACCCCCAACTCTGTTGAGAGAGGGGTTTTAAGTGTATATACATCAATGGCTTCCCTGACCCCTCTCTGGAACCAACATCACAAAAATTGACTCAACAGCACTCTTCCTAAACCTCAGGTTTAGACTCAACAGCACTCTTCCTAAAATTGACTCAACAGCACTCTTCCTAACTTACAATCCCCCAGCACACACCAGAAAATTGTTTGAGACACAAAGTTAGCATGCCAAGGAAGGAGGGTCTAGAAGTGTTTCTTTGACATTAAATGTTCTGTGTGAGGGATTTTTAAAAAAGAAAGGAATATTTCATCACATAACCCCCGCCCCGCAACTCACAGTTTGAGATGGTGGAGTCCAGAAGAAGGAATCAGGAGGAAAAAATCTCAAGCAGAGATGGAACCATCTCATATTGCACACTAAGACCGTTATGTCACATTCAGGAAGACCCAAATTGAATTCACACTTGGTTTAGTTGCTGCAGATGATGCAGCTACTGATGTGGATTTAAAATGTCATCAATGCACATTTTGTAAATGATAGCAAGGCCTCAATTGCTGGTCAGCCAATGCTGAGAAGACTCAGTAACTGGCAACACTGGAGATATGACATCAGAATCCTTTCCTGCATCGTGTGTACCTAAAAAGGGAGTGGGTAGAGCTGCCCTTTCCCTTGGCAAGAACAGAGATACCCTCTAACCAGTGCTGGGATGCTTCCGGGCTACCTCAGCACTGGCTAGCTGGTGATGGTGCCTGGCAGGGAGCAGGGTCAAGGCGGTTCTGGCATCGTATTGTTTTGCTGCATTCCAAGCCAGTGAGCAAATGCCGTGACCCCAGCACATTAAAGCAGGACATCTAAAACAGGCTGTTGTGCACCTGTACACAGATAACCTGCAGTTTAAAAAGAGAGCTTTGTGTTAGTTACTTAAAATGTCATTCCTGCCAAGGAGCCATTTTGTGAGAACCACAGCAGAGACACACTAATGCTCAGGGCTCTTTCTTTCCTTCCATGTTTCATGCTGCTCACATGTCTCAGTCAGTGGCTTGTGAAATGTATATGAGAAGAATATAACAGGAGCTCAGGAGTGAAGGCTTGAATCCTGATTTTCTTCCACTGCTTAAATTCAAATCAATCATCTTTTTTATTGTGAGAAATTGTGCGTATTGGGTGCCTAATAACCCGCTTGCTAAGCTGGTTCATTGGAGCCACTCAAAGCTCCACTTTAAAGAGATCATATTTTGTGACCCACATATCGGAGTGAACCATATGACGTATGTTCTTCCTGCCTCATAACCTTCCCCTCAAGGATCTGCTTTAAGGGGGGAAAGGAATATCTTTACGTTTCAAATCAGGGGTTAGGAAGGCGGCTTTCTCCCTACTGGGAAAAGGGCCTGCTTATTCTCATGGTGGGAGTTTATTTTTGAGAAAAATTATTTCAACTGTAGCTAGCATGGCCCTTTCATAGGCAAGAACATGTTTGTTTTTTTGGGGGGGCACTATAGCTCTTAGCAGAGATGGGGGAAAATGGGGTATCCTAGAAAGTATTATTCAGGAACTTGATGTCTCCCAGTGCTGCTTATCCCTGTGACTGTTTTATCAAGCCATATATACTGTTCTATCTCTCTTCTACCCAGGAGATTTTCTGGCTGTACTCTTATTGGGCATATAGTGCAAAAAAAGTAACTTTCCCCCATCTTTGATTTTCAAGCTGATGCTAGAGGGTCAACATCAGGTTGAGAACAATTTGAAAAGCTGCTGCATTCTCTCACTGAACTCAAAGAAATGATGTTTAACAATACAGAAGCAGCGCAACTACAGCTCGGTGTTGGTTCTCAGTTTAACAATGGGTACACCGAGAATTGGATGGTGCAGTGCTCACATAGGTACACAGACTTTATCCATGGTTACCAAGCTGACTTTTAGCCTTATATGCCTTCCTAACAAGTGACCAAGTTTAGTTATTTTCAGAAGGAATGAAACAGCTGCAGTCAATTGGTGAGAGGTGGGACATGCAGAGATGATCCCAAACAAATTTCAGATTTTAAATTGGCTTATTTGGCAGATGTTGGGGTGAAGGTGGACCCCACTTAGTGCAGCTGCCATATTGTGCTATAATCATTATCCCTGATGCTCTTTTATCTTGAGGCTGTGTTAGTTTTGAAGGGCAGGAACATTTCCATGCCATGAAAAAAATTAGCAGATGTTATTAATTCATAGAAAAGACAATAAAAAGCCAGCATGTGCCGTGAAAGGCTTCATTATGGAATTAATTACCCAGACTGGGGTCAACATGTGAGGTGAGGCCTTGCTCAGCATTCCAGGAACAATTGCTTCTTATGGGTATTCCATAGCCCAAGATGTGAAATCTGAAGTATGTGTTTTGCATTTATTGGCTCCTATCTTTGCATTCATATGCTAAGTCTCCTGATAAACACCACTTGTCTAAAAGAAAATTGAAATCACTGAATTGAAGCAGATCTGGATAATGAGGTATTACAGATATAGGCAGTAAATGTTCCAATTATTCTTTAGAAATTTCATTGAAATAAACAGCGGGAGCAGGGGAGAAGAAAGGGATTTTACAAAGTCAGTTTTAATCTTTCAATGGCTGTTGTTCTTGTCTTTTTCCCCCTTAATAGACATGGATAGGGCTTGATTATAGTTCTCTTTGTGAATGCCAGACTGCCCTTTTTTATTTTCTTTCTCCTCAGCATTCAGCTCTCTTTTGGTGGTGGTTGCCCCTCTATGGAGCAAACACCTGCTTCCAATTCATTGCCTCTAAATAGATCTTAATGTGGTTTTGTATTATTGTGGCCTTGGTGTTTATATATCTTTTCCCAGCAATTGCTGAATACATAAAATGGAGCATCAGAAGAAGCACCGGTTCCAGATACACTGCTCACACAGAAAGGATGTAACAGATACAGTATTTGCCTGGTCTCTGTTTATTGAGGAGCTAAGCCTCATGCAGAACAGAGTATGGCTTGAACTGACAGGCGGACTTTACATTTTTAATCACAGAGAAACAAACTTCCATGCCTCTTGGTTCAGAGGGAGTACAGTGGTAACTTCTTGTAGTATTCTAATACTAGCAAATCACTTGTTAGAGGTACATCTGTATTAGAGATGGGCACGACTTAGCGGTATTTTCGTTTTCGTTTTCGTTTTTCGTTTTCGTTACGGAAACGAAACGAAAACGAAAATCGGCACCAACCTGGACCGAAAACGGAAACGAAACGACTAATTTCGAGCCAATTTTCGTTTTTCGTTACTGGAAAAGCACTCAATTGAGCTAAATGGGGAGAAACGAAAAATTTTTCGTTTTCGTTTTCGTTTTTTCGTTTTCGTTACGTAACGAAACGAAAATGAAAAATTTTGAAATTAGCCCACGAAAACGGAAACGAAACGACTCAGACCCTAGCCGAAAACGAAAACGAAAACGAAACTTTTTTTCTGAGTCGTGCCCATCTCTAATCTGTATATCTGTTGGTTCTTTCCCTTTATCTTATCGCGGAGAGGAGAGTGACACAGGTTCTAGCATTGTTTTCTACTCCTTCCACTTTTTTGCATCCCCATCCCCAGGCTTTTACCACATCATATCTGATTGAGGGATCTCATGATCTCTTGTAAAGAGGTTTACCAATTGTAGTAATCCAAAATCAATTTTCAGTTTGTTTGTTTTTTAAAGCCAAATTATACACCCCAAAGCAAGTAACACACATTGGTGCTCTTTTTTTTTTGTATTTAATTTCTACATGGAAACAAAACTGCATATTCCCTGTAAGCTCTCTTTCTCATACATTACCTGTATTATGAAAGAGGTGAAATGAAACACAGGCTTTGATGTATCTATAAACGAGAAACATCCACAGTTACATCGTTGTACGAATGGGAGAAGAGTTCAAGCAGCCTCCTTCTCAGAAGCATCCCCTAGCAGAATCCCTAAAGAATCCCACAGCCACTCAGAGCGATAGTAGTGTACGTCTGTCCAATTAGGAGGGCTTAGAAAGACTATATTGATACTCCGTAGTTACCATGGCATTGCCATTTTGTCTTCATGGGTAAAAATAAAGAAAAGAAAAGAAACTGCACATAAATCTTCTCCATATAGGAACTGGTGTACTCTTAAGTCCCACTCTGCCAGAACACATTGCAAGATAAAATGTGTTTAACCAAAATGTACTTCTGGCCAAGCAGGAGGTTCTAGAAAACTACCATTTGAGTTGCCATACTATATTGTCATTGTGGTTGAGGGTAGATCTTTCATGTTTTCAGTTGGTGGCAGGTTTGCAAAACAGAGCAGCCGTAGCAGTGACTAAAAACTGTAATAAACCATTGCCAAATATCAAAATAGTGGATTTCAGATATGAGCTCAAGGAATGTTGCTATTTCTTTTCTTATTGAGATAACACGGAAAGTGCTCATCAGTCATAAGTACAGATTCTCAATTTTGCGTTTTGTTTTGAGGTCAGCACGGCTGCCTCAGCATTCACATTTATGTACCCGGGAAGACAGTGTAAAGTTGGGCCTTGGCCTGTTTGCAGAGAAGTCTGTTTTATGGGAGGAAAAGTAGTAGAGTGAGAGACTCAGGGAGCTGCTATTAGAATTTTTTCAGGGCTGGGGAAGAGGTGGTAGGGAGACACAGCTACAACATGATGTAAGAAGGAAGGGCATGTGGATAGCTTTGGTGTTCGGCCCACAGGGTTGAAAGTGCTGCTGCTAAATGACAGATCAGAATGTGGGAAAACAACAGCCCTCCAGGACTTGAATCTGCACACATATACTGGTCTGGTTGGTTGGATGATGCGAAGGAAGTCCATCTTACTCTGAGGCCTTAGCTCCTTGGCCCCAATCAGGCAAATGGGGGAGATGACAGGTACCTGTGAGCAAGCTGGCTAAAGACAGCCACTAGCAAGAGGTTGAGGGGAGGGGGCAGACGCTGGGATTAAAGAGGACCAGGAGGGCTTGTGGGCTCCTTTCAAGGAAAGAAATGGTGGAGAGGAAGACTTCAGCAGAGGAGGGGATGTAGGGAGGGACGGGCAAAGTCTGGGATCTCCAGTTTGCGAACGCCCAGGAAGAAGAGTCCTAGGCTGATGTACCTTTCCCTCTTTCTGTTAAGTAAAGGAAGGGGCTGTGGATAAGGGTGTCAAATAGGATGTTATGTATAAATATTTATTGTTGTTTATGAATATGTATTAATGTATGTTGCCTAGCCGATCAGTAAGCTGGTGGGCGTGGCTAGTGGATATAAAGATGCTCTCTGAGAAGAGAAGAGGTTCTCTCCTGTCCAGATGTTTTGGGCCACCACAACTCCCACAGTCATTTGTCATTGGAAATGCAGTCTTGCAATTCTGGGAGTTGCGGTCCAAAACACTTGGAGGGCCAAAGGTTCATCACCACTGGTCTTGAGAGTTAACCAGTTTAGGGAACAGAGTTCAGCTGGCCTGCCTGCAGTGTCAGTTAGTCAGGCATGAGAGCCTGTAACTGTCAAGCAGTCTGGTTTAATTCATGATAAGAACTGTTATAGTAATGTCATTAAAGTAATATCTAAGAATATCAGCTATGCTGTCACACCAACAACATATGTACAACAGTAAAAGTTACATATTTTATTTTTAAAATCATAAACGTTGGTGTCAGAATCCATTCATCATAATAAAAGTACCTGGTAACTTGCTGGTATTTTCATGGGGATACCCGGATCGGGGAACAGTTATTAATTAATGTTAAAGGTCATAGCGTAATAGATCCAGGTTTGTCACAATGAGCAACCCAAGGGGCTCCAACCTCCAACGTCAAGGCAGCCGTACTGGCTTCTACAACCGGTGACATCCACTCTGACATAGCTGCAGCACTGGAGATGAACATGCCAGAGACAGAATTGGCTCCAGGAGGAGCAAAGGAGAGTACATCAGGATCCCTCATCCTCCTTGACTAGCTGTCATTTAAGTGCCTTCAACATGGTATAGGCCTCCTCTTCCCATCCCTGGACTCTCAGGATTCCCCGTGGCCTTGACAGGACATTCCTTGGGGAGTGACCGCAGGGAGCTTTCTTTCACACACACACACCCCAGCAGCTTCTGCAGGAAGTTGAGGACACTGTTCCTGTTGGTTCCTTAGTTGCAATAAAAACTGTTCTTGGGTATTTTCCCAACCTTGAACCAATGGAATTATTACCTAGAGATTTAGCCACTGAGTGTAGGACCAGCAGTACTTGCAATAATTAACCAGAGAAATAAGCCTTTTTTTAAAAAAAAGCTGAGTACTCCAGCTTTTTTAAAAACACACACACACACACACACACATGCACACACGCACGCGTGCACGCGCACACACACGCACACACAAAGAGAGAGAGAAAAAATACTGCACTGCAGTATCTAGCTTCTTGGACACTTCACAATAGCATACCATAATAACAGCACAGGTTGCTTCTGCAGACTTGAAATAGATTATCAAGCATCAGCCACTTGGAAAAAAAAACAGGTAGATTTATTATCCTGGGTTAATGACAAGAAAAATCCAGACAGATTATATAGCAGCAGGAAACAAGGCAGTCCAATATCTAGGTAACACAAATCAATTGGGTGATCAATAGGCGTTCCCGTCCACCTGGACTTTGAAGCCTCTCCTGTCATCCTTTTTGCCATAATTAGCACTCAATGAACTTGAAATGTTTAATGACTGTGAAATTGCATTTCTACAGAGACAATGCACATCTGGAATGACAGCATGTGATTCAGACGCCTGTTGGGGGCACGCCAGCGAGCACACCAAACTTCAAATAGAGCTCACATACTCAAAAGGTACCTTGTGGCTTTGACATGCTAATGCTTGCCTCGACTGCACTTGCAATCCGGACCAGCTGGCGTGAGAGGAAAACTTCAAAGTACCCAGTATGGTCTTGAACGTTATTGTAGCATTGGCTCGTTTCAGGGAGGAGTCCACCCTTGAACCCAGAAGGTGGAGTGGGAGGCCACCTCTGCTGCACTCATAAAGCTTTTTCATGTATCAAGTCCCCTAAGTACCAGAATCAGATATCAAGTGAAAATTTAGTTTGATTAGCTGCATGTTGGAACAAGCCGACTGCCACACGATGGTGTTGCATCTATATCAGAAAGATGCAAGAGAGATTAATTTGCTCCCACTAATCAAATGTTTAAATTAGAATTATGGGACACCTAACATTTTGGAATTTTGAGCCTCTTGTTTTCCAAGGCTGCCTGTCTTTCATCATTAATATTATGTCATGTAAAAGATAATTTCCCTCCTGCTTGTAGGGAACTTCAAAAAACTTGCAGAAAGATTTAAAAGAATAGAATAGAATAGAATAGAATAGAATAGAGTTTTATTGTCATTATGCATACACAAGATATGCACAACGAAATTAGAGTGCTGTTCCACTACACACTCTAAACATACAAAACACATAAAACACATAAAACACCATACAAAATATTAAAAACTCTTAAAATTGCTTACAAAATTTAAAACACTACTTAAAAACTGATTAAGATGGTGCTAAAACTGTCACATTTAACTTGGATACCGCTCTGTGATAAAAACTGTTCTTTAGTCTATTTGTCCTTGACCTAAGAGTCCTGTATCTCCTGCCAGATGGCAACAGTTCAAAAAACTGGTGGCCAGGATGCGAAGGGTCTCTCAAAATTCTCGATGTCTTCCTTGAGCATCTGGAGTTGTATAATTCTTCCAAAGGAGGAAGAGGACAGCCCACTATCTTCTCAGCAGTGTTTATGACCCTCTGGATTGCCCTTCTATCTGCCACTGTGCAACTGGCGAACCAGACACAGAGGTAGTAAGTGATAGTGCTTTCTATAAAGCCCCGGTAGAAGGTTACCAACAGTTTCTTAGACAGTTGTTCCCTCCTGAGAAGTCTCAGAAGATATAATCTCTGTTGGGCCTTCTTAACCAGTGCTTCAGTGTTGGCGCTCCAGGTCAAATCCTCCTGTAGAATAACTCCTAAGAACCTACTGTCCGTCACCTGCTCTACACAAACTCCATCAGTAATCAGGGGCTGAGTGTCTGATTTCCCTTTTCGATAGTCCACTATAAGTTCTTTGGTCTTGTTGATATTTATTATCACATTGTTGGTTCTGCACCACTGTAGCAGCCGATGCACCTCCTCTCGGTAGGCTGACTCGTCTCCACCAGAGATGAGTCCCACTACTGTTGTGTCATTGGCAAACTTGATGATTTTATTTTCAGGATGAGTATGAGTGAAGTCAGAGGTGTAAATACTAAACAATAGTGGGCTCAGCACACAGCCCTGTGGAGTACCCATGTTGAGAGTGAGGGCTGACGACATGTAGTCACCTAATCTGACCCTCTGTGAGCGATTTGATAAGAAATCCATGATCCAGGCACAGATGGAATGACAAAAAACCAAGGTCCTTAAGTTTAGCTATCAGCTTGTGAGGTATAATTGTATTGAAAGCAGAGCTAAAGTCCACAAAGAGCATCCTTACATAGGTCCCCTGCAGCTCCAAATGGGTAAGAGCAGTGTGCAAGGTGATATCTATAGCATCTTCCGTGGATCTATTTGCTCTGTAAGCAAACTGATATTTATCAAATGTGCCTGGGAGGCAAGAGATAATATGCTGGTGGACTAATCGTTCCAGAGACTTCATTACAATGGAGGTAAGTGCCACAGGTTATAATAATTTAAGCTATTAATAGATGGCTTCTTTGGCAGTGGAACAATAATGGAGGCCTTCAGACAAGATGGAATAGTTGACTGGGCTAGAGACCGGTTGAAAATTTCAGTAAAAACTCCAGCCAACTGGTCTGCGCACTCCCTAATCACCCAACCAGAAATTCCATCAGGTCCTGCAGCTTTCCTTGGGTTCACAGTTCTCAAGATGTTTCTCACTTCCCATGTTTCAACAAGAAGGAAGGGGCTAAACTGTAAATACCTCTGTTTTGTCTCAAATTTAGCAAAAAAAAAAAATAAAAAATGTTCAGTTCTTCAGCCAAAGAAGCATTTCCAGCAGAAGGGGCAGCATGATTAGATCTATAACTAGTGATTTGCTGAACCCCTTGCCACATTTGCCTCACATTATTATTACTGTAAAAACAAGCCTCAATCTTCTTCTTATAATCTACCTTTGCTTTTTTTAATGCCTCTTCTCAAATCTACTCTAGCAATGCTATACCTGATCACATCACCAGACTTGAAAGCCTTATTCCTGTCATGCAGGAGGCACCTCACCTCTTTGATCATCCATGGTTTCTGATTTCAATAGATTCGGACACATTTATCTACAGTAACAGTATCTATACAAAATTTAATATAATCCAGAATTCCTGCAGTATACTCCTCAAGGTCTGAGTTATCAAAAACGTCCCAATTTGTTTCTTCAAAGCAGTCCTGCAGCTGCAGTGAGGCTCCCTCAGGCCAGTGTTTCACAGTCTTTGTTACAATTGTAGTTTGTTTCCTTAAAGGGATATAAGCTGGTGCTAAAATCAGGGACAAATGATCTGATAGACCCAAGTGTGGAAACTGCAGGGCCCTGTAGCCATTCCTTATATTGGAATAGACCTTATCCAATATGTTTGTTCCTCTGGTGGCACAGTTCACATGCTGATAGAATTTAGGGAGAGTTGTCCTCAAATCAACATGATTAAAGTCCCCC
>JAHTLZ010000350.1:0-25118 GCA_023846285.1 Phrynocephalus versicolor
ACCACCAGCACAGCAGCCCAAGAGGGAGTCGGTGGAGTGGCCGCTGGTGCCCCTCCCTCCATATTCCCCCCCCTCCTGTCTTCCTCTCACCCTCCCAGGCTCTCGGAGTCTCCCTTCAAGGTTCACATGGAGAGGCTGAGCTTGGCAGGAAGGACGGCCGGCGGCGACCCCCTCCTGTACCTCCAGCCTTTGGAAACCAAGCTGAAGCACAGCACAGTCCACCTGGAAGAGCCCTGCCCCTGCCTGACCCCCAACCCCGGCGTGGCGGCCATCCAGGACTACGCCCGATGGACCACAGAGACCTGCGCGGAAGACCTGGAAGAAGAAGACGATGACAAAGGTGAGCCGAGAGCCAGCAGGCGCCAGGGGGATGCTGGGGTGGGGCTTGCGACGGAAGGCTCCTGCCTGCCCAGGGACGTGGGGGGTCGCCAGGGACCTCCCGGGGGGGGGGGGTCCCCAGTGGGTGGAAGATCAGGGACCCATCCTGCCAGGGGGCAATTCCACAGACACAAGCGGGATTGGAAGAGGTGGTCCTGGTCAGAGACGCCCTTCCCTAGGAGATGTGGGGGCCCTCTCAACCAGGCCCAGTGGCCAAGTGGGGCCAGTCAGAGGTGGCCCCGCATCTCCCCGGCCCCAGCAACGTGGGGGTTCTCAGCGGAACCTCCCCCGCTCAGCACGGTGGGCCCTTGGGAGCAGGGCCTGCCAGGTGTCCTGAGCGGTGGGGCAGGAGGGAGGGAGGGCCCAGAGGAAGTGGCCTCGTGTGTGTGTGTGTGTGTGTGTGTGCTGACGGCCTTGGCCCCTCCCTCCCTCCCCAGCGGTGGTGAAAGGCTGGTGCTTGGTGTGGACCTTGTGCGAGGCGCTCTGGGGGTGCCTGAAGGAGCTGGAAGCCTGCGCAGAGGAGCCCAGCGAGTACGTCCGGAGCCTGGCGTGCCGGAAGGCCTTCTCCTGCTGGCTCTCGAGGACAGCGGCCGAGCGGATCAAGGAGGAGGTCTCCCTCCGCCAGAAGGACAGCCCCGCCGAGGCCATCTTCAGCTACCTGACGGGGAAGCAGATTGGCCAAGCCTGCCGGCTGGCCCACCAATCAGGTCAGGGACCTTCTTTGTGGGTGGAGCCGGCAGGCAGGCAGGCAGGCAGGCAGGAGAGGCACCCGCACGCACGGCCAGCGCTGGGCTCCGATGGAAAGGCCAGGAGGCTCCATCTTTGGGACCTTCTTTCCTTGAAGGCTCTTGCCAGGGTTGGTTCAGAAGTGCGAGGTTGGGAGGATGCCAATTCTCCTTCTATACATCCCTGGACCTCAGTGTTAACTTGCAATCCGTGTAGGATTCTTATGCTTCTGAAAATATAACTTCAAAGCATCCATAGGGAGGAGAGAGAGAGAGAGAGAGATCTCTGTGGGGGTTCTGCCTTTCCCCTACAGGGCTGTGTGTGAGGAGCCTTGGAGGTCCCTCGTGGCCTCCTGGGTCTAGAGGCTGAACTAGAGGGGCTGTGTTTGGGGGAGCGGCAGGGAGGACCCCCTTCAGTGCCTTCAGTCTTGAACCCACCCACCCCCCGGCCTGGGGCACAGGAATGATTGGTTGGTGGATGGCTTGAAATAAGGTGTGAATAACCAGACCTGCTCAGTTCACCGGAGAATTGTAAGAGGATCACAGATGCCTAAACAGATTCGGTCGCTTGGCCGTGGGGTTTTGCTTGATGAATCCTTGGCTTAGTACTTCCTTGGAGTCCCGGACGTTGCTTGCCTTGGCCTAGAAGAGCCTTGCTTCAAGTGGAAGCCGAGTCTGAGCCTCCCTCAAGGACCCGGAAGCTTTCTATCACCCCCATCTCCATCCTGAGTAGTGGGGTCCATTAGAAAGGAAAAGCCAAAAGCCCCCCCCCCTTCCTGGTAGCTCTTTGCCCTAAACCTCCAGCCCAGTCCGTGCTTCTTGGAGCGTCAAGCGGGGCTTCCCACCTGCTTGGCTGAAGGGCCTTCTGGAATGACTGGTTGAGCCATAAGAGAACAACCTCTTTCTCAGAGTTCTCTCCACCCCCCCCCCAGTTCCATCCATTCCATTCTGAACACTGGCAAGAAGGAAGGTCGAGCCCCTCCTCACCTTGGAAGGCAGGCTGTCCCTCCTCGGCCTCTCAGTTTCCCACCTGGGTGGAGATGGGGGAGGGGGGAATTAGCCCAGAGGGGTGGGGGCGGTATCCGGGCGGTGTTGGGCTTGGCACCGGGCGAGCGTCGGCGCCTCCAGGTCTCCTCTCTCGGGGGCCCTTCTGTGCTGACGGGGCCGCTGCTGTCTTGCAGGCGACCACCGGCTGGCTTTGCTCCTCTCCCAGCTGGTTGGGAGCCCGGAGGTGCGGGAGCTGGTGGCCGTGCAGCTGGCCGACTGGCACCAGCTCCAGGCGGACCCTTTCATCCAGGAGGAGCGGCTGCGCATCTTTGCTCTTCTGGCCGGCAAACCGGTAAGCGTCGCCCCCTCCTCTGCCCGAGAGGTGGGAGCCCCACCACCACCACCACCACCGCAGCCTCTGTGCCCCGCCGGTGCCCGCCCTGCCCTCACCCGGGGGCCCTTCTCTGCCGCAGGTGTGGCAGCTGTCGGAGCGGAGGAGCATCAACATCTGTTCCCAGCTGGACTGGAAGCGGTCGCTGGGCGTCCACCTCTGGTACCTGCTGCCTTCGACCGCCCCTCTTTCCCAGGCCCTCAGCATGTATGAAGCAGCTTTTCAGGTAGGCGGCGGCGGCGGCAGCGAGGGTGCGTGCGCGTGTGCACGTGCCACTCCAAGTGCCAGCCTTCTTGAAGGGCGCCAGGGGGCTGAGCAGGACGACCCCCTCCACGGTGGTGCTGGGGCCCTCTGGCCTTTGCGGTGGTGCCACCTACACCCACGAAGCCCACGGCTGCTTTGCTGGTGGAGGGTGGTGGTTTCCGAACCCTCTCGTGTCCCTCCCTTCACCTGACGCCATGACGCGTCTTCACCAACAGAGCAAGGCCCCTCTTAGGTGCCGTTGAGCCCATTCCCATTCATGGCGGCCCTCCCTGGCCTTTGCTCGGTGCAGCGGACTGGCACCTGCGGCTCACCCAAGGCCCTGCATGCCGGCTGCTCTTCAGCGGTGGGGCATCCCAAGGCCGGATCCCCGATGAGCTGCAGCCGGGTGCCCCACTGCTGACTGAGCTTCCCGGGCAGGGGTTTCACGCAGCAGCCCCCAAATCGTTGCTTATTTACCTGATGTGGCTTTGTTTGTCCCATTCATATGCCACTTCTCTTTCACCCCACCCCACCCCACCCCTTGGAGCTCCGTTGTTTTTCTCACCCTTGCCACGGAAAAGTGTCTCAGCAGTCAGAACACGGTGCCCTCGGCAGACGGGCTTCGTTCTCTCGCTGCCCCCACCTTTATTCTGTCGCGCTTAAGGTGGCCTTTGGGGCTGTTCTCCTCCTTGCCCCTTGATCACCAGAACCACCCTGTGAGGCAGTTTGCCCAGGAAGAGTGAGACAGACTGACTTAACACACCCACGCACCCCGAAAATAGAACTCAAAACCAGGCCTCTCAGTTCCTGGCTGGAAGGGCCATGGCAGTAAGATGGGAATAGAAGAGGAATCGCACGCAAGCTGCCTGGGATGTGCCCTCAAGGCTTGGTGCTTTGCTGCTTGTGGCTGCCCGTGAGTTAGAGGGCAGAGCCCCCCACCTGAGCCCCCCAAAAGTTCCCCTTGCCCCAAAGGTGCCGGTGGCAGCGGCTATGCTCACGGGGCTTGTGCTTCCTTCCCAGGACTCGCCCGAGAGCGAAGCCTACGCCTGTTCTCCGCTGCCTCCCTACTTGGAGGGCTTGGGCTGTCCGATGGAGGAAGGCCATTCCCAGCACCCCCTCCGCGACGCCTGCTTCCACCTCTTAAAGCTGTACAGTGAGAGGTAAAGCCCCACCACCACCACCACCGGTCGTCTTCCATGTCACGCTCGCCTTCAGGGCCCTCGGGGCTCAGATGGTGCCGCCGCAGCCTCCGCCGCCACCACAAGCTCGGGAGGGGAGATCTGTGTTCCTTGCGTTGGCTAGCAGAGGTTTGGCTAACAAGCATCTGGCCCATCTGGTAAAAGGGTGCCTGTTGGGCCCACCTGGGGAGGGCAGGTGGCACCGTGCCATGGAGACATGGATTCCGCCCTGCACCGAGGGTCTCGGCAGTGCTGCTGCTGCTGCTGCTGCTCCACCACCGGCTGTGGGAATAGGTCTGGTCCTGCTTCCCCGGGTGGGGCTAGATTTCCAGGCCCTCCTCCTTTGCCCTCCTTGGAAGGGTGACTGTGGCACCAAGAGCTGGAGCAGGGGGTCCGACAAAGGCGCCCGGTGGCCTTCTTATTAGCCTGGGTGTGCTGACGTGCGTTTCCGCGCAGGTGCTACGATCTGCACCAGCTCCTCGACCCGAAGAGCGTAACGGCCGACCCCTTGGACTATCGTCTCAGCTGGCACCTGTGGGAAGCGCTGCGGGCCTTGAACTACACCCACCTGTCGGAGCAGTGCCAGGGAGTGCTGAATGCCAGCTACGCCGCCCAGCTGGAGAGCGAGGGGCTGTGGGAGTGGGCGGTTTTTGTGCTGCTTCACGCCCCGAGTGCGCAGTAAGTGGGGACCCCTCTTCTCCTGGCCGTCTGCTCTCACCAGGGTGGGTGGGTGGGTGGGTGCGTATGTGTGCTTCAATCAACGAATGGCTTTTTGTCACGAGCTGCTCCTCCCTGCACGTGGCAGGTTCAGGAAGGAAGCCGGGAGGCCTCAGACATTGGTGGGGGGGGGCGGCTCTTCTCCTTGGGACCCGTGCCTGTTGCCACAGCAGTTCCTGAGAGGGCTCCTGCTGCTGCTGCTGCCACCTGCTGCTGCCCTGGGCACATGGAAGTGAGAGCACCAGGCTGGAGCCACAAATGAGGGGATAGAACTTGTAGAAAGGAATCTCTAGGGCGGGCTGAGGGAGTTACGTGTGTGTGTGTGTGTGTGTGCATGTAAGTGTAAGTGTAAGAACCTGTGCCGCCTCAGCATCAGGCTCCTCAAAGTAAGCAGGGGATCAACCAGAGCATGCTAAGGCCACCCCTGCTCCCGCTCTTTCCACCAGCGTGCGTGAGCGGGCTGTGCGCGAACTGCTGAACCGCCATTGCCGGCTGCAGGAGACGCCCGACTCCTGGGAGAAGGAGGCCTTCCTAACCGAGAAGCTGTGCGTCCCCCCGGAGTGGATTCACGAAGCCAAGGCCGTGCGGGCGCGGATGGAGGGCGACCGGCACAGGGAGGCCCTGCACTTGTTCAAGGCAGGCCACTGGAACCAGTGCCACCGGCTGGTGGTCAGGCACCTGGCCTCAGGTACGGAGGCCTCCCTGCCTCTCCTCCAGGAACAGGGCAGGCGGTGCTCTTGACAACCCCCCCCCCCGGGGGAGGTCAGGTGATCTCCGGGGTTTTTTCACCCCCCCCCCACTCCACCCTTTCCTGGGGATCTCGCTTCCTTTTTCTGGCCACGGCTAAATCTTGAAGCTTTCACAGCTCTTAATTTGGACCTCCTCTAGACCCTGTGGAGTTTTTAAAAAGTCAACCCCCTCGTGTTGCTGGGAATGGTTCTCGGCTCCCTTCTGTGCGACTGGGTTTCCTGCCAGGTCCCGTGTTCTGATGGTTATGATTCTATGGTTCTCTTACTCTTTCATTTTGCTCCCAGATGCCATTATTAATGAAAAGTACACCTACCTGAAAGGATTCCTGGAAGACCTCTCTGCCCCTGAACGCAGCGTCCTGATCCAGGACTGGGAGAACGCGGGCCTGCTGTTCCTGGACTACATCCGCATCATTGAGATGCTTGACCGGATTCGGCAGGTAGGAAGGTTCCCCCGCCTCCAGGGGTGCTGCTTGCGCGACGTGACCCGTAGGGGCTGAGCCAGCGCGGGAGGAAGAGGAGGGAGGGTCTCTCTTGCCCTCGGCAGGCAGGCAGGCATGGAAGGGTTTTCTCGAGTGCCAGGCAAAGGCAGAGGCCGAAGGTGGGCGCTGAAGAAGTCGTGTTGATGCACAATGGTTTTGTGGTCGCCTTTCGTGGAGCCCAGGAGCACGTGCGGTGCTTAGGCAGCCTGGCTGCCAGGACAGGGAGAAGGCAAGGCTTCTTATTTCAGAGGCCCAAGATTTTCCAGAAACGGGAGATGGCCAGGTGCCTCCTAAAAGACACCTGAGAAACGGGGGAGCATCTCCCTCGTCCACTGCTGGAGCAGGTCCCTTCAGGGGCAGTTGACCCAAAGGCCGCCATTCTCCGTTTTTCTTTAGCCACCACCCTGATCTCAGCGTGAAAGAAACAGAGGCCCAGTCAGGACTGTCTTTTAAGTTGCAGAACAAACCTTGCCAGGTGGCCTGCAAAGAACGGCCTCTAGTCAGATGTTCCCCGGGCACTCCCAGGGCGCCCTGGAGCCCCCATTGAGAATGGCTGCCCCCCAACACAGAAATATATCCAACGAAGGCCGTGTTGTTCCATTTCCCCAAAGTCGCACCTCGTAAAACACCAAAACGCTCAGGCCAGAATCCTGTTGGAGTCGTGCGCTTGCATGTTGCCAGTCCTGGGTGAGGAGGCAGTTGCCGCCTGAGGCTCATGCAGACCGCAAGAGGATTCTGGCCGCTCCGTTTCCCCTTCTCCTCTCCACACACACCCTCCTACCGCCACAGGGCAGGGACCCATCCGCAGGGAGTGATTTTTTTTGGGGGGGGGTTCTCTCTTGGCTTTTTCCTCCTGCAGCTGGATTGCTCTGGCTATGAGTTGGAGGAGTTGCACACCAAGGTGGTTTCCCTCTGCAACCGGATAGAGCTGCTCCCCTGCCACAGCGCCAAGGACAGGCTGGCACAGTCAGGTGAGTGAGTGAGTGAGTGAGTGGGCAGGCCGGTGGGGGGGTTCCTTTCTCTCTGCTTTAAAAGAACCAAACTACAGCCCACACCCCAGTTGTTCCGGCCTAAAATTCGGCAGGAAAAGTGAATTCCTTGTTCGGGGGGGGGTGATGCTCTTATGGGAACGGAATCCAAAGTTCCTGCTTTGGGGGGGTGGGGAAGCTGGGGCAGGTGGCTGAGCTCTCCCCCCCCCCCAGTTGGGAACCTTGTTTCCATACAAAACGACGTTAGCTCTTCTGTGGGCTCGAGCAGTGTGGCTGCAGCCAGCCTCCCAGAGGAGATGTGCGGGGCCCCTTTTGGGTCGAATTGCCCTTATCTCAGAGCAGCCCGAGAACCCAGGTGGTTCAGTGGGCAGAGCAAAGGACAAGGACTCAGGAAGTTGTGTTGTTAGTCTGTGGAACTCCCTGCCACGGGATGTGGTGATGGCATCTGGCCTGGATGCCTTCAAAGTGGGATTGGACAGGTTCCTGGAGGAAAAGTCCATCACAGGTTACAAACCATGATGGGAGATTTGTAATTCTCCAGGCTTTAAACCAGGGTACTTCAAGGGCCAAATGCAGGGGAGTGGTATCAGGAGACAGAGATCTAGTCTCATGCGCTCCCAGACGCATCTGGTGGGGCTACTCTGAGATACAGGAAGCTGGACTAGATGGGCCTTTGACCTGATCCAGCAGGGCTCTTCCTATGACAGTGTTGGCGAACCTATGGAACAGGTGCCAGAGGAGGCACTCGGAGCCCTTTCTGTGGGCACTTGACATTGCCCCTTCACAGCCACCTGGATTCAGGTTAAATGGCTGCATTGACAGTCCTGCAAAAAATTAATGGATATTGAATCGCACTTTTGCCACTTGGTCTCTAAAAGGTTTGCCATCACTGTCCTTTGATTTTAAGTCTGAGGTTGAAATGATGCTCAGTCATAGAAACCCTCCTGCGGGGCGGGGAGTTAGGAATGGATCGGGTAAAACAACTCTTTGACCTTCAGCACCCTATTAGGGTCACTAGAGGTCCGTTCTGACTAGAAGGCGTGTAGTTACAATGACCTGAGGCTTTAATATCTAATTCTTTTTAAAGCTGACGCGATAACTCAGTGGTTGAGGGGGGTCCCTGGCTGTGGGGCTGGAGAGGTTGGCCGTGTTGACTGGGCCTCCTGTTGAGTGGAGCCAGCCTGGGGGGGGGGGCGGGGGGGCAAAAGCAGCGCAGATCCAGGGGGCCCCCAGATGGGAGAGAAAGAGGGAGGCTCCTTCTCCGTATTCTCTCTCTGGAAAACCCAGGAAAGGGCCACCACCCTTCAGAGTGGACTTCACAACACAGGATCAAAAAGCTGTCCGTGTTCAGCCCCCAAGGTGTGTGTGTGTGTGTGTGTGTGCCTGGAAAGTGCAGGGCCGTCTCTGCGATAGCACATTCACTTGGGGGGGGGGTCCTGTGGGTGTGCTGAAAATGGGTAAAAAGGAGTCGGCGCCCTGGGCTGCGGAGTGGCTGCTCGCTGGCTGAGGTGGGTACGGTTGTTCTGCTCTTGCGTACGATGTGTCGTTACAGTCGTGACCGACTCTTCATGACTCCATGTCCATGGAGTTTTCTTGGTGGGTGCCAAAAGAAGGCCAGCCCCTTCCCTGCCTGTAGCCCTTGAGAAGGCCGGCAGGGCAGGGCAGGGCAGGGCAGGGCCAGCGCTGGGCCCTGTGGCTGACCGGTGTGTGTGTGTGTGTGTTGGGGGTGTGTTCTCTTGCCTCTCTGCTTCCTCCCAGAAATGGCCAAGCGCAGTGCGGACATTCTGCGGGCGGTCCTGAGCCTACAGCACCCTTCGGACTCGGCCTCCGGTCCCACCCCGGACGTGCAGAAACTCCCTCTGCGCCTGCTCGCCCCACACATCGGCCGCCTCCCCATGCCCGAGGACTACGCGCTGGAGGAGCTTCGGGGCCTCACGGAGTCATACTTGCGGGAATTGACAGTGGTGGCGCAGTGAGGGCAGCTTGCCCACCTGCCTGGGCGGGCTGGACCTCTGAACCATCGGCTGGCTGCCTTTCTTCTGCCTTTGCTCTTTCGGCCAAAAGGCGCCCCTTTGCAGCAGCAGCAGCAGCAGCCCCCCCTCTCCCTCAAGCAGATGCGAACTCTTTCCTGCCCCCCAGGTGCTGCCTCGCTCCTCCCAGCCTGGTGCATAACCACCGGGTGGAGCATAAGGACCCCGACCTGGCACCCGGAGACAGCCCAGTCACTGTGCTTTCTAGTTTTAATAAAGCCTGCAGCAGCAGCAACAGCAGCAGCAAGAAGCCTTCAGGGTCACCCACGGCAGGTGGAAGGCCAGGCAGCAGAACCCACTTCCAATCTCAAGCAGATGGCCGCAGAATCCGTGCGTGCGCCCTACCACCACTGCCGCCGCCCTTGAAGCTGAATGTTGCTTGGCCAGTTTGGGTTGGGGGGGGGGAGAGATCAGGAATGCCTTCCTCGTGCCTTGCAGGGCAGAGCTGGAATAAAAAGGACTTCTACCCTCGTGGTCTTAGGAGGCTAGTCAGGACGGGGTTGTGCCACCTGGCCTTTGGGAGGGTTGTGTGGGTGTGCAACAATCACACTTTGACCGAAGGCCAAGTCCTCAGTGGGGCTTCTTGGGTACTCCTGGGGGGAGCGTGGGTGGTGGAAGAGGAGGAGAAGGGGAGGGACCGTGAGCCCCTGGGGCCATTTGGGCTCAGGGAGGTTCTCCAGGCAGCCATTGGAAGCCAATCTCTTCGTGGCGCCTTTGGTCATGAGGCCCCGCACAGTCTCCCAAGCGGGCGTCCCTCTCAAGCCTGCCGTCGGGCAGGAGCTGTGTTGGCCACGTCGTGCTCCAGCCAAGGACTCGGCAGCCAGGAGTCCCGTTTGCACAAGCTGAGCCGGCTCCTCGGAGGGTTTGGGGGGGGGCGAGGTCTGGCAGCCGGAGGTGCAGTGCTTCCGGTGGGGTGGCCCTGGCCTTCCTCCTCCTCCTCCTCCTCCTCCTCCTCTTCCTGCTGTTGCTGCAGTGGGGCATTTGCCTCTGGAGCAGACGTCTGTCTGTCTGTGCGTGTGTGTGTGTGCGCGCGTGTATTTTGGGGAGGGGGGCTGCCAGCAAAGTGGTTACGCATGAATATTATGTAAAGGTTTTTATGAAAACTATAAATAAATGATCCAGATTATTTTCTTGTCTGTTTCTCTGGAAATACTTTCTAAGAAAAATAAAATGTTTATAGCATTTTTTTCTGGGTTGCCTCTTTTTTCCCCCTTTTAAAGAATTCAGTCCAATTCACAGATGATGCCCACAGGCCGACTTACACGAGCACGGACCCACCGGACTGTCATCCCTTTGAGGTTAGTTAGGCAGAGCTCAGCCTCGGTCTCTTCCAAAGCAGGCATCAAGCCGAGGGCCCGGAGAGAAGGTGCTCCTAAGCACCCAGGCTTGTCTGCGTTCTCGATGAAAGGGTAGCATGGTCAACGGGAGACAGATCAGAACCACTTCGCTCCTCCACCAGGAAGGCTGTTGCGAATGACCCAGATGTAATGAGTGTTGGGAATAGCTGCGCAGGTGGCCACCGAACAAGCCTATTCAGACCAGGGTGCTGTGAAACCAAGGTGAACTAAATCAGAAGCCTCCCACCAACTCTCCTCAACCTGACAAAGCTGCCTGAATAGCAAAATGTTTCAATCCCACAAGAAAAGAAGCCCAGTGGCCATGACTCAGCTCCCAGGTGACCTCAACTGGATGACTTGAGTGTCTTTACAAATATTTCATTTTTTCTTGATACTCATCCAGAATCTAACTTCCTGTAGTTTGAGCCCACTGTTGTGTGTCCTGCATCCTATGTCCTGCACTTTGTGTTGAATTCAACTGTTAAAACCATTCCTCATGCCTTTCAAGATGCACACGTGCATATGCACATACCCCTTGTCTCAGAATCCAATGGAGTTTAAAAGCCAAAGATTTGGTCTGAAAGAGAAGCGTAAATAACAAGAGCCTCGTTGTGCCCTAAAGGGCAACCAGATTACTACAGTAGAAGCATTTCATGGACAGCAACTTGGGTGGAAAACAATCAAGGTTATGGCACCAGGAAAGGAGGCGGGAAGACTGATTCTGTCTCTTTGGTTTCCCCGCCACCTGAAACTCCTCTAACCATCCAAATGACTCTCCTGCTTACACCACTCAGGAAGGCCTCTCGTCCTGAGAAAAAACTTTCCTGGGCTGCTTTGTCCCGGTCCATTCTCATTAAAAAAAAAAACTCAAGGTGTCTACCCAATGTGTGGCAGTGGTAAAGAAAGCCAATTCCATGCTAGGGAGAACAGACAATACAGTTTTTTCACCCAGTGCGTTAAGTCTGGATTTTCAGAAGGCTTTTGACACAGTCCCTCACCAGAGGCTGCTGAGAAAATTGCACAGTCAGGGGATAAGAGGGCAGGTCCTCTTATGGACTGAGAACTGGTTGAGATCCAGGAAACAAAGAGTAGGTGTCAACGGGAAATTTTCACAATGGAGAAAAGTGAAAAGCGGTGTGTCCCATGGATCTGTCCTGGGACCGGTGCTTTTCAATCTGTTCATAGATGACCTGGAGACAGGGATAAACAGTGAGGTGGCCAAGTTTGCAAATGACACAGAACTTTTCTGTGTGGTAAAAACCAGAGAAGATTGTGAAGAGCTCCAGAAGGATCTCTCCAAACTGGGGGAATGGGCTACGAAATGGCAAATGTGTTTCAATGTGTTGGAGGTTGAAGCATGGCAAGAAGGGGTTTGCCAGGAGGTCCGTCTTGGATGTCAAGTTCTTGGCCTGATGGATTTCTCCAGGCACGTCTGTCTGAGAGGAGGCAGGAGGCAGCAAGGCAGTTGTTTTCAAGCTGCAGCAGTTTAGGGCTGACTTACACCCCAGTTTTTCAAACAAAGGGGCACAGGTCATGCACGCACACCCACCCACCTACCCCTCTCCATTTGGCTCTTCTAAACAGAGGGCTGACCAGATGGTACGGTTTTCAGGGCTCCATAGAATCATGACATCAGTGGCTAATGAGTCTCAAAGAACTCCAAAGAAGAGTAGCTACGCTATCAGATGGTCAGTGAAGAAAACCTCTAAGGCCGTTTGGAATTCCTGAAAGCTTTCATCAAAGAGAGCTTGAGAGACATTTATTGTTATGGTTTCAAGGATTACAAATTAGTACAAATGAGAACGATATCGAAAGGGTGTACAGAGGCTTATGGAGTAAACCACCAACTGGCAATCGGCCAAGTGAAGTAATTGTTGCTTTTACAAGAGTGAAAATAAGAGACTATGTTTTTAAGGCTTTAAGGAAAAGGAAGTCTTGACAATTTGAGAACCAAAGAGTAACAGTGAGACAGGACTTATCCCCAGAGACTTTGTGAGAAAGAGCCGTTCTCAAACCCTTCGCACTGAAGTTATTTGATAAGGGTATTTATTCGCTTTTCATGGGGTGTTCCAACAGCAGTCTTGATTTTTAAGGACAAGGTCTTGTATCGAGCCAGCAATGCAGTTGAAGCCCAAAGTTTGCTACAAAGGTTTTCTACAGCGGAAGACCCCCCCACCCCTCTCCATTTGCCTCTTCTAAACCGAGGGCTGACCAGATGGCACGGTTTTCATGGCACCTCTCAATCAACACGTTTATACAGTAGTTAAACCAGCAGTTCTGATGCTCTGCGAACCTGGACCATGTACAGAATCAAATCCTTGGTGTTCCCTTTTCTCTTGAAAAAGAAGACACGAGAAGAGCCGTTGTGTCAGCTTCCATTTTGTTTTTAAGAAGAGGTAGCTGTGACTGTCTGCACTAACATGATTACATAGACTTTGTGTTTATAACCACTTATAACTTTGTGTCTATATCTCCCCTGTGTGATTGCATTGACACTATGTTATCAATTGTTAGTCTCCATCCCCCATAACATTTGGAGGTTCCACCCTGCATGATTACATGGAATTTTTACTCTCTCTTTTAACTGCTCGTGTTCTCTTGTTGCTTTAATGTTGTCTTTTAATGCTGCAAGTGTAAGATATCCCTCAATTCCCTGTTCTCCGTACTTGTACATGTCTTAATTTGTACTGGACTGTACATTGTCCATCATTACTCTTAGCCTCCTTGGTCCCTTTTCCAATGAGAAAGGTGGGGTAAAAAACACTCATAAATACAATGATTAATTAATTAATCAATCAATCAATAACCTGGCAGGCAAGAGGGAAGTATAGAAGACCAAAGTGTGGTGGCAACTTGAAAAGTAACTAAAATAGAGCAGTGAGTCTTCCCAGTGCCCCGATGCTTTGGCCTTCTTGACCTCCCATTCCCTCTGCACTTGGCCACTTGACCGGAGCCGTGCTGGCCGGGACCCCACATGCTCGTAGACTTCAGTGCGATCTGATTCAGGCGGTCAGTGATTACCTTTTGGGCTTTCTGAACCAGGATCTCTGGATTCCAGCCTCCTCTGCGCATACCTTCTCCCCTCCCAAGGATTTATCTCCCCCCCCCAAGCCCTTTCACCCTTTTCCCGAAGCTACTCCCTCCCTTCCGAGGTCACCTGCTCCCGGCTCTGAGGGTTTGCTTCCCTGCCCCCCCTCCCCCATAGAAGACGGGCATCCCTGCCTGCCAAAGGGGAGCCGGGCTGGGTGACAGCACCGCCTTCAGATGCACAGCCCAGGAAGCTTTTGCACGCAGCAGCAGCAGCAGCAGCTGAGCTGAGCGTCTGGTTGTGCCCCGGGGAGGTGGCCAGTGACCTTTGGTGGCCCACGGTCAGCCCCTCCAGCTGGAGGCGGAAAGATGCCCTTGGGAAGGCTACTGGGCACGCTCTTTGGACTCACCTGGTAGCTCTTTTCCCTGCTCCCTGGCAAGAGCTCACGATGCCTCCACGCCGACGCCTCTGCACCGGCCTGCTTCTCGCCCTTCTCTGTGGGCTCCTCTGGATGCCAGGTAAGGCTTAAAAGGTCTTGGGATGCCTCTTTTGGTCTTAAGGAGGCTGGGTTTCTTGACTCCTTCCTGGATGAGGGGCGTATTGCATTTGTATGGGGTGCCCCATCGGTGGAATGACCCCGCTGCTCCTCCTCGGCTCCTCTTTCCCTCCGCCCCCCACCCTATTGTTACCTGGCACTTGCTTGACGCCCCCCCCCCATGACCATCCTAAAGGAGGTCCTTCCATCCGGCAGGGGTTGTTTGCCAGCCTCGGATGAAAGGGCTGCTGCCGAGTCTAAGGTTTCTTGCCTAGCCTCCGACTGGGGAGACCAGGTAGAGTTCCCCTTGCACTTCGTTTTCCGAACTTGTTTCATCCTTTTAAAAAAAGAGAGAAGAAGGGGGGGGAATGTCTTACAATGCCCCCTCCCCCTGCAGCCCAGTCTCCATCCGACCTTTTTGAGCTGGTGTTTTTGGAACTGCCATCAGCGAAATTGCAATTCAATCATCTGTGTGGAGGGGGGAGGGAGGGAGGGAGCAGCCTCCCTTTAGAAACGGTCCCAGTTCGGCATTGGCAATGGTGTGTCTTGATCTGTAAGCGAACCTTGCAAGATGTCAATAGAAACGCCTGCCAGTGAAACCGGACTCCCGTCATTAAACTTTCAAACTGAGGAACGGACGTATCCTGCGGCAGCACCCTCAGCCGGGCGGCCCAACCCAGGAAGAAGGGAAAGAAGGCAGGGAGGAAGCAAGCCAGGGGAGTCCAGGGTGGTGGTGGTCCAAACCAGGTGGTTTGGGTTGTGTTTGCTAAGGGCTCTCTAAGGGGCCTCATCTGGTTCTTTCACGTGAACATTCTCGGGCCCTCCATCGGGCCCCCCTGCCCCCCCATGTAAGATGGATGGAAGAACAGCATCTTTGCAGTGTTGGCTGCAGAGAGAGGCGTCAAGAATCACACACAGGACAGAGGGAAGGTGCGGGAGTGCCAGGCTTCCTCTGCTGGGGGGAGGGGGGGTCAGGGGTCCGACCACATCCAAAGACAGAGGGGATCCTGCAACCCCAGGCAGGCTGAGTCGCGCAGGCGAGGCAAGTTGGGCCACGGAGTGGTCCCTGCACCATGCGGCTGTTTCTGCTCCTCTGCCGGTGTTAGGGCTGTCCTTGGGGCAGGTGGCAGGAGCTCACAGGGGCAGAAGTGCCCAACAAGTGGCAGATTGAGCTCGGTCCAGTCCCCTGGGTATATTTCTAAGTGGAACGCCATCACCTTTGGGCAGACCCCCCACCCCCAATGAAATGCTGATCTGTACCAATGCCAGGAGAAGATGATGAAGCACCCGTGGAGCTGCTGCACGGCACAGGGACCGCATCCTTTCGGAAACAGTATATCAACAAAGAGGGAAAACAAAACAGTAGCCCACAAAAAATTGTTACCCCAACTTTCTCCTAAGAAGGAGCCCAGGAGGCTTACACCATTAAAAGACAATATTTAAAACTAGAAACAACAAATAGACAAATACTAAAAAGATCAAACAAATACCACCCTAAGAAATGGTAAACCTAATTAACATCAAAACACATTTCAGGCAGTAAGGCATAATAGTCAATTTAAAAAAAAATGCCACTCAGGCAGCCAGTCTGTTGTGGTCTATGAGACCCCAGAATGAATCATCTGAGTTTCCATTATTTCTTATGGGGAAGTTTGCTTTGATATAAGAGTGCTTTGGTTTACAAGCATATCTCTGGAACAGATTACGCTCATAAACCAAGGTATTACTGTACAGTATATGTGCATGGAAGGAAGGAGGGAAGGAAGGAAGGAAGGAAGGAAAGAAAGAGCTGATGATGGACAGAACCACAGAATCATAGAGTTGGAAGAGACCTCGAGGGCCGTTCAAATCCAAACCTCTGCCAGCACCCTCCTTTTTGGGCAGCATCTTCCACTGCTAGCCACCTGAGCTAATGTTCAACTGGAATCTCTTTTCCTGTAGTTGGAAGGAAGGAAGGAAGGAAGGAAGGAAGGAAGGAGCTGATGATTGAAACAAGGGAGGGGGGAGGGAGGAAAGGTGGAAAGAGCGAGCGAGCGAGAGAGTTCCCTAGGGCTTCTGGAGTCCTGCCCCGTCCTTTTCCTCCCCGGGGCTGAACCCCCCCCTCCAACCTGGCTTTTCCTCTTCCAGGCTGCTCTGGGGCACAAGGGAGGTTTGCCTACAAGCTGCTCAATGACTTATTCGCCAACTACTCCAGTGCGTTGCGGCCCGCGGAGGACACAGACCGGGCGCTGAACGTCACTCTGCAGGTCACCCTCTCCCAGATCATTGACATGGTAAGGGCTGCGGCCGGAGGGGAAGCCCCTGGGAGAGGGCCCCGGGGATTGGAGACGCCCCCCTTCACACACACACACACACACACACACACACACACACACACCATCCCAGGGATAAAGGGAGTGTTGCAGAAGAAACTGGAGTGCTTCTTAGGAGTTGTGCCCATGGCAAGGAGCCCTGTGCCCTACTGCTCGGACCTGCAGCTCTTTTGGGAGAGTGGGTGTTGGGAAGGGCCCCTCCTCCCTCAAAATGCTGTAGGGGTGGCTGCCTTTAAAGAGGAATGGGATGAGTAGGGCTGCTTCAAAGAGGGGCCAAATCCCACAGCAGTGTGTGCCAGAGAAGGGGAAAGCTTGAGTTCTTTATTTTTTAAATTCTGGCCTGGGAGGTTTGTGTGGCTTCAAAACCTCACCACCACCCCGATCCATCTTTCTGGCTGAGCTGGGAGGCACTTCCGCGCCCCCTTGCTCTCCCCATCATGCTGCCACCGCCCTTCACCTGCCCCACTTCCGGGCCACTGCAGGGACCCTGATCTCCAGGTTTGGCTCTCAGGGCCTGAGAGGGCGCTGAGCTCCCCATCCTGTCCACGAGGGATGGGGCTTTTGGATGGGGGAGGACCCCAGGATGATCCTCCCCAGCCCAGCCCAGCCCTGGTGCAGCTGCTGCCCAAGGACACCCCCCCCCCGCTTTCTCTTCATGATTCTATATGATTCTCTCTGCTCTTCCAGGACGAGAGGAACCAGATCCTGACGGCTTACCTCTGGATCCGCCAGGTGTGGACGGACGCCTACCTGAGCTGGGAGCGGGAGGCCTACGACGGCATCGACACCATCCGCATCCCCAGCAGCTACGTCTGGAGGCCCGACATCGTCCTCTATAACAAGTGGGTCTGGGCAGGGTGTGGGTGGAAGGAAGGGGCTTTGAGTGCCATTTGGGGTGGCGGGGGGAGGGGGAAGGGCAGTATAGAAGGAACACACTTTGCTCTGCTGGGCTGGACGCTGTGAGATCAGCCTCAGGCTGCTTCTGGCCCCTGGATCCCCTCAGGAAGAGACCTTAAAGGTTTATTAAGGGCAGCAAGAGTTGGCCCACTCTGTGAAGCAGCTAGTTGGGAGTTCTTATCCTGATAGGAATGATCTTTTAATAAAGCCTATGAACTGCCATTGAAGAATAAAATGGCAGTGGTTCTGCTCTTTAGCTCTGTTTCCCGTTTCCCGTTTCTCTCCCCCCAAGCCTGCTATCTAAAACCCCAGCATTCTGCTGAGGAATGCGTGTCCTGTTGACCAAAAGCCATAAAGTCATAAATAAAGGTTTAGGTAAACACATATCTTTGTTAGGAGACCATTAGCGGAGGTGCCTGCGCTGGAGATAAGCCAGGAAACCTTCAAAATATCGATCCATCGCTGGTCTGTCAAACACTCCCGTCTCGGGGCTGCGCTGAGTCCCGGGAAGTGCAAGACAGGTGGCGCCAGAGTGCAAGATTAATGCCTTCCCCCAGATACTTCCTTTCAAAATTGATTTGTAACAATGTGTTAACCATGTCTCCTTTGTAGTTTCTTTGTTGTTTCTTGGGCGATTTACGGCTCACAGCTGCATCCTTATCAATTTAGATAAGGGAGGGGTTGTGAGTGAGTCTTTTTTCTATAAAAACTTTAAGTTTCCTTTGTTCTGCGCCCCAGTTTTCCAACTGTATTCGGCTGGGCGCCCGCTGCAGCGAATTAAAGCTTTTCTCCGTTCTTTTGAACTTTGGTGTGCGCTTTTCATCTCTTGGCTCCATTAATTAGCGGCAAGGTATCCCGGCACGTTGCTTTCAATCCAGCACAGTCCTTTTCCCTTCTATAGCCCTTCAGTCCTGGATCCAGGGAACCTGGTCCTGCCCTAGTTCTGCACTTAGCTGACCATAAGCACCGGGCCGTCTGCTTATGAGCAGGGGGGGGTAGAGCATCCCCCCTCTAAGAGGGTGACCGGTGTTGATTATGGAGCTGCTGGTGCTGAGTGTCCACCTACCTGAAGCTGAGTCAAGTGACCCGTGACTGGAATGATGGATAAGGGTTAGGGTTAGGGTTAGGGTTAGAGCAAATGGGTCAAGAATGCCTCATGCTGACTACAAAGCGCATGGTGCTCTCCCCCAGGCCCCTTCTCCCGTGGGGGCGCTCCTCGTGGTGTCCTGAGGGCCCGGTGCTCCTTCGGGCCTTGACCCCTTCCCCCCCTCTCCGGGCTCCTGCAGTGCCGACGACCAGTTCACGGGCTCCATGGAGACCAACGTGGTGATCCGCTACGACGGCCAGATCATGTGGGACTCTCCGGCCATCACCAAGAGCTCCTGCAAGGTGGACGTCTCCTACTTCCCCTTTGACGGGCAGCAGTGCCGGCTGACCTTCGGCTCCTGGACCTACAACGGCAACCAGGTCGACCTCCGGAACAAGCAGGAGACGGGCGACCTCACCGACTTCGTGGAGAACGTGGAGTGGGAGGTCCTGGGGATGCCGGCCAAGCGCAACGTCATCGTCTACGGCTGCTGCTCGGAGCCCTACCCGGACGTCACCTACACGCTCCTGCTCCAGCGCCGGGCCTCCTTCTACGTCTTCAACCTCCTCCTGCCCTGCATCATGATCTCCTTCCTGGCCCCGCTGGGCTTCTACCTCCCGGCCGACTCCGGCGAGAAGGTCTCCCTGGGGGTGACGGTCCTGCTGGCCCTGACCGTCTTCCAGCTGATGGTGGCCGAGAGCATGCCCCCTTCGGAAAACGTGCCCCTCATCGGTAAGACCCCCTCTCCCCCTCTCCCCCCCCTCTGGCAGCCTGAGATGGGCTGGGGGACCCAGAGGTGGGTGGGGCAGGGGTGTTTCCAGGCCAGTGTCAGCCCCCTCCTCAGCCCTGCCATGGGAAAGGGGCCCAAGAGGGTCCTCAGGAGATGGCTAGAGGCCGGAGGGTGGTGGACTCTCCTTCTTTGGAGGTTTTGAAGCAGAGGCTGGATGGCCACCTGTCGGGAGTCCTGTGATGGGGGTTCCTGCATGGCAGGGGGTTGGACTGGATGGCCCTTGAGGTCTCTTCCAACTCTAGGATTCCATGAAAAGAGATCATTAGGAAGAACTTCATGATGGTTAAAGCTGTTCGACAGTGGAATAATATGCTGCCCCAAAGGAGGGTGGTGGAGTCTCCTTCTTTGGAGGTTTTTAAGCAGACACTGGATGGCCATCTGTTTGGGTGGTGGTAGTCCTGTGATGGGGGTTCCTGCTTGGAAGGGGGTTGGACTAGATGGCCCTTGAGGTCTCTTCCAACTCTAGGATTCTATGATTCTGACTTGGGTTTGTTCAGTCCAGTCCTAGAGTCCTATCAGTAGTTTGTCTCTACCCTGTTGAGGCCGGTGGCAGCTCTTTTTGGTCATAAAGAGCTGGGAATCAGGTGGCACCAGCCAGCAAAAGGTAGCCCTTCTCAGGTGGTGTTGGGACTACGATCCTCAGCACCCCACCCCCACCCCCACGGCCTGTGCCGGCTCCCCTCCCCCAACTAACGAAGGCTTTGCTCTGGCTTCCCCCCACCCCTCCCTCCCTCCCAGGGAAATACTACATTGCCACCATGACCATGATCACGGCCTCCACCGCCTTGACCATCTTCATCATGAACATCCACCACTGCGGCCCGGCCGCCAAGCCTGTCCCCCGGTGGGCCAAGAAGGTCATCCTGCACCACATGGCCCGCCTCTTCCTGGTCTACGAAGTGGGCGAGAGCTGCCGGAGTCCGCGGCAGGACCCGGAGCCCCTCCCCAAGGCCCAGGCGGCCAACGGCCGGGCCACGGAAGTGTCCCGGGGCAAGGGTGCCCCTCCTCCTCCTCCTCCTCCTCCTCCTCCTCCACTTCAAGAGGAAGGCCAGCTGCCCCCGTCTCCATCGCAGGGCCTCGGCGGGGGCAGCCCCTCGGGCCAGCCGGAGTGGGGAGACGCTGAGCCATGCGCGGCAGACCCGGAGTGCAGCGGATCTGGGAAGGAAGCGGAGCCGGCCAGCTGCGCCCCTCCCGGCCGTTGCTTGTGCCACCACAGCAGCATCCTCAAGAACGTGGAGTTCATCGCCAACTGCTTCCGGGACCAGAAGGCGGCCTCGAAACGGATGGGGGAGTGGAAGAAAGTGGCCAAGGTGACGGACCGCTTCTTCATGTGGGTGTTCTTCCTCATGGTCTTCGTCATGAGCCTGCTCATCATGGGCCAGGCCGCCTGAGCCCCCACCCCCCACCCCCACCCCCACGGGGAGAGGGAGGGAGGGAGGGGGCTGCTGCTGCTGCTGCCATGGCCAGGCCCCTCCGCCCTCCTCAGCTGAGATGGTTCCCCAAGGGGGGGTTGTAGCCCCACAAAGTGGTCACACAAGCCACGTTGTGCATCCTGTTCCTGCCACACCGCCAGGGCCGTGCATAGTTTTAGCAGCAGCACTGCAGCAGCCATACACCATCCTTGAAGGTGTGTGTGGGGGGGCATGGCAGGCAGAGCTGGGTGGCTGCCTCCAGACTGCAGGGCACAGAGGTGCACAGCCTGTGCATGTCCACACATGCATGGATATATGCATGCATGCATGCACATTTCCACACTTCCCTAGAGATGCAGTTATGGAGAAGTGACCCCAGCGTCCCTTCCCCTTCTGCGCCTTTCTCCCAAGGCCGGTGTTTCCACGCTGCCCTCTTAGAGGAAAGGTCAGCAGCAGGTGGCCTTCTGGACATCCCTGCGCGGCAGTTCCCGTTGGTCTTGGCAGTTTTTGTCTTGGGACCCCTGCTTGCTAGGCAAGGAGAGGTGGGTGGCATTTTAGAGGTTTTCCCATTAAAAGCATTGAGTAAGCGATCAGCCCAAGGAAGGAGAGGCCAAGAAGGGGCCCCATCACGTTGTCCGGTTGGCAGACAAACAAGACAATATTTAGAAGGTGATGGCGCAAAAGAAACCAAAGGGGTTGGGATGGACAAAAAAAGGCACAAGGGGTCTGAGGAGACCCCTTCACATGTCGAGATAAGAGAGGTGGCATCCAGGTGTTTTTCTAGGGGACATCCACCCACTGGGGACATCCACTCAAACTGAGGGCTGGGAGAGTGAGAACAGACAAAAGAAAATATTTTTTCATCCAGCGCATTGTTAGTCTGTGGAACTCCCTGCCACAGGAGGTGGTGATGGCATCTGGTCTTGATGCCTTCAAAAGGGGATTGGACAGATTCCTGGAGGACAAGTCCATCCCAGGTTGCAAACCATGATGGGAGATGTGTCATCTCCAGGCTTAAAACCGGGGTACTTCAAGGGCCAGATGCAGGGGAGTGGTATCAGGAGACAGAGATCTATTCTCATGTGCTCTCAGAGGCATCTGGTGGGGCCACTGTGAGATACAGAAAGCTGGACTAGATGGGCCTTTGGCCTAATCTAGCAGGGCTCTTCTTATTTTCTTATGTTTTGTGGCTGAGGCAAGGGGGGATCCCACTGCCTTTGGTATTTATCGTAAATGGGGTGCAGCCTAGCTGTCTTCTTTGGAAGAACCATCCAGATCTATGCAGCTCCAGTTTTAGTTCTTCTGGGTGGCCTTGACGTGTGCGCATGTGAAGTTCTCCTCTCCGGGGCTATCAGCAGGAAGATTTACAAGGAGGAAGAGTGTCCCTCCACCCCCCACCCGGCTGGCCCTGGCAGGTGGCAACGCTTGATTTCCGCACCCAGCCCAGTGCCTGCCTCTTTGGGTGGCCTTTAGCTTCTTTGCTTCCATTCTTGTCCTTCCATTCTTGTCCTTCCACGGCGTCACAGGTGCTTTGAAAGCGGCGGGGCTGGAATGAGCACGAGCGCCACCCAGGAGGGAGCCCACACGCAGCGGGCTGGGGTTGCAGGGCCTGTGTCTTTGTGGCCCGTGATTTGGCTGGCAGGGCCGTCTCAGGAAGAATGCTGCATCTCTCCTGCTCTCTGAAGGGGCCACTTGGGTGGTTACGTCACGTCCTTCTTTGTTCCGCGACTAGTGTTGTACCGTGACAGCACTGGTCGCGATCACATGGTTTTGTCCCTGTTTCAGTGTTCCCAGGGTCGTGATAACTTGTCTCATGACAAGTATAACCTCACGGTCTTGTATTTGTCTAGCTTCTTTTTTCCTTTGGGGCGGGAGGCTTAAAAATTCTTTTTCGATATTTCGCTTCTGAAAAGTCAAAATCTTTGCAGGCAGAGAAGGAGTCTGTGGCTCGTCTGGCTAGCTTTCACTTTCTCCACGTGGCCACATCGGAATGCTCCGGGGTGACAGCCTTCGGGCTTTCTTTGTTCTTTATCCCTTTTGCTTGCCAATTAATTGTCTGTCTGGTGTCCCTCTTCCGTGGCTTTGAAGTTTGGTTTGTTTTATTGGTATTTAACGGAGGAGGGCAAGGGGGTGGTGATCATCTGGGGTGGGTGGGCACTTTGAGCCCAACCCAGTACCTGGGACACAGTTTTCTGAGAGAAACAAATGTTTTGTTGCGTGACCATTGTTACCTCATGGTGTCTTGTCTTGGAAGAGAAAGTGGGACAAGTAAATACCCTACCCCAGTGCCAGGTACATATTTGTCTCGCTGAGCACCCGTTCCGGGGGCATGGTTGAGACAAATTTCAGCTGTTGCACAATGGACGTGAAGTAAGTTTTTTGTACCACTCCTCCTAAGCACAGCACTAGAGAGACAAAACGGATGTGAAGTAACCACCTCAGCAGGAACATAACCCAGTGTTGAGTCTTGGGCTTAGGCTAATCCTTGCCCCTTTGTACGCCGGACCTTTCTTGCCAATAAAAGTCAGACACGAGAGAAATCTTTATGATTGTTGTTTATTGAGCCCAATAAAGCATAGCCAGACGAACCTGCCACCCCAAAAGTTGAGGCAACAAGGCCGTCCCGAGGTGACCCTGGGATGCTGTTTTATGCCCTTGGTTGACCATCCCCTGGGAGGTGTCAGGCAGGTGGAGTTTGGGAAAGGTGGGGCAATGGGGTCCGGGGGGTGGGTGGGTCAGGGCACTTCAGGTAGAGAGGGTTTTACACTGATAGGGGGGAGGGAATGGGTGGCAGACGGGATGATGGGTTTCCGGGTGGGAGAACAATGGGTGGTCAAGACACATAATACAGATACACACCACACCAATCTGGGTAGGGTTGCAAACACAATGGATGAACGATGAGTCTTCCCTGATAAGGGATGGGGTGAGTATAGTCCTAAGGTAGAATAATGGCAGAGCTTCCCATGGTCCAGAGGCAGAATTTGATGTCCAGGTGCTTGAGCTGGAGGCTGGAGGGCTAAGCAGGAAAAGGTGTCCCATACAGCCCAGTGTCTCTGTGGAGGAAGGAGAAGATTCCCTCTGGCAAAATCCATTCAGAACGGTTTGAACTGGTTTGGTCGGGTGACGGTCCTGATTTGAAATGGAGGTCACTTCCGCAACATGAAGGCGGTGTGTACCTTGTCCAGGCCTTGAGATACCCGAAGGAAGAAGGAATTGGGAAAATGGAGGGGTCGGGGATATTACTGGAAGGCAGGGAGAGAAAGGACACAGAGGGGAGGGGTGGAGGAACAACCTTTATTTGGGGGGGGGGAGAGAGGATGGTGAAGAAGAGGAAGGGAAATGAAGGAAAGAGAAAATACCTTCTTGGTGCCTGTTTTTGGCTGTGCAGGGAGCGATGCAGTGATGAAAGGGGTTAATATGAGATGATCCCTCATTCCCCCCAAGTGTGCCAAGGTCTGGTCTACTCGGGAGTAAGGGCTTGCCCCATTCCCTCTACTTTCCTGAGGCTGGGGGGGGGGGTGTCCAGTGGAAACAAAGTATCAAATCTGCTGTCAATCACCCCTAGCCTTTGTTACCAAGCCCATTCGCTTGTAGGGAAAGAAACCGGAGCTTCTCAGCCATTTCTTTTTGGGGAACCGCTGGGCCGATATGGACCAGGTTTGTTAGCATTGTGCTTGTGAAGTTGTGATAATATCAAGGATTGCAGGCGGATGTAGGGGCCTAATTTTGTCCTTGCCTAATTGACGTGTGCTCGTAGGTGCGGGTGCGGGTGCGGGCCTGCCTTCACAGACACATGTCTGCTCCCAATTCACACACACACACACACACACACACACATTTTTTCTTTGTATCCTCCACACCAGAAGAGCAGCAGCAGCAGCACAACCACCACTGCAGGTCTTTTTGCCAAATGCAACCCCCCCCCCCCAGGACACATGCAACCCCCCTGCCGCCTTCCTGCTCCCCTCCAGCCAGCCTTTGTGTCTGGATCAAGTTGAGAATGTCACCTGCTGCTGCTTCATGTCTTCCTTCGATGCTGGCCTCCTCCTCCCTGGTGGCCCCCACCCTGCCACAGCTGGCACAAGCCTTGGCCCGGTACCAGAAAGGAGTCCGAGCTGTGGCGGAGCCCCCCCCACACACACAGTCAGGGAAATGGCCCTCTTCCCCCTTTGGTATTCCTCTCACCTCCTGTCCTGGCCGAGGCCCCTCCCTCCCTCCTCTTCACGCTTCGGTGCTGCAAGCCATACCTTAATGGCAGGTGACAAGGCCACCCCGGAGGACCTCCAGAGCTGGCGAGCGTGAAGAGATGTTGCTCCCCAGGGAGACGAGGGGGAAGGCGAGCACGAGCCACCGGGTTCCTGAGCCCTCGGCAGAGCAGCTCAGAGGCAGACCCCCTTGGCCGCCCGACCTCCAACCCCCCTCGTCCTCAGCCAGCTGACCAGCAGCGCATCATCGTCCTGCGGGAGGCCACCCAGAATGGCCTCCAACCTTCAGTAGCCATGATCCGGCCATCGGTGCAAAGCTAGCAAGCAGCCACCTTTGCTCTGATACCAGGAAAGTTCGGGATGAGCCTGGACTCCACAGCACCTCCTAGAATGGAGCACCAGTCCAGGGATCCTACGGGCAGCCAGTGACAGGGAGACCCTCCGGGGCCCACGCCACTTGCCTGCTGTGGGGCAAGGAAAGCCAGCTCCTTCCCCACAACCACTCCCTGGAGATCAGGGAGGGGAGAGAGAAGGAGAGATACGGTGAAATGGGGGGGGGGCTTCCAAAGTAGGGCTCGGTGCTGAAGCTCCCTGGGGCTGGTTCTGAACTGATCCAAGGCTCCCCTCTGACTCCTGGCAGGGA
>JAHTLZ010003823.1:0-10088 GCA_023846285.1 Phrynocephalus versicolor
TAGCTAAGACTGCCAATTAATGTTTGATGTGTAACCGACGGAGGTGACGTGAGACCCAGTTGGGAGGGGGGGAATGAGCAGGAATTTTAAACTATAAAACTAGGTGCCTTCCCTTTGTTCTACGAAGGTCTTTGCTTAACTGCTGTTGGGTACGGATCTTCCTGGTTGCAACCAATAAATCATTTTCCTGAGAACCAGGCTGTTTTCTTTACGACTGGAAGGAGCTGTCTCTTTTTGCTGGCACGGACCCGTTACAGAAGGCTGTGAATCAGCCATTCCTTTCATTTTCTGGTTCCCTGACCGGGAACCGATAGCCGCAATTAGTGACAGTTTCTGCAGTGCCTGGAAAAGGTGGTGGTGGATTTGTGCTGAGATGGATTGCTTCCAGTCGACACCTCCCCACTTGTGGAGGGGAAAACGTTCACCTCAGTACTAAACCATCCATCGTCACCGCAGGAAAAAAATCTTTTTTTTTTTGGAGCCGGCAACAGAACGAGGAAAAGACTGCAGCACACAGAGGAAGTCTGGTAAGTCAGAGCAACCGGTTGTATTTGGGGGGGTGGACAGGATTTACGTCCAGTGGCCCCGGGGAGGGCAGGTAAGCGAGCAGGGACGATTTACGACCCTGGCAGCCTAGGAACTGGGGGGCAACGAGTTAAACGACTCTGAGGCCCCATAGGGGTGAGAGAGGGGCTTCTGCCCAATACCCTGAATGGTTCACCTCCCCAAGTATTTGAAGAAATAGGAGCAGAGCACGGCTCTGGCTTCCTCAGAGAATTTATTGATGTTTAAATATATGTGTGGGAATTAAGTTGAATACTCTTTGGCAACCACAGGGAAGTGGCCATTCCCGGTGTTTTAAGAAGGGGCGGAGACTGGCAATCTTTGCCTCACAATACCAATGGGGTCACATCATCTCCGTTTGATTTTAGTGAAGATTAAAAAGCTTTGTTTCTAGGCAGTGGGGGTAGCCTAGGTTGGGAGGGGGAAAATTGTACGGGTGATTTGAGTGCGCAAACGAGATCAATGATTGTCTGGTGTATGGGCCGAGGTGATTCACTAGGACATACCTCCTGGCGAAGTGTGAGTAGGACGCGCGATTTCCTTGTCAGGGCGACTTGCTGGGGCCGCGTCTATGTCACGTATGTGCGTGTGATGTGTGATTAATTGCCTAGGTGCGATCTCGTTTGTACTTTGTGGGAGAATCTATAGGTGCACAACTATAACATATAAAATGGGGGCAGAACATAGCAAACCAAGCACTCCCTTGATGTGCCTGGTGGCAAATTGGAAATCCGCCACTAGGGACTATGATTTTGGTATCACTATGCACAAAGGGCGTCTGCTAACTTTGTGTAGAGTGGAATGGCCCATCCTTCATCCTGATTGGCCACCCCATGGGTCTTTTGATGAGCAGCTCATCCGTCAGCTCTGGCTGATCATTCTCAAAGATTTCCCAGAGCATATCCCATATATTGAAATGTGGAGGGGAAATGTAAAACGTAACCCATCCTGGTTAAGAGCATGCAGAAACCTTCCACCACAAGCTAAAATTCTAGCCCTCAATAAGAACAAACCGGTTTTAGCTTGTGAACAAGAAGAGTATGTTTCCCTGCCTCCCCCATATGTCCCTAGAGCTGTACCAGCACCAAACCCTCCTCCCAACCCAGGGGGCAATCCAGCACTCCCGTCAGGGCGTCCAGCAGCTGTTGACCCAAAGCCAGAGTCGCATCCTGACTCACCCAGAGGCAGAGACTTGGCAGCAGCAGGAGGAAGGGTGAGAGACAAAGAGAGAGAAAAAGAAGGGGAGCAAGGGAAATCAAGAGAAAGGAAAAGAGAGAGAGGAAGAGGAGGCGAAGGTGGGCGAAGCCCTAGCAGAGAGAGTGAAGGAGATGAAATAGACTGGGAAGATGTGCCCGCCTTTCACAGGAGATTGAGAGGGGACAGAGAGTGGACAGAAGAGGAACATGAAAGAGTGGAGGATTTGTTGAGTAAATATAAGAATAAATTTGAAGTCTCAGACTACCTTTTGAAGGCAGCAGGGGAGAGGGACTGGAAGAAGAGACAGAGGTACCTTTTAAGGGCACTTGATGCAGTTGACCGCCTAGCCATGGCAGAAGGGGCTCATGCCAATGTGCTGCCCCTCAGGCGAGTTTATGACCCCGTCACCCCAGGTCAGAATACCCCCCGCACGTCCACTATGCAACATATACCCTTCACAAGTTCAGACATTATTAACTGGAAGAACACTCTTCCTAGTCTGGACGATGACCCGGATCGGGTGTTCAGCACAATAGATAGTGTGTTTAGTGTTTACACCCCAACTTTTGAGGATGTTCAACATCTGCTCCGTGGACTTTTCACCGCGGAACAGACGAGGAAAATTATAGAGGCAGCTAGAAAGTATCGTACTGCCCAAGGAGATAACCCAGGTCAGGTGGATGAAGCCATTCCCACCAATGTGCCTGACTGGGACTATAATACTGATGGGGGGATGGCCTCTTTGAGAAGATATCAGGCAGCAATCCTCCAAGGGATCAGAGCAGCGGGGCAGAAAAAGATTAATATGTCAAAAGTTAATGACATCATTCAGAAGGCAGATGAGCCACCAGGAGAATTTCTAGATCGTTTATACCTAGCATTCAGGAAATTCACCCCAATTGATCCTGGAGACACAGGGATGGAGAATATTGTTAAAACTGTTTTTATTGCCCAATCTGCTCCTGATATACGTCGTAAAATTCAAAAGACAGAGAATTTCATGGGGCAGTCCCTATCGTGGTTACTGCAATCCGCGCAAAGTACTTTTAACAATAGGGAAGAAGAGCAGGGCTCCCAGAAAAATAAACCTGCCGTGAAGAAAATCATGGCTTTAAATCCTGCCCCTGAACCTAGCAGGAGACCCTTCACACGGGACACTTGCAGAATCTGTGGCAAGGTAGGGCATTGGGCCAAAGACTGCTATCGAAACCCTGAGAACCGAAACCAGGGGAATTTCAAAAGGGGAGCATTCCGCCAATCCTGGCAGCCACAAGCACAGGCTAGATATCCCATCGTAAAGTCGCCCAGCCACCAGCCCGGCTATAGGCATTCAATGCAGGGACTCCCGAGATATAATCAGCCTGCCCCATACCAGCAAAATCCGATGCAAAACCCAGCTCAGCAGGCAGGGCAAGTTCAGTTCCCACAACAGCCCCCATTCCAGCAAGGAGCCCAGATGTCCCAGACGCTCCCTAGACCTCAGAGAGGACAGGGACCTGCCTGGACACCACCTTATCAGGGCATGATGGCTTTAGAGGAGGAGGAAGATCAATATTGAAGGCGACTAGGTTCGGGCTCCCGCGAACCTACTGTCAGCATATTGACAGGGAGCACCACCACCCAATTTTTGATAGATACAGGAGCCAGTTATTCAGTGATTCCAGACCTCGTTAACTCCCTGGATCGGACATGTTCAGTTAATATTATGGGAGCCACAGGAAAAGCACAGCGGGCTTACTTTATGAAGCCCATTGAGTGCAAACTGGACGGCCACACTGTCCAGCACAAATTTCTGCACATGCCAAATTGTCCCCTTCCCCTTTTGGGACGCGATCTTCTTTTCAAATTAGGCGCCCAAATCACTTTTACTCCAGAGGGAGAAGTTCATTTGGCAACTAACCCCACTGAGCCCTCTGGCGAACTGTGTGTGGAATATCCCTTGAAAGAGAGATGGCGATTGTTACTAGTGAAAGGGGAGCCAAACCAGATTCCACGTGAAATTCTAGATCACGTGAACCCACAAGTTTGGGCTGAGGGAAATCCTCCAGGGATGGCACGGAACATCCCACCATTTGTAGTTCAATTGAAACCCATGGCCACCCCAGTTTCTGTCCCACAGTATCCCATTGGAAGAGCAGCGGCAGAGGGTATTTGGGTCCATTTAGAGAGACTGATCAAATATGGCATTCTTGTTCCATGCCAGTCTGAATGGAACACTCCTCTTTTGCCAGTGAAAAAGGAGGATGGGTCCTACCGCCCGGTTCAGGACCTCAGACTGGTGAATCAGGCCGTGGAGACCATTTTTCCCTCAGTACCAAACCCCTATATGCTTTTGAGCTTAGTGCCACCAGAAGCAGCATTTTTCACTGTCCTGGACCTCAAAGATGCCTATTTTTGTTGCCGAGTAGCGCCCCAAAGTCAACACCTTTTTGCCTTTCAGTGGGAGGACCCCCCACACGGGGACAAAGAGCCAATTCTGTTGGACCCGTTTGGCCCAAGGATTCAAAAATTCGGCGACATTGTTTGGGGTAGCCCTAGCTTCAGATTTGGCCTCCTTCCCAAAGAAAAAGGGACAAGTGATTTTACAATATGTAGATGATATTCTGGCAGGAGCAGAGACAAAAGCTGATTGCCAGCAGCTCACCGTAGATCTCCTCAATCATTTGGCAGATGCAGGGTACCGGGTTTCTCAAAAGAAAGCCCAAATCTGTCAAGAGACTGTTCGTTACTTAGGTTTTGATATTTCCCGCCAGAAGCGCCAACTCCGCGAAGAGCGGAAGCAATCTATAGTACAAATTCCGGCACCAACTACAAGAAAGGAGCTCCGTGGCTTTCTAGGAGCTGCGGGTTTCTGTAGAATTTGGATACCAAATTTCAGCCTCATGGCTAAACCGCTGCATTCGTCCACTCGAGGACCCGAAACGGATCCTTTTGTTTGGGGACCTGAACAGCAAGAAAGCTTTCTGGCCATCAAAAGGGCTTTGGTAGAGGCCCCAGCGCTGGGTCTCCCAGACCCGTCTAAGCCATTTTACCTGTTTTCAGATGAGGAGGAAGGCGTGGCGAAAGGAGTTTTGTGTCAGAAATTAGGCAGTTGGCAGCAGCCTGTGGCATATCTGTCTGAAAAATTAACCCCAACAGAACAAGGGCTTCCCTTTTGTATGAGAGGAGTTGTGGCTCTGGCAGCGCTTTTAAAGAAAGCGGATAAATTCACTTTTGGTCAGCCGACTCATTGTATCACCCGCCATGCTGTCCTGCCATTGCTAGACGCAAAAGGGGGATACCATCTTTCCCAAGCCGCAATGATTAAATGTCAAAAATTATTCTCCAGAGCAGGACTGACTTTCCAAACTACTGAAGGTCTGAATCCAGCAACTTTGTTGCCAATTAGCAATCAGCCTGCAGCTCATGACTGCATTCAGACCATGGATGAGATTTATTCATCTCGCCCTGATCTCAAAGACACCCCAAATCCCACCTGGAGAAATTGGTTCGTTGATGGAAGCAGTTCCATCATAGAGGGGGCAAGGAGAGCCGGCTATGCCATTGTAGAGTTAGATGACACTGTGATTGAGGCACAACAACTTCCCCCAGGAACATCTGTCCAGCTGGCAGAATTGATTGCTCTAACCAGGGCACTTGAACTATCAGAGGGAAGGGACATCAACATTTTTACTGACTCTAAATATGCCTTTTTGACTCTACATGCACATGGTGCATTGTGGAAGGAGAGGGGACTTCTCACATCGGAAGGAAGTTCCGTAGCACACCCTGATATTTTGCTAAGGCTTCTTGATGCAGTCTGGAAGCCCAGAAGAGTGTCCGTGATACATTGCAAGGGACACACGGCTGGCCTTAGCCTTGAGGCTAGGGGAAACAGGCTGGCAGATAGGATTGCCAAGCAGGCAGCACAAAGTGATCTGCTTTTTGAACTCAGTTTAATTCCCCTGGACATTTTGCCACCCAGTTCACCAGTCTACTCCCGAGCAGAAGAGCAGTTTGCTAGGGAACAGGACTTATCACAAAATGAGGAAGGCTGGTATGTCATGCCAGATGGACAATTGTGGGTGCCTGAAAGTCTAGCTTGCAAGGTTATACAAAACCATCATGAAGGCACGCACCAAGGACCGGACGTGGCTTTTCATCACCTCAGCCCCTATCTGTACATCGCCCGGTTACGCCAAATTGCTGCCAATGTATCCAGGCGATGTGTCCTTTGCCAGAAAAATAATCCACGCGTGGGACCTCTGCCCCAGCCTGGAGTCCAGCACTATGGAAGAGAACCCTTTCAAGATCTACAGATAGACTTTGCTGAATTGCCTCAGTGTGGACAATTTCGTTATTTGTTGGTGGCAGTTTGCACATTCACAAGATGGGCTGAGGCAACGCCTACAAAGACAGAGCAGGCTAGTGAGGTCATCAGATGGCTCTTGAGAGATCACCTTTGTCGCCATGGGATACCCTATTCAATAGGTTCGGACAATGGGCCGGCCTTTGTTCACAAGGTTCTACAGGGGTTAGCAGAAGCCCTACAGATTAAGTGGAACCTTCACACTGCATACCGACCCCAAAGTTCAGGTCGGGTCGAGAGAATGAACAGAACTTTGAAGTCTCATTTGTCTAAATTAGTTCAGGAAACAGGGAAAGGCTGGGTGGAAATGCTTCCACTTGCCCTGTTCAGGTCAAGAACTACCCCTTTGAAAAACATTGGCATTTCCCCCTTTGAGCTTGTCTACGGACGACCTGTTCCTATTTCCTATGGGATTCGTCCTGAAAGAGTAGCTTCTTTGACACATGCTAGATATCTTCAGTTGCTTGGCCAGTGTCTCTCTTCTCTACACAGATATACTCTGGAGAAACTTCCCATCCTGTTACAAGAACCTGTCCACAAGTTTCGAGTGGGAGATTCGGTTTGGGTGAAAGATTGGCAGCACCTTTCTCTACGTCCGAAGTGGCGAGGTCCCTTTGTGATTCTTCTGCAGACCCCCACAGCAGTGAAAGTGGCCGAAATCACCCCTTGGATTCACCATACCCGCGTTAAGTTGGCAGTTCCAGAGCCAGCAGACGAGGAGGTCCAACCAGAAGACGACCTTTCACCCGAGGGGGACCAGACCGGTGCCGTCCCGCCAGCAGATGACCCTGATGACATCAACCCCGATGACATCAATCCAGATGACATCAACTCTGATGACATCAACCCAGATGGCATCGACCTAGATGACCTCACCCAGGAAGGTGGACAACCCAGCGACCCTGCCCTGTGGTCGTCACACCCTGATCCTGAGGGCACTCTGCGTCTGACACTTCGGAGAATCCCAACGCCATCCGCTGATTCTCCTTGCACCTCAGGTTGACAGATTAAAATCCTGTCTTCCTGCCGCTTTTCTCTTTTTCTCTCTGTTGTTTTATGGGGGGAGAGGGGGCTTTGCCAGCACCTGACTTTTACTTTGAAGTGAGGCCGACAGACCAGCAACTTCACCCTTTATACCCTTTTCGCCAGAACAGAGAACTAGCTGTTTTTGAATCTGGTGACATCATCACTGTCCTAAGCCCCTGGCAGATGCCAACGTGTGCGAGACTGTACACTTGTGGGTGTATGCACATATTTTTCTTGAGTGACGAACCAGAAGAGCTCGTTTTGCCTCACACACATATCAGCCCCCGACACCCACCAGGACAGATTGGCGCTTATCTGCGCACAGTGGGCTACAGAGCTGATTCCTATCACCCTGTTACCTGGTCTCGACGATTGGTTCGTCAATTGGCAAGAGAATATTCTGAAGCCTTTGCAGCCTTGCAGAGAGACACTAATTATTGATTTTTGATTTCTGCTTTTATAGACTGTTGTTGTTTATTCTAAAAATGTTTGTGGAAGCACCCATTTGGGTGTGGATCGTGGCACCTTTTGCCTTCATAATTTGTATGTTAATCATACTTTGCCACTGGAAACGCAGACTGTGGGGATTCCCTAGAGTAGAAGGGACCCTAGTTGTTTTACTTATAATACCCATTTGCCTTACAGCACCAGTCCAGCCTCAGGTGAGAACATGTGCCCCTTGCATAGTGAACACCATGAAAGATGGCAAAGTGACAAGCACTCTGATTTTCAGTACCCAGCAGCCCCCAGAGTGTGACCATGCTGGGACCATTTGTCAAAGTAAAGGCATGGTGTATCATCTTTGCAATGATACTTCAGGCACCTCTCACTGCTATCGGCCTGAAGTCCCAATTCGTTATAATTTTTCTGTTTGGGCAGGCATGGCAAAAACTACAGTTCCCCTAAGGAGAAATCCAGACGGTGGGGGACGTCTTCTTTACTTAAATTCTACGATAGTTTTGAAGCAAAGCACTGAGCCAGTTCAACTTGTATTTAGAGCTTGCACAGTGACTGTCTTTGGTCTAGGACCCTGGTGTCATACTTCAGATGATTACTATGATGCAAAAGCCAAATATATATGCCAACCCCATAGAGGATGGAAATTTGGGAATCCTGAAAAGTGGAGACCCTGCGAAGCAAGTGCAGCTTGCCAAAGCTGGACATGTGTATGTGAATACACGGGACGGAGTCAGCTTCGACCCTTTAAACCCTGTGAACACATAACATTTTTCCGCAGGGGTACCGACAACACTGTGATTCTGGGCCTCAATAGAACACATCCTACCATTGAAGTCTACGGGTTTGGCATAGATGCTGCAGGATTTAACCCAAAGGGGTACATTACGGTTACTCGCACTACTCTGCGAGAAGGGAAAAGGAGGAATCACACCTGGACTGAGGTGGTAGCGCCTTAGACAGATTGCAGGATGATTCCCTTGAAATCCCAGACATTGCAAAAAATTCTTTTGTTGGATTGGCACAATCTATAGCCACAGAATTGGGAGTCTCAGATTGTTATGTTTGTGGCGGCACCAATATGGGCCAGGCTTGGCCTTGGGAAGCTATGGAAATCAATCCAGAGCTGTTCAATAATTTGTCCCGGATGGGAAATTTCACCACAAGGGATTATCCCCAAAAGTTGGTGTGGACTATTTCCACTGAGTTGGTAGGTCAAGTGTGCTTCTCACAGGAAGGTACCATCTCTGTAGGTTCCTTGGCTTGCCTAGGGACTTGGGAAAAAGGTGCCTGGAAGTCACCCTCAGGTATGCCGCCACCTGTAAAATTAACTGGTGCACTCATGTCCTACATTTATTCAGGTCTTCCAGTGCCTTGGGAAGCACCCATAAATTTATACTGGATATGTGGTAGCTTTGCTTATGAAATGCTGCCAGCCAGCTGGTCTGGCTCCTGTGTCTTAGGGTTCATAAAACCCTCATTTTTCCTTATTCCTACAGCACCACAACAATCCCTTGCCGCTCCCGTGTATGGCCCCTTGTCCAGAGAGAAGCGGGGAACCTCAAAGCGGGAGGGAACACCTTTTGAAGGTTTTGACTGTAAGCATCCGGATCAATACCATGGGGACACATGGGATTCGTAACGCATCATTTGTGTTTACGGCCCTGCCACTTGGGCCGCAGATGGGAGCTGGGGGTACAGAACCCCTATTTACATGCTTAATCGAATTATCCGATTACAAGCAGTTTTGGATTTGGCGGGGCAGCGCATCTCTTCAGCGCTGACCGCGTTAGCCGTTGCCACTGACAAATTGCGGACAGCAGTCTATCAGAATAGGCTTGCTCTCGACTATCTGTTAGCAGCAGAAAACGGCGTGTGTGGTAAGTGGAATATGACGAACTGTTGTCTCGAAATTGACCCGGTTGGTGACGTCATAAACCAACTTACCACAGAAATCAAACAACTCACAGTTAACCCTGCACAGGAATGGAAAGGGTTACAATTAGGCTGGTTACAAGACCTCCTCCCAGGAGGTTGGTTTAAAGCCATCATTGGTATGATAGTTGCCCCAATATGTATTTTGCTTTTGATATGTTTACTCGCCCCTTGCTTGATTAAGTTCCTTCAAACTTCTGTCCTTCGCATGGTGACAAAGCGCGCTGCACCAGAAATGCTTGCGCTGTTGCAAGACTATGATAGAAGTCGAGAACATCAACCTTTGGGTAATTTACTGCCGTAAATTCCCAATAACTCGTTCAAGGGGGAGTGAAGGGAATGATTTGGCTGTATCAATAATCTCTAGGCATAATGACAAGCCTATCAATATATATTTTAAACTATGCTTTGCATTTAGACAGGCTTCATGGCCTTTTTATACATATATATTCCAAGTTATGCTTTGCAAGCACATACAGTATATATATTTAGATTAATAAGCACACATATATAAAGCCTTATGTATTCTTTTATTCCTGTAAGCGATTCCTGCAAACAGGAC
>JAHTLZ010000351.1:0-35034 GCA_023846285.1 Phrynocephalus versicolor
CACACACACACACACACACACACACACACACACACACACACACACACCAGTCTGTGAAAAACAGGGCAGTGAGCCAACAGAGAATTCTGTTTATTGGTCAGCCGACATCTCCTTCTCTGTTCTCCTTTCTAGATATCCTTCTGCAGTGTGTTGAAAACCGCCCCATTTGCCCCTCCTTGACCGGCTTTCTGTTTACTCAGTGGAACAGCAGCTCCTATCATGAGGTAGGTCACCCTGTCTACATCTGGGCATCGGGCGAAGCAAGTGATCTGTATCCGGCAATGAGGCTCTGAGCGATTTGAATGTCTGCCTGGTGCTTCCTTTCTTTCCTGGTTTTTCTAGTTGCTTACCAGGTGTGTGTGTGTGTGTGTGCACACGTGTGCATGTGTGTAGGTACGTAGTAGTAATCTCTTGCAGCGAACCCCACAAAGAGTCACGCGGAGCCTTAAAAAGCCAACAGGGTTCATTTGACTCTTACCATTGGGTAGAGCACGGTCCACTTGCATCAGGTGCATAGAGTGAAGCCTCCGGTTGTACACAGTCGGGAGGAGGAAGGAAAGGTGGGAGGATGGGAAAGCAAAGGTGACCATGATGGCAAAAAAACAGACTCCGGAGACCTCTGAGCCATCATCATATTAGCTTATCTGTGCTGGGAAGTCTTGACCTCTTCGCAGTGATGGAGGACACCCCCCCCCCTTCAGGTCACCACTTCTGCTGATCCATCTCCCTACGTGGTTCCTCTAGAGACATCTTCTAAGAAAGGATTGGTGAACACTTCCCCTTGAGAACCCAAGCAGCTGCAGCCTTAGAGTTATGAGTGAAGAACATGCACAAGTCAGCCCGTGCCCTAGTTCTGCATTTTATCCCACTGTCTTCGAGATCTGGGAGAGGAAGGTGGACTGGATAGAACCTTATGGCTGGTGCAGGTTGGGTTGGCTTGGCTTCTTGGGTTTTGTGGGTCTGTTTCTCCTCTAGTAAAGAATTCCCTTTTACATCCTTGTGGGGGTGGTGGTCTTCAGTCGGTGTCGTCTCTGTTGGAGAAATTTAAGAAGAGCGACCAGGTGTTTGATATCGATGCGGAGGCTGACAGCGACCCGGGAGATCCTGTGCTGGAGGATGATTTCGACGCTGACGCTCTGGACAAGACAGTCGCCAGGGACCTCGGGGAATTCTCAGAGAAGCTGGAGTCCTGCAGGATTGCGCCGGCAAGCTCCAGGTAGGTCTGGGTTTGGGCTGTTCTTCCCGTGGGCCTTTCAGAACCCTAGTCTTCCTTCAGAGCTGTTCACTCTCTGCACTGCAAGGATAGTGGGAAACTAATTGCACGAAGCAAATTAGGAATATATGTTCCCTCTGGGAAGAAGCAACTCTCTCCTGACAGTGAGAGCCATTAAACAGGGGAACAGCTTAGCTCCTGATGTTGTGGCTGCCCCTTTGCTGGAGGTTTTCAAGAAAAGATTGGACAGCTATCTGTCCAGGATGATGGTATGAGGTCTCCTGCCTTGGTCGGGGTGGGGTGGGGGGTGGGGTTGCACTAGAAGACCTCCAAGATCCCTTCCGATTCCTACAACGATTCTATGAACTGCCACAAATGCAGTACAAGATGTTACTCATATAATGGGCCTCTCTCTGTGTGTGTGTGTTTCCTTCCAGAAAAGATGTGGTTCCTTTGGGGGAAGGCGACATTGGGTCCCTGTGCCTTCACCTGTCCACCAACCCCAGCGAGTACTCGTACTTCAGCCCCCGGATCATGTCCATGTGGGCAGGCCCAGAGCACTGGCGCTTCAAGCCACACCATAAGGGTACGGATCGGAAAAGGGGTTGGTTCAGACGGTCACCTCTTTGCCAGTGATGCCCAGAGCAGTTCGGCATTGCCACTTCAGCTAGTATCCAGCCAAGCTTTCCTCCAGCAAATTATCAGTTGTTGAAGCTTTTCCAACCTTTTATAGGAGAGAATGTGCAAGGTGGTATGTTATCATGAAAACTTGTATTCTAGTAATCAATAATTAAGCAGAGTTGTCTGTGAGTTAGCTAAGTGCACATTAGCCAGCGTAGTGTAGCACCGAGGGCGATGTACTCAGATTCAAGACACCTGAGTTCAGGTATGTCTCCCACCCCACTCAGCTTTGGAAACTCAGTGAGGGACTGCACATTTTATTTTATAATGACCCTAATAGGGAAAACCCTATTAGGGTCATTATCCAGTTCCGGTTCCCCCCGCACGTGCATGCTAGTCGTGTCCGACTCTAGGGGCAGTGCTCATCTCCGTATTCAAGCCGAAGAGCCAGTGTTGTGCAAGTCCATGGCCACATGGCTGGCATGGCTGCAAGGAAACACTGTTTTCACCTTCCCGCTTTTTACGGCGGTACCTATTTATCTACTTGCATGCTTTTACATGCTTTCAGACTGCTAGGTTGGCAGGAGCTGGGGTTAACGGCAGGAGCTCGCTTGGCTGCATGGCACCCAGGATTCAAACTGTCGAGCTGCCGACTTTGCAGCCAACAGTTTTCGTAACCTTAGTCTGCTGAGCCGCCACCGGGTCATTGTACTCTAAGTCAGATGTGACTTGACTGCACTTAACACGCACATTATATATAGATGGTTCTTTGTCTCATTTAGAGTGTGTGAATCTATTGAAACGGAGCCTGCCTCGTGCCTGCTAATAACAATTTAGGGGAAACGGCAATGGAAAGGAGGAAGTTATTAAAATAGAAGCAGTAACTTGTGTCTCATGAATTAACTTGTGATTTATCCTAAGTCTTCCAGATAAACACTGTTAATGACTAAACAGAAATGTAAGGAAATGAGTTTGTTTCCCTTTTCTTTTCTTTTTTCGTTGATTCTTAAACATTGCTGCTAAAAATTATGGGCTTTAGAACAAGAGCAGCTGCACGAAATCCACCCCTAAGGCTTGTTGTCTTCATCATCTGTTGTGAATGATAAATTTTAAAAAAAACCCATAAACTGTGGCCTGTGCCTAGAGGAAGCTGTGGCAATCCGTAAGCTTCGTTGAGTATGCCGCTACTTTGCAAAGTGCAACAGCAAAAATAAAGCAAAGCAAAATTTAAAATCATCACCACCACCAGCAGCAGCACCGAGACTTCTGCAGCAGATCCAGCCATGTTTTTTGCATCCTTCTCACTCTTCACAGGCGACGCCAACCCGGAAAAGGCAAGCAGAAGGAAGGCTGCAAAGAAGGTCTTTGAGCTCAATTTTGACGAGGAGATCGACTTGGATTCCTTCTTCCGCAAAACCCGGGTGGGTGTTTCAGCCTTGTCAGGGTTCTTCGTGTCGGGTGCCCGTTGTAGCGTCTTGAGTGGGCACCCAGCAGAGGAGCCAAGGCTGGGCGGCCGTGGTGCTGCCTGCCAGCGGGCACTCATGGAACCACTCTGCGTCTCAACTGTGGTCTGCTTGTGCCCATCTCGAGTTCCTACCTGCGTTGATAGGACATGATTTCCAAACCAAGATCGAAACCAGAGTTCACTTGGGCTGAGACATCGTGTTTGCTTGCCCATTATAAAGACTCAATTAAGGAGAGCTTGGAAAGGGGGTGATGTCTGGAAAGGGGCTCTTGGTTTCCATTGGCTCGTCATCTTCTCCAACAGGCAGCCACGACTCTGTCCAAGTCGACCCTTGAAAGCCAAAACAAGAAAAGCACCACCCTCCCTCCGGATTTCCACTACGACCCAGACAATCTCACCCGCCTCTTCCTCAAGCCAGGCCACCGGGTAAGCTGGATCTGCTCAGCCCAGCCCTCACGCCGGTCCCTAACATTTTGACTTTGACGGAGCGTCACATCAATGCTCTGAGCAGAACCATTGGCCGCGAGACGTTCTGCCATTTCCAGTTTTATGTGATCGCTCTCCTCCCCACCTGTGTCTGATCTCCTCATTTCTCCTGTTCTTTTGTTTCCTCCCTGCAGCTCCTGAAGGCGCCTCCGCAGAGTGGCTCCTCCAGCCTTGAGGATGAAGTCGGAGAGTACGATTACAACAACCCCAACAATACCTCCAATTTTTGTCCTGGACTGGAGGTGAGTGGCCAATATGGGAGGTGCGCTCTCCATTATGGACAGCATCCCTCCCTGTGTCTGTGTTTGTTTGTTTGTTTGTTTGTTTGTTTTTGCTGGGCTGAAAGTATCAGCAGTAGTAGTAATAAAATATGACAGTTCTTATAAATCCCAGTACAGTGGTACCCCGACTTAAGAGCAATTCAACTTAAGAGCAGAAAACTGTTGACGTTTTAACTGCGGCTTTACAAATTTTAGATATGGTCTGTTCGACTTACAAATATTTGATTTTCATTTTTTTGATTTTTTTTAACTTATTTTTTCAATATTTTAGATAGGTACCCCAACTTGAGTAATTCGACTTATGCTGCACATGCATTCGGAACAGATTAAATTCGTAAATTGAGGTACCACTGTAGTTCCTAATGAGCAGCACGGCGAGCTGGTTGTTTGGTTTTGAGAGTCACTGGTCTCTTGGTTTTATGGGTCATTTCAACGTCAAGCCACACAACTGCTCAGGATGGACATCCTCCGCATTTGAAGGGCCCTTTTGATTCAACTGTTGAATCTCCTTAAAGAGATAAGAGAAGGCAGCAGGTGGAATTGACAAGCTTTGCCTCCATTTCTCCCCTTAATCTTGTTTTTTTTAAAGTAGGGTTCTCTTGTGCAATTTCAGAATGGCTTTGTTCCTGGCATTAATGTTAACATAAAAATAAAACAAAACATAGGAGACCCGATTCAGAAGCCCAAATTGCAAGCTGCCGAGACGGCTGTCGTGCTACAGCCAGATCCTACACATGTTTAGTAATCGTATGCTCCATGAGGTTTATTGCTCCTTTGTAAGCTCAGAGACTGAGCAGAGGAGAAGAAGCTCGTCTTAGTGGACTCTGTAACTGAAAATGAACGAGGAGACGAATAAGGACGCTCCCAACACAAAAAAGTTCTTCAGCTGCAAACTCCTGCCCCGTGCCTGCTAGTTGGGGAAAAGAAGGAAGCTGATTTATGCCATACTTCCTTCCTTTCTGGCCCTTTTATGTCAGGGAGCAGGGAGAGGGTGCAGCCGTGAGAACGCACAGTCCGGCCACAAAGGAATCATGATGCCATCTGGAGGCTCAGTAAAATTCCACAAACACGGCAGGGACACAGCACAGAGCAAGCATGTCCAAACTTCGGCCCTCCAGATGTTTTGGACCCGAACTCCCACAGTTCTTTGCCATTTGCAATCTAAGCTTAGAATTCTGGGAGTTGTGGTCCAAAACATCAGGAGGGCTGAATTTTGGACATGCCTGGCATAGAGGAAGCATTATTCTCTGGAATCACCTGTAGAGAGGATGGGAGTGCAGGCGATCATTAACTCCCCTGCAGTACATCTCCGTCTGGGCTGCCTGAAGGCACTTCGCCCAGCTTGGGTCCTGGTTGCAACAGCGCCAATCAGGCCGTGAGCCTCAGCCTTCCAGTGGAGAATCTCTCCTCCTAAAACTAGTGGAGCACAAACTTTCTGGCCAGGAACTGCCCTCCAGCAGCTGCCCTGCTTTGCCAGGGCTGAGCTTTGGTTCCCTTGATCCTGAGGCTGTTGGCGAGGGCCGTTGGGCGCCGTGCCAGCCCCACATCTGCTCCGCTTGGCTGTCGTGTAAAGGAGAGATAAGGCCAGGTGCTGTCCTCGGGGAGTGACTGCCAACCTCCAGATGACCTCATGCAGATTGCATCAGAGGCTTGTGCAAAAGCTTCGTAGGGCAGGTGGACTTTTGTTCTAAGTATTTTTCCATAAACTTGATCCTGGAGCCTTTTAAACAGATGCAGTGGGTGACCTCATCTGTGTACATCTGTGAGAATCTTTCCTCCAAAGCCTCTGGGGATTACGAGTCATGCAGGCTGAAGCCGCAAAGGCTTGAAACCAAAAGCAAAAAGCAAAGTGTTCTGCTTATATACCACCCCACACCACTTCCAGTAGTCTCTGGGCCGTTTACAGTTTAATTACAGTAATGCAGGCTACACATTGCAACCCTCCCCCCCCCCGCCCCAGCAAGCTGGGTACTCATTTGACCGACCTCGGAAGGATGGAAGGCTGAGTCAACCATGAGCCAGCGGCTACCTTGGATTGAACCCAGGTTGTGAGCACAGTTTTAGCAGCAGTACAGGCATTTATTTAACCACGGCGCCACGGGGCTCCACCCTTTGCCTAGCATTTTTAGTGATGCCGCTTCTATTTGTGTTGACCCGCGGCAGGGTCAGAGGACTCGTGGCCATCCAGATGTCTTTTTTTCCCTCCTCTTCCCATCGTCCCCACTCTGGCTGGCTGGCTGGCTGGAAATAATGGGCATTGTGGTCTCAGAACACGCAAGGCCTCTCCCCGGTCTGCTCCCTCTGCCCTTGTGTCCACTGCAGGATGCTAGGAGTTAGAAACCCCCTTCCTAAATATTTTCAAGGAGGTGGGAGATGGGAGAGGTCTGAGCTCAAAACATTTGCCTAATACAAAGCAAAGTGTTCTGCTTATACAGTGGTGCCTTGTATAAAGGAATTAATTTGTTCCAAATGAAATTATGTTAAGCAAAGTGTCTGTGAAGATTCTCAGTCATCCAGGTGAGTTTATCTGGAAGTCGAGTCATGGCTACTGGACCCCTTTTTTGAGAGATAGAAACGTTTCGCTGTTCATCCAAACAGCTTCATCGGTCTGAACGAAGCTGTTTGGATTAACAGCGAAACGTTTCTCTGTCTCAAAAAAGAACTCCAGTAGCCATGACTCAACTTCCAGATATGTGAAGCAAATTTTCCTTTATACAAATTTCTCATAGGAATGTATTGAAAACAGAGTAATCCCTAATCATGACCATTTTTATGTTTTATCCTCTCTCTGGAATTTTTCATGTTGTGCAGATTTTATGTTATACAAGCTGTTTGTTAAGCAAGGGTCCACTGTATACCACCCCATACCACTTCATGTAGTCTCTGGCAATAAAACAAAAACTCTCAGCCTCTCAAAATGCATGCAAATGCCCTGCACTGCCTGGGGGGGTGGGGTCAAGATCTTTCCATGGAGGTTTCCTCTTGATAGGACATCTCAGCCACACGTTCTTTAGATGGGGGGGGGGAGGGGGCAGATGGTGTGACCCATCGGATGGCCCCCCATGTTGCTTTCCCCTTTTCTCTCTCTCTCTCCTTCCTTCCTGTTCAGGCAGCCGGCAGCAGTGATGACGACGACGACGACGATCCCCTGGGATTTGTGGGCCCAGGTGGGATGTTTGAAATGACAGCCAATCCTGCCGGAGCCGTAGACCAAGAGGGAGAGTTCGAAGGAGGCGGCGGCGCTGAGCTCGACATCACCACTTACGGCGAATCGAACCTGGTGGCTGAGCCCCAGAAGGTGAGCGCTGTCGGGCTCCTGCTAAACCCACTTCTTCGGAAGCTTCCCCCTACGGGGGTGCACGGAAGGAGTCGGCCCCTCGCTGAATGTTCAGCTCTTCGCGCGTGGGAAGGAAGGAAGGCTGCAGAGGACACCAGAGCCAGGGTCATGTGACTGAAATTGAGATGCATGGAGAAGTTACAGTGGTACCTTGTATAAAGGAATCAATTCGTTACAAATGAAATTATGTTAAGCAAATTTTCCTTTATACAAATTCCCATAGGAATGCATTGAAAATGGAGTAATCCCATTTTTATGTTGTATGGATTTTCCCCATAGGCAATTATGTTAAGCAAATTTCCCCTATCTCCGGAATTTTTTATGTTACACAGATTTTATGTTATACCAGCTGTTTGTTATATACAAGGGTCCACTGTATTGTGCAGGCCGTTTTTGAAAATGGAAACTCCAGTTTAACCCCATAATGATGGGCCGGAATCTGGTTTTTCGAGGTTGTGCTGCTGTTTTCTATTGTCTCTTACTGCATAGAGCAGCTATATCCCAAAAGGGAGACCTCACTTCCTTGTAGTTTGGAGTTACGGTTGCTTCCCCTGCTGCTGTGCCCCACAGCAGATGGTTGGTATACATCCCTCCTTCCCCGGCTCTGTATACTGTTTAATGTCAGAGCTTCTGCCTTCTCCCACCCTGGCTGGGCCAAAAGGTATCTGGGCCTCAGTTGCCTCGGACCCAGTGCTTGCTGACCTTCACAAGTGCTGCCTGTGGTTTCCGTTCCCACTTCCGGAGATGATGAGATAACCACTAGGGTACCTGGAGTGACGTGGGGAACATGGGACCAGTGGTGGTCAGATTCCTGCAGGAGCATGTCTGAACCCCTGCCTCGGCTTCTCTCTTGTGGTTCCGTTGGGGTCATCCCTTCCTCTTCCCCCCTGTACAAATACCCCTGGCCTAGGTCAAATTTTGGTGAGCTGTGCTCCTCGAACTGTGCGCCTCTCCCTTTCCAGGTGAACAAGATAGATATTCAGTACGCCAAGACAGCCAAGAAGATGGACATGAGGAGGCTGAAGCAGACCATGTGGGCCCTTCTGACCGATGGCCAAAAGACTCACCCTGAAGAGGAACAGGTAGCCACCCCAGCCGCTCAGTCGTTGCTTGCCCTCTCTGGTAGTTCTCGGCCCCTTAACATCCCATGTCTTGGCTGGTTGGCTTTATGGGGTTTTGTTCATCATCTGAAGGCACCTGATTCCTTGGCCCAGTGGCATCAGCAGAGGGCTGGGCTTGGATCCCTTGTATTTGGGGCAGCCCGTTCTCTTTAAGCATTCAGATGCCGAAAACACAGGAAGGCAGTGTGCCTTGGAATCTCTGCTACATTCCTTTACACTTCCAATTGCATGGTGCAGGAATGAAAGCCCAGCCGAGCCCTGACCTTGTAAACCTAACAGTCAGGATAATAGGTAATTTTTTTACAAAGAAAAACCATTGATCTTGTTGGCCTAGAATGAAGCTGTAGAGAAGAACACCAACACTTCGGCGGTCGCAGGCGAGAAAGTCTTCAGCAGCCTCACAAGGGAGCTGCTTCACAGGTACCGTCCAAGGGCGTGATAGACCTCACCCTTTGGGGATAAGCGCTGAAGCCGGCAAGGTGCCATTGAAAGCCCCTCCTCTCCGGGAGTCGCTCTGGCTTTCTAAATCCTTTTCAGCAGCCCATTTGCCAGCTCCTGAGTTTTGCTGTTGCCTCCCTCCTGAGCCTGAATGCTGCCTTGCTTGCTCGTCTCTTTTGCAGGCTGCCGCCCGCGATGGCCAAGAACTTGTCCGTGCCCTTGGCCTTTGCTTCCCTCTTGCACTTGGCAAACGAAAAGGTGCGTATGGCCTGGGGATCTCCCGTGACTCACCCAGAGGCCAAGCCGGGCGGATTCAGGCCACCCCCTGCAGTCCAAGAGATCAGCCCCCCTTATGCCTTTGGTTTCTCGCCCTTTTTATCTCCAGAACCTGAGCCTGCAGGGAGTGGAAGACTTGTCCGATGTCTTAGTGCTGCAAGATTGATCTGCCTTGCTTTAAACGGACTCTTGGACCTCCAAGGAGGGCGTGGATCACCTAAAGATGGTTGATCGCTCTGTTTCAGCTTCCTCAGAGCAGCTGCCTTGCTTCGGGAGGAGGGCTTCTGTAACATCCGCCCGGTCCTGGGCAGTTCACGAGACCGACGAGCCATTCATGATTCCCTGAGGGTGTGGTGTCGAACTGTCCACACTTGGGAATACAATGCCCGTTTTAAAGCTTCATTGTTTTGTTTTCTTTCTCGTGCTTTCCTGAATCCCACCAGTCCATTTTTCTTGGCTCTTTAGGTGGGTCACTCGAGGGACCGTAACCCGATTCCTCTGAAAATGGGCTGTGTTCTTGACAGGAGTGCAACAGCAGCCGAAAAACTGCTACACACAAACCAGTCTTTAAACAACTTGTATCCACTTTTTGTATATAAAAAAAACATTGTGTGTCTCTTGTCTTCTTTCCTCATCCTCTTCTTATTTCATTGCAATTACATTAAACGCTTTTGTACAACGGTATAAAACTTTTTAAAGTAGTAAGCAACTGCAAGTATAAAATCCTCCCATCCACTCTGCTTTGAATTTTTATTTTTACTGTAGTTAGGGGTTTTCTTTTTGTCCCTGTAAATTTAATTTCTTTCAAATGTGTGACTCAACGGCCTGTGACTCAGATAATCTCATACAAATTTGGTTGGTTTGGTAAGTACCGTATACATTTTCCCAGTCTGAATGGGCTAATTGAGGATTTAAACAGCAGCATCTATTATCATGTGCAAGAAAGCGTTGCAAAATCTGTGAGTACAACTGTAGATAAATGAATCCATTTTGATGGTGGAGATTACCCCTCGTAGTTCACCGTTGCCTTGATCAGTTCCTCAAGATTCTTTCAAAGGCGGGTCTTCGAGCCACTCTATGCCTCTTCGCACCCGTTCCCTTCAGAGCTCTGCTGGCGGAGGGGGTTTTCCCGCTGCTGTTAATGCATCTGCTGTCCACTGCTTAGATTAGTGCTTCCTGTTATGCCTCTCTCTCTCAAGGAGTCCTTGAATAAATTGAGCCGTGTGGACTCACATGACCGTTAAATCAGGCTTCTGATGATTGCCCAAGTGATGATGCATTTCAGTGTGCCATCACTATTATTTATTATTTGATTATTATTTTTTGTACCACCCATCTAGCCCTAGGGCTACTATGGGCAGTTTACAACATAGAATAGCAAAATATCAAAGTAACACATTTCAAAAACCCAAATACAAACAATATAATATACACAAAATATGCCTAAATCAACAACCTTAAACTAAAAATGAAAGTTAAAAATAGCCTGCCACTACTTGTTCTCTGCATCTTTTTATTTACTCTGTTCAGTCGAAGGCACAAAAAGTGGATTGTATTCTGCCAGAGCGATGTTGAAACAGGAAACATGGGTGGAGCAGTGACAGGGGGGAAATTTTCCACTCACCTGTTTCCATTTTAAGACAATAGAACAGACCGTCAGTGTATGTATGGTGTAACGCTCATGTGACCGTTCTGCCTCAGGGAAATTTTTTTTCCCATAGATCCTTGAACTCTTTTTTTTTTTTTTAAGTTTGCTCATTACTCTTCTGCCTGCCTAACTTGGCATTCCACCATAAGAGTCTGTGACTCACCTCGGCCGGGAGTGTTAGACCAATTCTAGGGATTTCGAAGGGCAATTATTGTGGCTGTTGCAGGCTGTCAAGTCAACCAGAGAAGGAGATTTGCTGTCAAGCCCCAGAGATAAAGGTCCTCCCTCACTAAAGGCATGACTCCCATGTCAAGACCATGGGCCTGGAATCCATCAGGTCAGCCAGTCCAATGCAGTGAGGAGTGTGCAGGCCTCTACATTGGAGAAACCAAGTAGACATTAAACAGAAGGATGGCCCAACATAGGAGGGGTGACAGCTCAGGGCCAGAATCAGCAGTACACCTCCATTTAAAGGGGAAAGGGGCACTCTTTCAAAGATGAGGATGTACAAATATTAGAAAAGAGGTGGTTTGAGAGATGGGGCAGTGAAGCCATTCATGTGAGCATTGAAACCCCCTCCCTCAAGAGAAGTGGGGGGCTCAGGCACAGTCTATCTGCCACTTATCAGGCTGTGATTTCAATGATCCCCAGATAAATCAAAAATACTTCTGGCCTTCAACATCAAGGCCATAGCTAACGGCCCATACTTTATGGGTTTCAGCATCTTAGGCCATGGTTCACCTTAAGGCTATGGATACCATTGTCTACCTAAGGAGTCTATTCAGGCCATTGTTCATCTTATGAGCCTATTTCAGACCAGGGTGACAAGAGGTCGAAGCTGACTATAAGATGGAGGACTCGCACTAGCTGTATTCAGACTGACAAAGCCGTTTGGACGAGCAGCGAAATGTTTCACTCTCTTGAGAAAAAGGAGTCCAGTTGCCATGACTCAACTTCCAGATAAATTCTCCTGGAGGACTGAGAATCTTCACAGACAAGTCAGCCCCGTGGACATCTGGGGGGAAAAAAATCCAAGATGAGGCCAATGGATTCTGGGAATTCCAAGGAAGCTGTTTTAATAAACTCTGTTTTGGAGTCCAGTAACTGGCTGGGCTGCGGATCCAGAGACTGGGAGTTCAATTCCCCACTGGGCCTCCTGGAGGAAGAGCTAGCCCGGGCGGCCTTGGGATGCCTCCAGAAGAAGGGGATGGGGAACCCCTTCTGTTGATGCTCTCCTCTCGACAGAGGCACCCTAAAAAGTCAGAATTGGCTGCAGGCAATGCGCATCTACATCTGGAGAGCTGAAAAGAAGAGAAGCGGTGGGCCAGCAGAGCAAGGATGCCAGATGTTGGGGACCAGCATTTCAGAAGGTACTCGTGTCTTTTCCAGTAATTCTGTTGACTGGGGTATTGTTAGTACGAAATCTTTTACTTCCTCCAGCTCTTATTATCTCCTATCCATCTCGAAGATGGCTTGTTATCCTGTTTCCCTTAGCTGTTGTAAAACCTTAATCACAGCCTCTTTTATACTCTCCTTGTTATCTGCAAAGCATTGTGAAAGTTTATGGGGCCACAAATGCTTGCCTGCATTTTTTTTCTGGCTTAAAGGGTATTCGGTGCCTTTCTGAAGTCAAAAGCAAAAGCAAAATGCTCTGCTGATATACCGCCCCATAGCACTTCAAGTAGTCTCTGGGCAGTTGACAGTTTGTAATTACAGTATGCAGGCTACACATTACTCCTCCACCCCACCCCCCCAGCAAGCTAGGTACTCATTTTACAGACCTCAGAAGGATGGAAGGCTGAGTCAGCCTTGAGTCGGCTCCCTGGGATTGAACCCCAGGTCGTGAGCACAGTTTTACCTGCAGGACAGGTGTTTAACCACTGTGCCACGAGGCTCTCAAATCAGGACTGAATCCAATGGCCGCTAACGCTACGGACTTTCATCCAGTTCAGTACCATGCATTCAAACTGCTGTTTGCAGCTCCGAGAGATGAGGTCAATCAAACTGTTTTCCTCTCATCAAATTACAGGAAATCCTGCTTCTCTTGCCTTGGATGAATCTTCACAGGGGATTTCCTCCTTCTACTAAACAGGAGAACAGACTAGATGTTTCTTCCCCCTTTAGGAAGATAGTTATCCTGCTCATCTGCGGAGTTCAGAAACACCGACCCACCTTGGAATCCCTTCTGTTTTGAACTTGAAATATTTGCTCATTCTCTTTATAAACACATTTACTTACTGGCCTGTTTCTTTACCTTTCTGCACATCAAGACTTTTTTTTTCTTTTGCCTTGCTTGTGTGGAAAGTAGCTCTCTTTCTGAGTGGGCCGTAAAGCCATACAGGTGCAAGCGCTCCACCAGTCAAGCTCACACAAAGATAACTGAAATGCTTTTTGTGAATAGGGATTGATAAGGTTCAGATTTAAAAGCCAAGTGTGTACCAAGGGTACACTCTGTCCCGGACATGACAGTTTGCAAGCAGAGAGTTATGATGAACTTAAAAAGGGAGAAATCTCCCACCCATGGCGACTGTTAGATTCTCTACCAGGATTAACTTTCTTGGAATTCAGGTCATTGTTTAAATGTACGCACTTGCAATTATTTCATTTTTTTCCCTTCTTTTTATTAAAAAATTAGAAACAATCTCTCCATGAGAAAATATATGAATATGCAATACATGGAATTAATTTTTTAAAAAACCCAATTCCCCACAAATGGAATTGTGCAGTCAAGCCCAGCAAAGCTCCAGTATAAAATCAATAGAATAAGAAGTACCAGCACAATATTATTCGCTCTGTCAAGCTGCCCTGATTGAGAAGATGAACGGCAAGCAATCAAGGCAGAAAAAGATGGTTAAAACAAGATGGTCCAGCCTCTGCTGTCTTCATCTTCTATCTTAAAGCAGTTCCTCCTTACTAGAGATTACAGTAGGACCCCAGTATCCACTGGGGATTGGTTCCAGACCTTCCTGTGGATAATGAAAACCGTGGATAAGAGAGAACGCCTGCCCACCCACCCCCAAACTGTTGTTTCCTGACAGTAGCTTGCTTTATGACTGCTGTTTTGAGACAGTGGCTTGCTTTATGGCTGCTGTTTGTGACAGTAGCTTGCTTTACAGATGCTGTTTGTGACAACACCTTGCTTTATAGCTTTCTTTGTAGCTGCTGAATTATTTAATGTTTTCCTCTGCCAACCATGGATAACTGATTCAGAGGATAGAATCAGTGGATACGGGGGATCCTACTGTATACTGTCCAGTGTGATCGAAGGTTTGAAGTGTAAATTTGTTTTCCTCCTCTGCCTCTTCCCAATGCCTTGATGATGTTTTGAAAAAGTTTCTTTTTATGGGGGACAGGATCACTGTGGACTTTCCCCCTCTCTTGTCTCGAAGGCAGGGCGTTCCGTGTTGTACACGACACAACGGGATTATTCCCTAACCAGCTCACTCCACACTGGGTCCCTTTTCATTCTCACATCTCCCTTCAACCGATCTTCCTTTTTCTCCCATTGCCGGGCTCCTCCCTGTTCTCCTGGCAAACTGAGATCTTTCCAGAGCGATGAGGCGCACTTGCTTTCTTGCAGAGGCAGCTGTTGTCGGTTTGTTGTCTTGCCCGCTCAGCCTTCTGGGGTCTCTCTTTCGGCCGCCTCAGGGACGGGGAGAATTCTCTTCACCTTCTGCCGACACAACGGGCACCGGCCGCTGGTTCTGAGGATCTTCCGGGAGCAGCAGGAGCAGAAGTTGGCGTGAGCGCAGGGCAGCATCATCGTGTTGGCCTTGTAGCCGAAACACACGGTGCAATCCTCTCCAGGTGGCCCCTCGGGAAGGGAAGGGAAGAAAGGCTCTGCAGAGGCACAGAGATGCCCTGTTAAAACCATGGCACAAATCACCGGGCACCAGGCGACCTCTCCATCTGGCTCCCCCTTTGCCCCGGACCCTCTGGAATCAGGATAGTTAAAAATAAATTTTTCCCTTTTTCCCCACCTCATGAGCTCTGTCCCCTTGGAACAAGAGAGAGAGAGAGAGATTCAGGGTATGTTTGCAAAACAAGTTTGCTTAACTCATACTCTATCAGATAAACAACACAGCTGCTTCTTCCCCTGCTCCTGTTGAATTGAGGTGGCTTCCAATTGCTGGGCTACAAGCCCCAGAGTCTGACGTTTGGCCACGATCACTGGGGCTTCCGAGTCCTACAAGGCTAGGTAGTCCACACAGGGCAACCACTCAAGCTGGCCTTATGGCATCTCAAAGGCTGCTTGGACAAGTGATTGCCGACCGTGGGCTCCTGGATGTTCTTGGACTGCAATTCCCAGAAACCTTCAGCACTAGCTGTGCTGGCGAGGGTTTCTGGAAGTTGCGGTCCAAGAGCATCCACCGAGTGTTTTATTTCACTCTCTTTAGGATGTTGGAAGCCGTTTTGTGTGTTGGCTTGCTGTCAGTCTGTTCACAACCATAAGCAATGCAACCTTTTAAAAATTCTTCCTACCATTAATGCCTCAGAGTGCATTATTGAGACTGTAAGTGCCAGTTAATGAAAAAGGGGTGGAGTACTATGGAGAACTTGTACCTATTCTACACTGATTCTCTGCTTTTTCACTTGAGATCTTTTAATTCCTCATTTGCCTGGGGATTCAGATTGCAACTTTTGTTTGTTTGTTTGTTTGTTTGTTTGTTGCATTTCTAGATTGCCCAGTTTCGCAAACAGGGAAAGCTCACCCTGAAATTAAAGTGAGACTCTCATTCGCGCTGCAGGGTTTTGTTGTTGTTGTTCTTGATTTGATTGTGGTGGTGGTGGTGGTGGAAACTGATGAACGCACCCATTATGGCATTTTAATTAATAAAATTGCTGTAGATGATTCCAGTGTCTGTATTCTGTCTCGGTTTTGTTCGAATCCTGCTGTTGGTTTCATTTCTATATGCCCTAAAACCACATTTTATGGATGGAGTGTATCGTTTCAGGACAAATAGATCCTCCTAAGTTCTCTTTCTCGATCACAAGAACCAATGTGGGAGAGTTAATTTTTTTTTTTTTTTTTTTGTATTCCTGTGGAACGGGCAAAGGACTTAAGGCCACACATCTGGCCAGCTTTGGGCAGGAAGGCTTCTGAAGTTGAGCAAACATCACACAAAATCGTTTTAACTCAAGGACAGAGTCTCTTCCTGGGAACTCCCTGCCACAGGATGTGGTGATGGCATCTGGCCTGGATGCCTTCAAAAGGGGATTGGACAGATTCATGGAGGAGAAGTTCATCACAGGTTACAAACCATGAGGGAGATGTGTCATCTCCAGGCTTAAAACCAGGGTACTTCAAGGGCCAGATGCAGGGGAGTGGTATCAGGAAACATATCTAGTCTCATGCACTGGCGGGGCCACTGTGAGATACAGGAAGCTGGACTAGATGGGCCGTTGGCCTGATCCAGCAGGGCTCTTCTTATGACTTACCGGTCGGTTGATCTGGAGTCTGAAGCAACAGGCTGTGGGCCCCAGCGTCTGTGGGCAGGCTTGAGGGATCTAAAGAGAAGAGAAACAAGCGGGTGTTCAGACCTCTGTAACCTCAGCTGCTGCCCTGATCCATCTCCGTCAGTTTTTGCTAATCAGCACAGATTTGTCAATGAAGTCCATGTTTACCTTTCCAAGGACCAATCAGAAAGCAAAGCAGGCTAGGTGCAAGATACAGAGCCGATGGAAATCAAGTGCTTTCACCAAGCAGTTGTCGGAGAAAGCCAAGTTTCCAACGGGCCCCTCGGTTTCTCAGGAGCTTACCCAGGAGCTGGACGGCTTTGGCCCTGCCATAGACATCCACGATGGCCCAGAGAGGAGAAGCGACGGAGACCCTCTCTAAGAGCAAAGACGCCTCGGCCTCCTCGTTGGCGCTGCAGAAGACGCTCCCATGGCTGTCCACCCAGAAGCTGACCACGGAGCCTTCCGCCCCATATTCCTCCGGCAAAAGGCACGCTTGCGTGTTTCCTCGCCGGACCAGGTGTGGGCAAGCAAAAGGAGGCAGCTCGCTGGGCTCCAAGAGAGAGGGGTCGTTCCAGGTGAAGCCCACCCTCAAGCCCCCGTGCCATTTGAGGTCCTCCTTCAAGATCTTGAGCGTCACCTTCTCGTAAAGTTCCACGGGCCGGCTGGAGAAGACGATGCCGTCGTGGAAGGTGGCGGCCCGCTGGGCCACGCAGTGACTCTCGTCCATGACAATCTGGGAGCCTTTGACGTAGGGATGGAAAAAGAGAGGGAGGGAGGAGCTCCGGCCTGAGTCCTCTGGTCCTGTTGGAAACGGAAGAGATGGGAGAACAGGACACGGGATGAGAGAGGCCACCATGAGAGAACTACAGAAGTCTCCTTGGCTCAGTGGATGGACTTGGTTAAGGAAGCCACTAACTTGACTTGGCCGCACCTGAGCTGGGCTCTCCATGCCAGGACCTCTGTCTGGGCGGTCATCAGCCCCTAGGGTCACCATATGTTGGAGATGACCTCATGGCACATCCCAAGAACAGGGTAAGGTGGAGTTCCCTGGCTGTGGAGGAGGGCGTCACTGCATGAAAACCCAAAATCTCCCAAGGCGGCCATGCCATGCCGGGAACTGTTGCAATAATGAATGAGGTTTAAATGGGGTTTCGACAACTTGCAGAGTTGCACAGTGGTGTGGAAAGATAATTGAGATACGCAGATTGGAGCAGGGAGACAAAGGGGCTTTGCATACAAGCTTATATTACATGTTTGCGCAATATACATCAAGATAAGACACACAGCATATATATAGAATAGTGGGAAACTGCTATCTCAAAAGCAGTCCCAGAGTCAATGGATTTCAATGCTGCCTTTTATATAGCCTGGACTGCAGCTAAAACTGTGCTCACGACCTGGGGTTCAATCCCCAGTAGCAGGCTCAAGGTTGACTCAGCCTTCCATCCTTCCAAGGTCGGTCAAATGAGTACCCAGCCTGCTGGAGGGGGGGGGGGCAATGTGTAGCCTGCATTACTGTAATTAAACAGTAAACTGCCCAGAGAGGACTTGAAGTGGTATGGGGCTGTCTATAAACAGAACATTTTTACACATTGGGAACATAGTTTAGACCAAACACAGGAGTGTTAGGTGATTTATCCATGGCACCTGGGCATAATCATTCTGACTCTTTCATGGGATTATTCCACACACCTGTGTCTTGCAAATGACAACGGATTTTACACAGAGACCATTTTATGAATCTGTTAAATGCCATGTTACAGATGTTTTGTCAAAACGACATTGCTTTTTGCCCCAACAACAGCACTAGGTGACGACTGAGAGTGTGGAGGTGCATCAAGGTTCCTCAGTCTATTCTTCTCGTCCAAAACAGGCCCTCCCACCTAGGAAGGAGGTCCGGAAGAGTCTGTGGGATTTGGATGCTTGGCAAACTGGACCATGGGCTTTTAAAAGGACGAGAAACAGGGGTATGCTTTTTCTGGCCTGCTCTGCTCAGCCCTGCCCGGCCTTCATTGCTGCGCTGGGGAGTGGCGTTCGGGGCTTTGTCAAGGGTCGGCACCACGAGGTATGGCTAGTGACAGCGCTCGGCATTGCAAGGCTGCAAAAGGGTCAGCGGTCCCCCATCCTTGTTTTGGCACGCCTCGTCCTGTAGAAAACACCTCTCCGGTTCTAGGAATACAAAACTGAAACCAAGCCATGGGCTCCCTTCCAACATTTGCAGGAGATGTTGACCTAAGTTGTGGATTCACTGTACAGTATTTATGACAAATGAGCTGTGTGCTTCTCTGGTTAGTGTTATGGCTTGAAGCTTTGGGAAAGCAGTCAGGTGGTATTCCCATAATTCTCTCATTCCCGTAACTCTTCTACCATATAGAGAGACACAGTGGTTCAACTGTATCTGTCCAGCTGTGAGTGTGGGATAATGGGCATCCAGAAAGCATCTCAGGGACCAAATGTTGTCCACCTCCCTCACAGCGGTGGCAGAAGACTCTTAGAAGCAGGGAAAAGCTGGGAGGGACCCCCTAAGGGCATCAAGTCCAACCCCCCTGCTCCATGCCGGGATCCAGGTTCAAGCCTATCTGCCGGATTTGGGGTGGGGTGGGGGGTGTCTCCTTTTCTTTTCAAGGCCTCCAGCCAGGAGAACTTCTTGCATCGAGAGGTTATCAGCCCCAGAACTGCTGAATTCTTATGATCCAGAGATCTGGACAACAGGCCTGCAAGTTAGGCCAGTGAGATCATTAAAAAAGATAATTTATGTCCGGAGGAAGACGCTAAGGCCACCGAAGGCCTGAGACTCTTGGGACATTGAAACACTGCCATCCCCAGAATCCCCAGTTGTTTTGGGTGCAGGATTCTGGGAACGGTAGTTCTAACAAACCACTTCCCCCGACACCCATGCTCAGCCAAGAGGCCGCTGGTTTTGGATTAACTGTTGTTAAAGGACTGTCGCATCCTTTTTTCCTGTTCTGTTCTGCTAAAAGTGTGTGTGTGTGGCGGGGGGGGGGGGCCTATAGCTCTTACGATGCCAGCTTCTTTTTACAGCCCCAGCCAGCAGGTGCCTGGTTCTCACTGGTAGGCTACTCCTAAATCTGGAGGCCCTACTTTAACTACTGTCCACAATCCTACCTTGCTTCCTTCACTCAGTCTGCTCAGAAGGACAAATATCAGAAAGGTTTGCCCTCTCATTCCACCCCCCCCCCCAATTTCCAGGCAGTTCCCTTTGCAGGGAAGGGGACCAACCTTTCGATGGAGACCAGCTTCTGTCCTCCTCCTGGGCTGTAACCTTAAGCAGACAGCAAAGCTGGGGGATTTGGGGAGACGTAGTCCCAGCATCTTCCTGCTGGGACAGAGGCTGTCCTTCTCTGTTGCCGGGCATTATTGTCAAACCACCCCCTTCGCCATCTGTCACCTGGGTGGTTTGTCACCAAGCCTGGGTGGCAAGCTAGACAAAAAAACGCTTCCAAGGTCTTGCCAGAAATTATTTCTTCCACCCGGGCAGTCCCAGCTCCTTCTGCCTTTGCAACCCCAATGCGCAACCCCCAAATGCCCTCCCCACAACCCTCTCTGCCTGCTTACCATCTGGAGGGCTCAGGCAGGCGCCCATGGCTTCCTGGGTCCGGCTGCTAAGCTCCTTGCTTGGCCGCTCTCTTCAAATGCACCAAATAATATGAGATGTCTTTTTTTCCGGGCAGGAAGAGCGGCTTGGGGCTCCGTTGCCATGCCACGAGGAAGGAAGCGCTTTTTATACACTGCCCGCTACGGCTCCCTCCCTCCCGAGTTAAAAATTAATCAACATCATTGCACAGTGTGTGGCTGGTTGGGTCTCTCTCTCTCTCTCTCTCTCTCTTTTATGGTCACAAGACACTGGTTCTTTTGTGTCCGGGGATTTCCAGTAAATATATAAAGTTTGCAATGCAGGCCAAGGCCAGCCCTCCCATCACATAAGCTTCTTTTGGATCTTGGTTTCCTGCCGGAGGGAACCAGATTCCAGATGGATTGCCTTATCTTTTCTGCTGCTCTCTGCGCAGCATGGGAAACGCAACGGACTGCCAAGGATTGGAACTGTAAATAAAAGAATAACGACGCAGTAACCCTAGCCCTACGAGCTCAGCTCAGGCTGGGTGCTCCCAAGCTAAATGCGAGCACCAAACTCAAGCATCCGTGGGAGAGAAGGCATCCGCAGGTAAATACAACCAAAGCTGTCAGAAAACATATTTCAAGACCGTTTGATGTTTCCATCTTCCCTTTAGAAGAGGGCCTAAAAGCCTCATGGAAGGGTCTTCCAGAGATAAAATCGCCCAAATCCAGAGAACTGAAATCCAAGGACAGGGCAAGGGCAGTCAAGGGTTTTTCACACCCAAAGCGACATTTTCTCACCCCGATCAAGGTGAGAAAGGTTTCATTTCTACTCCGTAACCTCATCTGTTTCCTCAGAATTTCCCGACACACTTTGGCTCGAGGAGAGAGGCCAAATACATTGATTGGTGTCTTTCTTGCCCTTTGGACATGCTCAGAAACCAACGGTGGGCCTGCTAGCCTTTGGGAAACGCAGAGAGGGAGAAAGAACACGGCCCTTTGAAGGGGGGGGGGCGCCTCACTGCGTCTTTGAGCCCCCGTCCGGGGCAAATGGTGCTTGCAACGTGCTTCGGAAATGCCTCCTTTTGAGTGCCTCATCCAGAGGGACAAAAGGCCGATTTTCCCCAATGGAGACTGACTGACACGGTCCCCTGGGGACCCAAGGCGTGTGCAGGGATGTGCAGGGGTGTTGTCGCCACTAGGATCCATTACCCCAGGGCATGCGCAGAATAATTTTCTGGGCAGACTCCTGTCCAAGGTCGGCAACCGGCGCTCACGAAGGAATGCTTGCAGGGGGTGGCTCTAAATGGCTGTTTGGAAATTTAAAGCAGCCCAAAAGGGAATACCAGGTGCTGTAGGTGCCGGGAGTAGGAACTGGCAAACCACTCCAGTATTCCTGCCAAGAAAACTCCATGGACACGGGGTCACAAAGAGTCGGTCACGACTGTAACGACGCCACACACACACACACACACACACACACACACACACACACACACACACGGTTTAATGGCTCACTTTTGGGAGCCTGTTGTTGATGGAATTACAGTGGTACCTCAACTTACGAATTTAATCTGTTCTGAATGCATGCTCTTAAGTCGAACTACTCTTAAGTCGGGGTACCTATCTAAAAAATTAAGTTAAAAAATCAAAAACATGGAAAAAATATTTGTAAGTCAAGCAGACCCTATCTAAAATTTGTAAGGCGGCAGTTAAAACACCAACAGTTTTCCACTCTTAAGTCGAGCTGCTCTTAAGTCAGGGTACCACTGTATTAAGAAACATTGAAAGACAATCTGGCAGAAACGTGTTCTTTACTCTGTTTCAAATCAGGAGAAATAAGGTAAATATTGTCCTGAAGTGTTGCATTTCCAACTGTAAACAAGGCCTGGAAAAGAGTTATTTTCTGGAGCACCAAAGTCCCTGGAGGACTCTGTGTGTGTGTGTGTGTGTGTCTCAAAGACATACTCACACAGCACGCCTTGACATGGGGTTGTGCATGAGTGTATCTAGGTGGAAACCCCACAACTTCCACCCCGATCCCGGAGGGGCACCAGAAACAACTCTTGTTGAAGTCTATAACCCTTTTATGCAGATAGGGATTTGTTAGGTTCAAGGAAATATATAACCCACTAGCAGAGATTATCAGCGTTGTGAAAGAATAAATGCACTCACTGATTATGGAGCTAGGAGACAAATGAACAAGGCAATAGAACTTAGTACAAAACTTATATTACATATGTACACATGACAAAGAGTAATATACAATAACAATATACAAAGCATAGCATATAGAAAATATACAGCAGAGTGGGGGGGGGAGCTGCCTCTCACTTTAGGCAGTCCCAATTTACATTGGTCTGCATGATACTTTTATACATAGGCTTTTTAAACTTGAGGAAACTTGTCCTATTCAGGAAAATAAGTGTTAGTCACTGAACTGTGATGAAGAGATTAAGAAGCTTCAATGCAACAAACAAACAAAAAACTCACAACAACTATTAGGCACCTTTAAGTCAGTACTTGAGATCCCTTTTGAATAATTACTTAATGAGTTACAGATGGTATTTGACTGTGGTTCTGTTAAGAAAGCCTAGTTACATGCGGTGCGCTTTTGGGGGCTCAGGTTTGGTTTGTGGCCAGAATCCTCAAATTCCTCCCGACCTCTACCCACCTTCATCACGAACAGGGTAACAAGGGTTAAGGCTTTCCAGAGGTCCCTTTTTGCAGGACAGAAGAGAGATCTAGCTTGACCAAGTCAAGGGGGATGGCGGATCCGTAGGGTCCAAGCTGTGCAAGGCCCCGCTCCTTATATTCCTTTTGGGGAGTTGCATGCTGACCACAGAGGAAGCAAGCTGGATGGATCCCTTTCTAAAGAGAAGGCAGGCCGAGGATGTGAAAGATCAATGGGACTTTCCAGATGTTTTCTTCCCTCCCACCAATTGGCCACCTTCTCCTTTTCCTGTCCAGGTTCTCAAAACTGTGAAAGTTCTTTAAGAGGGGTCAGGCGGGAGAGGAGGCTGGCCGTGGCCGTGGCTGGCGGAGCTGACGTCTGCCATGCTGTAAAAACAGGGTTCACCCTGTCATAGGCAGCGTGGCCGAAGTCACCAAGGTCCTCCCCCCTCGCAGCCCTGGATCTGGCTGCAAGAGGGGAGCGCATGTCTCCAGGTAGGTCCTGGATGCAATGAGGGGTGGCTGGGGGGAGGGGGGGCGGCTAGCTGGGCCATCCCCGAGACTCACAGCAATCCTGTGATCTCTGGCAAGCAAGACGACGTTTGTTTAGCCACGACGAGGTGCTCCTTGGCGGCCTCGGGACACTCTGTTGAAGAGCCCATCTGCCCCGAGAACCTGGCCACATCTTCTGAAGACCTGACGAGGCGCTCCTTGTCATCCTTGGGGCACTCCCTGGGAGAAACCATCCGCCCTGAGGATGAGGCTGAGGTTTTGAGCAGTATCATGTCCCAGCAAGGGCAGGCTAAGCAGGTATGGTCATTTGGGGACCCCCCCTCCATGCCTAGGGTGCAAGGGGGGGACACAATGCCCTCTCCCAAGCTTCCTCTCTCCTCCAGAGGCCGTGCAGGATCCGTCCCTGGGCATGTCCGCAGAGACCTTCCTAGCCAGGTGCTTTTCCTTCCCAGGACGGTCCAAAGGAGGAAGGCCAGTGCGCCTTCCCTCACCAACATCATGGCTGCCTGCCTGCCTGCCTGCTTGCCTGCCAGCCAGCCATCAACAAGGGGGAGAAAGAGCTGTGCCTGTCTCAAAGCAAGGCCGAGCTGGTGGCTGAAGTAGTGGCGAGTGGCAGAGGGTTTGCAGAGGATGGGCACGGGGGTGGGGGTGATGGTCGAGGCTGACCTTTGTGGGACTGACCCTCCTCTCTCTTGCCCTCTTTTAGGCAGTCCTGGAGCAGGTGGTGGCAGAGCCCACCCCAGGGAACATCCTACCCTGTGCCCTGGTGGCTCTCCACCATCTAAGGTAGGCCTCCTTGGGGGTGGGAGGCAGGTAAGGGGAGGAAGGGGTTGCACGGGCAAAGGGGTGTCATCTGGACCGGCAGTGGGGCGGATGCTGGGAGAGGCGGTCGTAGGAGGAGCAGGTGAGGGCCACAATCCAACCGTGGCTGGAACGGAGGAAAAGAAGAGAATGCACGTGAAGGGACCTGAGTGGAGTGGGGAGACAATGGCAGGAGGTAGTCTCAAACCCCAGCCCCCCTTCCCCTCCTCAAGGAGGTCCCATGACGATCCCCCCCTTCCCCTCCCTTAGAGCCCACACCCCATCTCATGACATCTCGCCTCACCTCTTCGAAGCAAAATGAGTCCACGGACCTCATGGGAGCTGGAGGACCAGTTCCTGAGCTTGGCCATCCACGCAGTGCTCCGCCTGGAGGAGCCCAGTTATGACTATGTGGGCCAGGTGGGCCCTTGAGCAGGGCTCCAGGGAGACCCCCTGGCTTCCCAGGAAGACGGGGAGAGAGTTTGGGCTTCAGGGAAAATCGCTGGGGTGCTCAGGCGTGCCGCTCTCCTGCAGAAATATAACACGAGTCCCTGACGGATTGGTCTCCTGGGGTGGGGGTGGGGGGCGGGCGACCCACGGCACAGTGTCTGCTCCGAGGGCTGTGGAAAGTCATCCAAGGAGGGGCAGCTGGACGTGGAAACCTCCGTGTCCTTCAAACCATTCCTCCCCACTTTCTTCCCGCCAGATCATGGGCGACGCCTTGGGCCGCTACGTGGCTGAGCTTGGGGTCTGCCTCATGGACCCCAATAGACAAGTGGGGCGTCATGCCCGGAGGGCATCTGCCAGCTATACGAGCTGGCCCTGCAGCAGAGAGGTAAGAAGTCTGGAAGGGACGAGGGCCTCCTCCAAGTCCTTGGTGGGGGGGGTGGGGGGGAAGGGCTGCCTTTCCTCCGAAGCGTCCCCCTCCCCCAATTCCCGGAGCAGGGAGGAAGCTGCACAGGAAGGGGTGCTTCCTTTCGTCAGGGAGCCCTCCCCCAGGACCACCACCACCACCACCACCACCCAGGGTTCCCTGGGTTGCCAATCTCCAGCCCTCCAGGCCACGCTTTGTGGGGCTCAACTCTGGGGCTTCGTCCCTCTCCCGACAGGGATCGACATCCGGGACATGGCAGGCCTCTGGATTAGAGAGCCAAACCTGGACTGGGAGATGGCCTCCTACGTGAACACGAGGCGGATGGCCAAGGTACGGTGGCCTTCCTTTCTGCCGAGATGGGCAGGTGCCTGGAGGTGTGGGAGGTCTCCCCTGCATTTGGGTTTGCCCTTTCTGAGTCATAGGTGAGGAGGGAGGTGGGGGGGAGGGGAGGAGCCCCTTGGCCGGGGTGTGTGTGTCTTCCTGAGGATGAGAAATAGGCCAGTCCAAGTGTAGTTTAACCAACCTCACTCTCCCACCCTTCCTTCCTTCCTTCTTTCTAGAAATTGGATGGAATATTTTCCGCAGAGCAGAGACTGGCCTTCCTTAAAACGGCACTGCAAGCGGTGATGGACCCAGTTGCTCTTCCTCCTCTATGCTTTCCTTGGATTGGGGAAATAGCTCCTGGGGGTGGACGTGAGTTTCAGGCTGGCCTTTTTTTTTGGGGGGGGGGGGAGGAAGGAGGTGGGGAGGAGAGAGGCTTCTGAAGGTGAGCTTGGCTTTCCACCTCTGCAGGCGCAGGGGACTGAGGCCAAAGTGTGAAGGCAGCTCCAGAAATTCCGGGAGTGTGGGAAGAAGCCGATGGAGCTGCGCTGTCTGCTGGCTGGGAAAGGCAGGCACTGCCCTTGAGAAACCTGCGCTGGGGGGAGAAGGGCCCGGGGATGGTGGCCCTGGCAGGGGGAAAAGTCGAGGTTTCCCTCTTCTCACAAAATCTCTCTCTCTCTCTCCTCCGTGCAGGTGATATGCTGATAGATGATTTGGAGGAGGAAGAAGAGACGAAGGAGGAGGAGGAGGTGGCGGCAGCACAGGGGTGAAGTGGATATGGCAACACACGGAGGCATGGGGGGGGCAGTTACTGGTGTAAGGGGGAGTTGCCCCAAGTCCAGGTCCTGGAAGGCAGGAATGGAGGCATAGCAACTCAAGGGAGGCAAGCTGGCCAGCCAGGTGACGAGCCAGCCAAACTGGGCAAGGTGGCTAGTCCGCCCACCGGTCTACGTGCCAGCCTGCCAGCAGCCAAGCCCAACCAATCCGGGCACCCAACTCAGGTCACCCGCCACTCTGCCAGGCAAGGTAAGTGAGACCCATATTAAACTCTGGGTGAAGCCCCAAACTGTGCCACTGTGACTAGGTTATACAGCTAATAGACAACGACAAAGAGTAATATGTTAATACTAGACTTACAACTCTATATGTATTATTCTGTTCTCATGGCCTTAGGAAAAAAGAGATCACATTTACACAGATAAAAAAATGGCATGCTAAAATCAAGGTGATGAGTACATACACTGTACATGCACTCGTATATTAAAGCAAATTTCCCCATAGAAGAGAGGGGAAATTTAAAGGATTCATTCAGGGAGGCGCCAGGGGGAACTGAGTCTGCAGCTTCCTTGCGCACAAGGCAGCATCTTGCCATAGCCAGGCCGAGACGGAGCCTCCCAAAGAGGCAGCCTGGGTATTTATTATTATTTATTATTTTATTTATTACACTTGTATACCACCCCATTCCCACAAGGGGACTCTGGGTATAGCGAGATGCCGCCTCGTGTGCCTCCGTGAGCCCCGCAGCCGGAGACCAAGCCAAGAAGCAGAAGCCGCAGGCAGAGCCTGGGCACCCCCCATGTTGCCCAAGTCCGGCTTAATCTCCTGGGCTCGGTCTGGCTGCGGGGCTCTGGGGCAGCGGTGGTGGTGGCTCCCCTGGTCCGCTCTTGGCTTTTCCCTGTCAGGGAGGCACGCGGGGACTGAAGCCTGCCTCCTGGACTGGACCAGACGTTGGCGCCTTTGCCTCTGGCCTGCCTCTTCACTCCATTCCTATGACGGCACCATGACCAGAGTTTGATGCTGGGCCACCCGCACCCAACCTTGCAGGAAGGGATGCTCTTGCCATCTCTGTGCTCCCTATGGAACAGGAGGAGGGAGGGGTGAGCTGGGGGGCGGCACGGATAGAGGGATGAGGGGGACCCCCAGCACCACCAAGGCCCTGGGAAGAAAGGGAAGAAACCCCTGGCCCACCTGACTGGCAGCCCCTCACTTCTCACCTACGGGGGGGGTGTGCCTTGAGGTTACTAATTATGGAGTATTGATATCTGACGTTATTGTTTCTTGAGTAATACATATATGATTGCAAGTCTGAGATGTTCGTATTGGGAGTCTATTAGCTGCATTAAAAAGTTACAAATTTTTCTGCTTTACACAGAATTTTATATTGGTGCCACTTAATTCTTTCCCTGCTCCCTTTTTATCATAAGCCTAAAAGTCAAACCAGCCAAGCTAGGTCGGCCATGCCTTTCAAAACAAGTCAACCAGGCTAGACATTTGCGCCAAACGAAGGCAGCAAAGACAGCCCAGCCTTTGCAAAAGCAGGAAGGCCAGGCAGCCAGCAAGCTTACCTGCCTCTCTACCTGCCAGCATGCCAGCCCACCAGGAGCCCCAACAGGTAGCCCAAATCAGGCAAGCCAACCAAGAGACAGACAGACAGAATGCTCGTCTAAGTGCCAGCCTTCCAGCCCGCCCGCCAGCCTACCTGTCTGTCCAAGTGCCAGTCCGCCAGCAGGCATGGAAGCCTGCCAGCCAGCCAAATCAGACAACCCAGTCAAGGCTGTCTGCCCCCCAGACATAGGCAGTCACCCTACTGGACTCACTTTGTGCCGGCCAGCCTGTCCACCAGTCCATCAGCCAGCCAAGGCAGCCTGCCTCCCGGCCCTCTAGCTTTCCAAATCAGGAAAGCAAGGCAAGTCCGTCAGCTCCACAGTCAGACAGGCTACCAGCCTCTCTATGGGCCAGCTTGCATATGTGCCAGTCTACCAGCCAGCCAGTCAGCCAAATCAGGCCATCTAGCCAAGAGAGCCTGCCCCCAGCCAGATTCCCAGCCCCTTTATTTCTTGGCCTGCCTGCCTGCCTGCCGGTCCAACCCTAACCCTAACCTTACCCCCCTGTCGATGTGCCAGCCTTCCAGCCCGCCAGCCTCTTCAGGTGCCAGCCTGCCACTCCACCAGCATGCATGGAAGCATGCCAGGTAGCCAAATCAAGCAAGGCATCCAAGTCTGATTGCCCGCCCTCTCACCCCCGCCCCCATTGTTACCCCACAGAGAATCTGGAAATGGGACTTTCCCCAGTGCCTTCCATTCACTACTTCCAATGAAGAATTTAAAATAAACCATGTGTTTTTAAAAAAACAGAACGGTGGGTTTCTCTAAAGACCTGGAGGTGCCATTGCTTTATATAGGGGGAAAACACCCTTGTGGGCTACCTGAGCCCACCCCCCAGAGATTGCCGGCTGGAGCCTCTTGGAGAGAGGCTGGGAGAAGAACCAGCCTGGGTGGCCCTGGTCAAGCTGCACAGTCCCAGGGCACCCTCGGAAGAAGGGAAGGGTCAATCTAGATTCTTTATCTAGAAAGCCCTGGAAAAGGTCACCAGAAGTTGGAACTGACTTGATCTCACACACACACATATGACAGCGAGAGAGAGGTGGTGTGCTAGTCCTAAAAGTTAGGTTTCTGTGGTTGGCCCACAGAGGAGGGTGGCTACAGTTTGGCATTCCGGTGGAAGGCAGGGACATGAGGAGTGGCGTAGGCGGGCGGGCTGTGCCAAGGTGGGAGAGGGCAGAGGCGCTGGCGTAGCGTGCCGTCGTAAGAGGAGGGGCAGTGGACGAAGCCGGTGCCCAGCGGTGGGCAGAGGTCCGAGGGCTGCACGGAAGCGGTCAACAACGGGGTCGGGAAGGCAGGGATGAGGAAGGGGCTGACGGACAGAGATGGGACCAGAGAGGGCAGCTGCCCCTTGAAAGGCTCCTCGGGGCTACGGATGTTCAAGGGAAGCCTCACCATCATCCCTTTGTACATGTCTTGGACCTGGGGCACGGGAGCCACCGGGAAAGCCGGACTCGCCACCGTGGCCTTCGGTTTCGCGACCTGCCGAGCGCCGCCCGGGGAAGGGCTGCGCTCCACCCCACCTGTCGGGTCCAGGTCCTTGACAAAAGGGGAGACGGCCTTCAGCTTCTTCCCGGGCACGTACAAGTCCTCCTCCACTGGCCGCCTCTTCAGCCCCAAGCCCCCTGCCTCACTCGCAGGAAGGCTCTGGCCAGAGGAGCTCTTGACCACTTGTGGGCTCACCTTGGCCAGGTTGGTCACAGGGGGGGGCCCAAGGGGGTCTGGCGTGTGGAAATGGGGAGGACCCCCTCGTGCTGCTGGGGCTCCTTCTCCGGAAGGCTGAGGATGGCCGGCTCTCTCCTCTCCAAGACGAGGAGGAGGAAGAGGAAGAGGAGGAGGAGGAGGGGGAGGGCAGAAGTGGCTTCCGGCTGAGGTCTTCTGGCTGGTCCTCGAGACCCTCCTCCCTCGTTGGAAGGAGGCCACCCGGAGCCATCTTCTTTCCAAGCTGCTGATAGGAAGGCAAGGACAAGGCTGGGCCATCCCTCAATGCAGGAGAGGACTCCACTGGTCCACAGGGATGATGGCAGCTCCCAGGTTTTGGTACGTCACTTCTGGATGCGTAGGAAGAGCCACCAAAGACAGGTGGGACCATTGATGGGCGGCCACCTGAGTTTCCATCCTCTGCTTTCTGGGGAGGAGGATGGTTGTCCATGAGGGGCACCTTCAAAGGTCCTTCTTTTCCTTTTGGGGCCTGAGAGGAACCAGCCGGGTCTCCCTCCACCGCCTCCACCTTCTCTGGTGCCTGTTTCTGGCAATGGCTGCTCAACCACGTCGCAGCTTCTGGGTTCGGCCCAGAGATGTCATGCTTTCTGGTCTTCTTGTATGCTGGGCAATGGCTGAGGTGTTTCCCGTGACAGGAGAGGGCTTCGTCCTTGCTGACCTGAGCCAGAAGCTTCTTCTTGGCCAAGGGTGACATGATGCCGTGGGTCCCGTTGACATAGAAGCTGGAGAAGAGCCGCTTATAGGTCTCGGAGCAGCTGTGGGCCCGGCAGTTGCCCCGGCAACTGTTGGCGGCCTGGGGTTCTGTTATCTCCTGGCCGTTTGGAATGGAGAGGCAGCCTCCAGGACGTCCTTGGGTTTGATTTGGCTCCAAGCCGTGGGAGGGTTGGGGGTCAGAGAGAAGCCCTTCAGGAGCCCGTTTTTCTGGCGGAACCTGCAACCAAGCAGGAACCAGAAACAACGTTCGTTAAAAGGAGAGAAAACACGGAAGAAACCAAGTATATCCGCTTTTCTGCAAAAGGCAGGAAAACAAGGCATCTTGTTCAACTTAGAAGAATATTGCTTTCCAAATTCTACTACAGCTAAACAGAGGAATGTGAGTCCTCTGAGCTGAAAAAGAAGTGCCCCTTAATCATCCTCACCCCCCAAAACACCAGACCTCTGAATGCTTGGAAGCAGAATTGAATTGTGGAGATCAGATATTTTTGTGCATGTGTTTTCAAAAGCAGAAGCCTGGCAAACAACTCTTCCTCAAACGCCCTGCTGATGTGTGACATTTCACCACCTACCCCCTTTCCCAGTTGCCAGCTAGAAGGACTGGAAACTTGTGTAGGTTTTTTTAGAAGAAAACCAAGAAAGGAGGGGGTGCTGCCTTCCTTTCTGATCCCCTTTAACCTGGATGTTCATCCCAAATCAATGAAAAGTGGTTTTCAGAGAATGGCACCAGCAACTCCCAAGATCTGCATAAGCTACAGAAGTTGGTTGCAACCTCCTCTCCTTCTGAGATCACTACACTCTGAAATAAAGAGCTCGCTGGTGAACTCAGTAGTTTAGGTTCATCCAGCTGCATTTCCCCCACTGGGCCTCCTGGGAATAGAACCCGCCTGGGTGGCCTTTGGGGGGCAAGCTGCCCCATCCCAGGGCAACCCCAGAAGAAATGGGGGGAAACTAAATCCTTTCTGAATACTCTCTACTTGCAAAACTCTGAAAGGTGTAGCCATAAACTAGAACTGACTCGAGAGCAGAGGAGTATTATTAGGACTGAATTAAAGAGGCCGTTGGAAAGAACCAGAAATTGCAAAGATGGGTTCTTTCCCCTCTTTTTCTGGCTCTGAGCATCGCCGGGAGAACGAAGGGAAGGGGAAAGATGGAGGAGGAGGGAGGCATAAGGAAAAAAGGCGGGAGATACCGTGTTGTTCCCCGGTCCATCGCCAGAGGGTAGTCAAAGCCCACCCATTTGGTGAGCAAAGGGCTGGTGTCCGGAAACATTCACCGCCGTTCCCAGGCACAGCTGGGTCAAGTGCGCCGGAGGACTAAGATAATGGGAGGACTCGTGTCACCCTATAAAGCCCTCTCGCAAATTCCGGCCTCAGGCGCATCCACGGGTGGCCCTTCAGGGAGAGGACTGGAGATTGGGGCACAGCCTCACCTGCTCCTTCGTCTTCTCCTTCCTGGGCCTCTTCTTCTCTGCCAGGCCGCTGCCTTTGTCTCCCTTGGGCTCCTTGGAGACCTTGTACTGTTTCCGGGGCTGGACGGGAGGCAAAGGTTTGTCATCTTCGCCCTTCAGGTGCCGGACGTACGGGAGGACCAGCCTGAGAAGCCGAGCAGAGGCCAAACCCATGAGGGGAAAACGGTGGTGAGAAGGTGGGGGCATCTCTGGCCTACTACAACCCTTCTCCACCGACACTCGCCGGATCTGGCCCAAGAGGAGAATCGGGCAGGCCTGGAAACAGTCCTGCACCCTGGGCGGGCATGAATTTCACGTGGAATCTATGAATGGAGGGACTTGCCCTCTGTTCCCAACGTAGCTTTGCCAGCCTTTGCCTCAGTTGTTTTGCTTCTCTGTCACACAGCCAAGCTCTTGCCAAAATGAATATATGGCAATTTAAACCCCCCACCAAACTGAAGCTAAAGCCAACCCCCAAACTGAACAAGTTTAAAGTGGAGCTCTTGATAATTCCCAGAAGATTTATCAGAACAGCTAGCTTCTTTGAACTAATCCATCCCTGGTTGCAGCTAATACGTGCCGTCAAAGTTGCCTCCGACCTTCCGAAAGAAGGATCTTCCAACATGTCCTGTCCTCAGCCGCGCCACATGTAAAATCGGTCAGGAAGCAGGCCCAGAGGGCATAAACCTCAGCCTGACTCGTTGCCGTCCCTGCACGGACGGGGACCAAGGAAGGAAGCCATTTACCTCTCATAGTGTCTCCGTGTACAGGTAGCCGCGCTAGTGCTCCCAGGGCTGCCTCCTAGCAGATCGTAGACGTTTTTCCAAAGACGCCTCCCAGTGACCTATAAGGAAGAACAGCCCATCCATGTGAGACCAAGTGGGATGGGGGCATCTTTTGCATGACCTATGACTAGACGACAGGCGACCCCCCCCCCACACCAACCGACCCAGCCTGCAAATGACAGCACCGCCCACGCTGTCCCAAATTTCACCAACTTTATTTATTTATTTATTTATTTATTTATTTATTTATTTCAATTTCTATACCACCTTTGTAATTTACATCACCAAACCAAAGCGGTTTACAGGCCTCCGATCAAGGACCAGACAGAAAATGGCAAAGGTGAGGCAATCAAACAAAACAAAATAGGAGTAAACTAACTACAACATTAAGATACTGTAGATATAAAATCCAGTAAACATCGACAAATTGATAGGCCTAAATTCTAGATCATCACTCTTCGATGGCATCTGGCCAATGATTCCCCACATATCTGAGGTAGCATTTTTTATTACTACACAAGAGGCTCTGTGAGGCTGGGAGCCAACTGAATCATGATCTTGAAAGCAGTGCTTTTTCAACTTGGGTCTGACGTTGTTGCCGGGATGCTAGATGGGCCTTTGGCCTCATCCAGCAGGGCTCTTCTTATGTCACCACCAGAATTCCTGGCCACCAAGCATGACAGCTGAGGATTCTGGGAGTTGTAGTCCCAAACAGCTGGAGAGGCGAGGGCTGGAACCTCTGTTTATACTGGCACCACAACCACTGCTTTGACTCGTTTTACAGAAGGCAAGGTGCCATGGCAATGCATTTTAAGATAACTTCCTCTGTTATTTGAAGAATTCCTTTAAGAGACAGCAACTTCCCCTGCACATATGAGAATTTCCATTTTTTAAAACTTACCAATTCATAGGCCCCGAGTTTTTCTACAACTTTGTAGATCTTGAACAGGTTAACTACAGAGGGGAAAAACAAATCGGGAGAAAAGAGGAATCAAGACTAGAAGAAACACGGGACATGTACCTGACCCAAAAGGGGCTACACAGGAGCCATCATTCCACAGAAAACCTGAACACAGAATTAAGCACCAAACACCATCAGTTAATGCCAGGATGACGAGGACCCCATTTCAAAAAACTAGGGTGAGGGGTGAGGCAGCCCCCTGCTCAGGGCACAAGTATCCCCTAATGCAGACCCCCTGCTTTTGTGAAACTGACACGGCCTCTTGATTTATAAGGGATATTGATTTATAAGGGATATAAGGGATATATATATTGTTTCTTTGTATCATTGTTTATATTGTTTGTTTGTTTTAAAATAAAAATTATTTAAAAAAGAAAGAAACTGACACGGCCAATCGCATCTCTATGCCAGATTTACTTCATTGGCCTGTGGTGATGATAAAATTAGGAACAAGCGAGTAGTGTAGGCGGCCTTGAACTCTTCGGAGGGAAAGTACAACAGCTAATATAAATATGCAAGGAACAAATAGGTAGGAACTGAAAGCAAGCAAGTCATTCTGAAGAGCACCGGGTGCAGCAGACCGACGTAGGCAGTTGTCATGGCACGGATACTAGCCAGTAGGGGACATTTTTACATGCTAATTTTAATGCTGACTGCCCAAAAATGCATGCACATATTTTGCCTCTATCAGCACACGGACAGGCCGAGAAAACGGACAGGTTGGAGCACAGCTCCCTGGAGCAGCAGGGGGAGGACCTACTTTGCTTAAAGCCGAGGTGAGGCACCCTCTCGATGGGCGTGTGCCGTTCCTTCATGAACTTGTAGAGGTTGACCAGGAACGCTTGCTCCTCTTCCTTCTCGCCGCTGAGCACCTGCTCCTCACCTGATTCATCGGCAAGAGCCTTCTGCTCCCCATCGGATGCACCCTCGGGCTTTGAAGAGGGAGATTCCTGAGAAGGAGAACCACACGCAGTCAGACAGTCAGTCAGTCACCTAGTCTGGAGAAGGGCAGCGGAACTCAAATAGACGCCCTGCCAGGAGTCCACACCTTTGGCGACGGCTACAGCAAAAGGAGGTGAACAGAATGGCATGGTTCGGAGATGACTCACCCAAACCTAGCATAATTCCCAGAATCCCCCAGGTTGCACGGCCATGTTGTCTAAGGCATGGGTTTTATCTTTTCGTTCTCTTTCCACAATTCTGAAAAAAATGCTTTTCTTCTGGGGAGTGGGTGCAGTGTGGGGACCCTAGGAGGCCTCATAAATAGGATGTGCAGCATATTGGGGGCACCCTCTGGTTCATGGCTCCCCCCACACACCCCCAAAACCCCCATGGCTTCAGGAACATACTGCCTCTGACCTCAAAGATAAGATGTGTGTTTGTGTCACAAACCAGGGCCCCAAAAGCCGTAAATTCTTCAGAGATATCCAATCCCTGTTTCAAGCCACCTCTCCGAGTCCTAGGCTTCCACGTGAAATTAAAACCAAACCAAACCATAATTGTCTATTTGCTGCCCTTTCGTGGCGCCAGAAGCCCCCTTGCAGCTGTCCTGCTTTGTCAGCGATGGCCCCCGCTTCTAACCATTTGGCAACCTGGCCCTTAGACCCCAGAACCAGGGGGGGTTGCGGAAACACACCCCTTAAGTCCTGCTAATTTCCATGCCCGGTCTTCAGCCCTTTTGCATCGTCTTCAGACACACAAATTGGCTTCAAAGTTTTTTGGGCTGTCCAAACTGGTTTCCAATTAAAACCAAGCAAAACGTCACCAACAGCTTCTTGGGGGTGTGTGTGTGCAAAATCATGATTAGCTCTTGCACAAAACAGATGGGAGTCTTGTTTTTGGGTTTTGCACGGCTGCATAATAAGCCAGGGAGTTGAAACCCATGACCTGCAACCCTGGAGTCAATTAGCGAAGGAA
>JAHTLZ010003824.1:0-14434 GCA_023846285.1 Phrynocephalus versicolor
AGCAATATGTAACCCCCACTCCTAGTCGGGGTCAGATATGTTTGTGTTTTCCCCATTTTCTAGTTTGAGATTTCCCACAAAAACTAGGACATGAACAAACAATGTCTCTGAACCAGACAACTGAGTCAAAGTGCTGCCAGAAGGGTATAGAGTGGGTGCCATGCAGGGCCGGCGCTTCCATTAAGGCGAACTAGGCAGTTGCCTAGGGCGCCAAAATGGAGAGAGTGCGCTGGACAGCCTGCTGCCGCCCCACTGGCCACCACCGTCCACCCCCCACCAGCCAGCCACCCGTCGCTGTCCACCCATCGCTGCCTGCCTCTGCCCCCCCCCCCCCCCGCGGCCATTGCCGCCCCCCACGCCCGCCTTGAAAAAGCCAGACATACGAGATTGATCAAATGCCTTGTTGTTTTAAGTCTGACATTATAATGTATTTTTTTTTTATTAGCAGAAATCATACTTTTCGATGAATGTACAATTGAAAGCAACCCCCTGCCCCACATGATGTTCTATTCTGGTTAAAACTGAATGACACTTTAATAAAGGGGAAAATAAATGAGGAAAAAACTGAGAGGAAATTTTACAATCCTCACTGCAAGTGTGTGTACTTCAATAATCCCATGTCTGTTCTCATATCTAAGACCACTGGCAAGCTAGCAAGCAAGACATCAGAAGATTGTTTTGTTTTTCCTCAGGTATGGCAGAAAAAGCCAGAATTTTGGTTGACAAAAGGCAGGGTATTTTTTTGGGGGGGTAAATGCACTGAAAGGGGCATTTATCTTGAAATCTGGCATAGTTTTATATGCTGTATGCATCACATCAGATAATCTTGCCTCAGGAATTAACTGCTAATGAAATGGTTTGTTCTCTATGATTAGCATTTATCTATAGTTTGGTAACCATAACCTTTCAGATTGTTTTTCATGGCTTATTCTTAATGTATGAAATTGGAATGAAATATCATTTCTACGGAAGTGGTCCTTATGTTCTGCCATGTAATTAGATGAGCACAGTAGACTCTGCGTAGCTTGACGTTTCTTAGTTGTGGCTAGTGCTACTGAAATTCATGGACCAAAGAAGATGAAGACTTGGTGTAGCCTGCCTTTGTGTATCTGCCTGTCAGGTATTGCTAAGACCTCAGCCTTTCTCACTATAGAAATCAGCTGGACAAAGGGGAAGGGCACGTGGAGAAGATGATGCTGGCCATGCAGCCCATGGCAGAGCTGGGAAGCCTGAGCCATATGGCACACCCAGGCCAATCATGGAGCATCAATGGGAGCATATGGTGAGGGCGAGCATCCAAGGAATGCCTGTTTGTGCAGATGCAATGGCCAGGCCAACACCGCCTTATAAAGGGCTGCAGCCCACTGGAAGCTCTCAGTCCTGGTCCGAGCATTAGCATCATTCCCCCACTAGTTCATAAAATACACTGAAGGAGGCGGGGTTTAAATTCCTCCTCTTCTTTATTGCTTTGGAATAGGCAAAATTTTTGTCTCAGTCCTTTCCTATTATTGTTTCTTTCCTTCACCCCACATTCCTGCTAAAATAGGCTACCTGTGTCTGTGCTGATTATATTCCTCATATGTCTGCCTAACTGCTTATGCTCTCTACTCTCTGTATTTAGAGCAGACTCCATTCCTGATGCCTAAAAAAAGAAAAAAAAATGATTCACTTGTCTCTCTGACTAGATTAGTTCTTCTTTCCTTAGATTCCTTCATAGGGTTAATTAAATGCCTCTCTATCTTATTTAACTACTGGCCACATGTATATTCTTTCTTATTTTTTTGACAAATTATGTTCAATTATCAAAATCTCTAGCTCTGGTTTTAGTGCTAATTCCTCATTTTATATGACCTAGCTTCAGGTCTTTTGCTTATTACTCATTTGGCCAACCTAATTTTTGCTGCTTGTCCTCTGACTCCAAAAAGAGACTTATGTGTATTGTGAAGTATGCATAATATGGAGCACATGGGGACACATGAAAAGAAACAGTTTTGATTGTGGCTGTGGAATAAAAAGGGTAGTTGCTAATACCCTCATTGTCTTAAGTTTTGACTTTCTCCCTAAATGATGAATCACCTTGATGAGGAATCTTAAAGCCCCACGAGATTCTTTGTGTTCAGAGAAAAGTAAGACAAAAGCAATTCTCTATCTCCACCTCTAGACTCTGTATTTTCCACAAAACTCAAAAGTCATTTGCCTTTGAGAATCACATGCACACATAGACAAGCACTCACTCATTTACTGTCTCTCTCTCTCTCTCTCTCTCTCTCACACACACACACACACACACACACACACACACACACACACACAGAGAGAGAGAGAGAGAGAGAGAGAGAACAAGCACATAATGCCTGACTGATTGTTAAAAAAGTCACAAATAACCTGTTCTGTGCTTGAAATTCTTCAACAAAGCACCCGTCATTCTCATCTGAGGGAATTCATACAAGTGCTCCAATTGTGCATATCTGCATAAAAACAGGCAACAGTCACGCCAATGAATTGGACTGAGAAAGAAAATTCCTAGCAGATCATCTCCTAACATGCAGCTGAAGACCTTGAAAGAAACACAATTATTTACTGTTGTGTTATAGGTAGGAAATGCTACTTTAAAGCCTAACCAGAGATGAGAAGGCCCAGGAAAAAACTGGAAAAAGTTGATTTTTTTCTCTTTTGGTTTTTTTTCTGAAAAATTGGAAAAATTGAAAAAAAGAAAAAGAAAAAATGATTATAGAGTGTTTTATTTTAACTTGAAGAATAAAATATCTTAAGGCAGGGTGTTAAAATATTTTCCAAAACATTTCTTAAAAATATGCATAGTACTGTATCAGATTATTCTAATTTCTGAGGACAAGCAAGTCCTAGGTTACAAACTGAACTCTCCAATGCAAGAACAAGATGCATTTCTTCCTTTAGGAGGTGCTGTTACTGTCACAAGAAATAGAAAAAGGTTTCACTTTTGTCCTTGCATGTGGGTGGATATGTCCGGTAAGAGTTTCCATTGATTAGATTCCAGAAAATCGAACCATTTAGCTACATTAGTTTATCACCTTTGTGCAAATAATAATTTGATTACTACTACAATTGCAAATAAATATTATTTTAAAAGTAAATTCTGTTTGTAATAATTGTTTGGATACACTATATTTTAATATGCTAGTGGTGATAGTTTTATGCCAAGTCAGATTGTCCATAGTCAAATTTTATACTCCTAAAGTAACATAATGACTTTCAAGCTGTAAGGGTGTGTGTGCTAATGTAGCTTCAAAAGTTCTGGAAATTTTACATCTTTAAGCCTTACACTGTCTCTTGGACCATCACATCCAGATGGAGTGCTTAGAGTGATTTCTGTGAAAATTCTCAGTCATCCAGGTGAGGCTATCTGGAAGCTGAATCATGGTAACTGGACTTCTTTTCTTCGCCAGTCTGAGGAAAGTTGGCGGTGATGCCTCCAATTTATAGCTCACCTTGATTTCACATCACTCTGGTCTGAATAGGCTCATTTGGTGCACAATGGCCTGGGGTGTGTGAAAGTCCCACCTATGCAACCCTTCCCAACATCCATTAAGTATGGGTTGTTAGCTTTGGTCTTCCTGGTGGAGGTGTGAAGTGCTTCTGATTTGTCTGGGGATTGATTGAAAGGGCAGCATGACGAGTGGTAGACAGATTGTGCCTGAGACCCCCAACACTGTTGAGAGAGGGGTTTTAAGTGTATATACATCAATGGCTTCCCTGACCCCTCTCTGGAACCAACATCACAAAAATTGACTCAACAGCACTCTTCCTAAACCTCAGGTTTAGACTCAACAGCACTCTTCCTAAAATTGACTCAACAGCACTCTTCCTAACTTACAATCCCCCAGCACACACCAGAAAATTGTTTGAGACACAAAGTTAGCATGCCAAGGAAGGAGGGTCTAGAAGTGTTTCTTTGACATTAAATGTTCTGTGTGAGGGATTTTTAAAAAAGAAAGGAATATTTCATCACATAACCCCCGCCCCGCAACTCACAGTTTGAGATGGTGGAGTCCAGAAGAAGGAATCAGGAGGAAAAAATCTCAAGCAGAGATGGAACCATCTCATATTGCACACTAAGACCGTTATGTCACATTCAGGAAGACCCAAATTGAATTCACACTTGGTTTAGTTGCTGCAGATGATGCAGCTACTGATGTGGATTTAAAATGTCATCAATGCACATTTTGTAAATGATAGCCAGGCCTCAATTGCTGGTCAGCCAATGCTGAGAAGACTCAGTAACTGGCAACACTGGAGATATGACATCAGAATCCTTTCCTGCATCGTGTGTACCTAAAAAGGGAGTGGGTAGAGCTGCCCTTTCCCTTGGCAAGAACAGAGATACCCTCTAACCAGTGCTGGGATGCTTCCGGGCTACCTCAGCACTGGCTAGCTGGTGATGGTGCCTGGCAGGGAGCAGGGTCAAGGCGGTTCTGGCATTGTATTGTTTTGCTGCATTCCAAGCCAGTGAGCAAATGCCGTGACCCCAGCACATTAAAGCAGGACATCTAAAACAGGCTGTTGTGCACCTGTACACAGATAACCTGCAGTTTAAAAAGAGAGCTTTGTGTTAGTTACTTAAAATGTCATTCCTGCCAAGGAGCCATTTTGTGAGAACCACAGCAGAGACACATTAATGCTCAGGGCTCTTTCTTTCCTTCCATGTTTCATGCTGCTCACATGTCTCAGTCAGTGGCTTGTGAAATGTATATGAGAAGAATATAACAGGAGCTCAGGAGTGAAGGCTTGAATCCTGATTTTCTTCCACTGCTTAAATTCAAATCAATCATCTTTTTTATTGTGAGAAATTGTGCGTATTGGGTGCCTAATAACCCGCTTGCTAAGCTGGTTCATTGGAGCCACTCAAAGCTCCACTTTAAAGAGATCATATTTTGTGACCCACATATCGGAGTGAACCATATGACGTATGTTCTTCCTGCCTCATAACCTTCCCCTCAAGCATCTGCTTTAAGGGGGGAAAGGAATATCTTTACGTTTCAAATCAGGGGTTAGGAAGGCGGCTTTCTCCCTACTGGGAAAAGGGCCTGCTTATTCTCATGGTGGGAGTTTATTTTTGAGAAAAATTATTTCAACTGTAGCTAGCATGGCCCTTTCATAGGCAAGAACATGTTTTTTTTGGGGGGGGCACTATAGCTCTTAGCAGAGATGGGGGAAAATGGGGTATCCTAGAAAGTATTATTCAGGAACTTGATGTCTCCCAGTGCTGCTTATCCCTGTGACTGTTTTATCAAGCCATATATACTGTTCTATCTCTCTTCTACCCAGGAGATTTTCTGGCTGTACTCTTATTGGGCATATAGTGCAAAAAAGTAACTTTCCCCCATCTTTGATTTTCAAGCTGATGCTAGAGGGTCAACATCAGGTTGAGAACAATTTGAAAAGCTGCTGCATTCTCTCACTGAACTCAAAGAAATGATGTTTAACAATACAGAAGCAGCGCAACTACAGCTCGGTGTTGGTTCTCAGTTTAACAATGGGTACACCGAGAATTGGATGGTGCAGTGCTCACATAGGTACACAGACTTTATCCATGGTTACCAAGCTGACTTTTAGCCTTATATGCCTTCCTAACAAGTGACCAAGTTTAGTTATTTTCAGAAGGAATGAAACAGCTGCAGTCAATTGGTGAGAGGTGGGACATGCAGAGATGATCCCAAACAAATTTCAGATTTTAAATTGGCTTATTTGGCAGATGTTGGGGTGAAGGTGGACCCCACTTAGTGCAGCTGCCATATTGTGCTATAATCATTATCCCTGATGCTCTTTTATCTTGAGGCTGTGTTAGTTTTGAAGGGCAGGAACATTTCCATGCCATGAAAAAAATTAGCAGATGTTATTAATTCATAGAAAAGACAATAAAAAGCCAGCATGTGCCGTGAAAGGCTTCATTATGGAATTAATTACCCAGACTGGGGTCAACATGTGAGGTGAGGCCTTGCTCAGCATTCCAGGAACAATTGCTTCTTATGGGTATTCCATAGCCCGAGATGTGAAATCTGAAGTATGTGTTTTGCATTTATTGGCTCCTATCTTTGCATTCATATGCTAAGTCTCCTGATAAACACCACTTGTCTAAAAGAAAATTGAAATCACTGAATTGAAGCAGATCTGGATAATGAGGTATTACAGATATAGGCAGTAAATGTTCCAATTATTCTTTAGAAATTTCATTGAAATAAACAGCGGGAGCAGGGGAGAAGAAAGGGATTTTACAAAGTCAGTTTTAATCTTTCAATGGCTGTTGTTCTTGTCTTTTTCCCCCTTAATAGACATGGATAGGGCTTGATTATAGTTCTCTTTGTGAATGCCAGACTGCCCTTTTTTATTTTCTTTCTCCTCAGCATTCAGCTCTCTTTTGGTGGTGGTTGCCCCTCTATGGAGCAAACACCTGCTTCCAATTCATTGCCTCTAAATAGATCTTAATGTGGTTTTGTATTATTGTGGCCTTGGTGTTTATATATCTTTTCCCAGCAATTGCTGAATACATAAAATGGAGCATCAGAAGAAGCACCGGTTCCAGATACACTGCTCACACAGAAAGGATGTAACAGATACAGTATTTGCCTGGTCTCTGTTTATTGAGGAGCTAAGCCTCATGCAGAACAGAGTATGGCTTGAACTGACAGGCAGACTTTACATTTTTAATCACAGAGAAACAAACTTCCATGCCTCTTGGTTCAGAGGGAGTACAGTGGTAACTTCTTGTAGTATTCTAATACTAGCAAATCACTTGTTAGAGGTACATCTGTATATCTGTTGGTTCTTTCCCTTTATCTTATTGCAGAGAGGAGAGTGACACAGGTTCTAGCATTGTTTTCTACTCCTTCCACTTTTTTGCATCCCCATCCCCAGGCTTTTACCACATCATATCTGATTGAGGGATCTCATGATCTCTTGTAAAGAGGTTTACCAATTGTAGTCATCCAAAATCAATTTTCAGTTTGTTTGTTTTTTAAAGCCAAATTATACACCCCAAAGCAAGTAACACACATTGGTGCTCTTTTTTTTTTGTATTTAATTTCTACATGGAAACAAAACTGCATATTCCCTGTAAGCTCTCTTTCTCATACATTACCTGTATTATGAAAGAGGTGAAATGAAACACAGGCTTTGATGCATCTATAAACGAGAAACATCCACAGTTACATCTTTGTACGAATGGGAGAAGAGTTCAAGCAGCCTCCTTCTCAGAAGCATCCCCTAGCAGAATCCCTAAAGAATCCCACAGCCACTCAGAGCGATAGTAGTGTACGTCTGTCCAATTAGGAGGGCTTAGAAAGACTATATTGATACTCCGTAGTTACCATGGCATTGCCATTTTGTCTTCATGGGTAAAAATAAAGAAAAGAAAAGAAACTGCACATAAATCTTCTCCATATAGGAACTGGTGTACTCTTAAGTCCCACTCTGCCAGAACACATTGCAAGATAAAATGTGTTTAACCAAAATGTACTTCTGGCCAAGCAGGAGGTTCTAGAAAACTACCATTTGAGTTGCCATACTATATTGTCATTGTGGTTGAGGGTAGATCTTTCATGTTTTCAGTTGGTGGCAGGTTTGCAAAACAGAGCAGCCGTAGCAGTGACTAAAAACTGTAATAAACCATTGCCAAATATCAAAATAGTGGATTTCAGATATGAGCTCAAGGAATGTTGCTATTTCTTTTCTTAGTGAGATAACATGGAAAGTGCTCATCAGTCATAAGTACAGATTCTCAATTTTGCGTTTTGTTTTGAGGTCAGCACGGCTGCATCAGCATTCACATTTATGTACCCGGGAAGACAGTGTAAAGTTGGGCCTTGGCCTGTTTGCAGAGAAGTCTGTTTTATGGGAGGAAAAGTAGTAGAGTGAGAGACTCAGGGAGCTGCTATTAGAATTTTTTCAGGGCTGGGGAAAAGGTGGTGGGGAGACACAGCTACAACATGATGTAAGAAGGAAGGGCATGTGGATAGCTTTGGTGTTAGGCCCACAGGGTTGAAAGTAGAGATGGGCACGACTTAGCGGTATTCCCGTTTCCGTTTCCGTTAGTCGGTTCCGTTACTCTACGGAAATGGTAACGGGAATTACTGCCCCAGACTTCGAGCTCGAACCGACGAACGAACAATTTTGGTCTGATTTGTCGTGCTCGTTACTTGCGTGACGTCACGCGATCACGCAATGCCAAGCGGCACAGAAAAAAAGTTTTTAAAAGTAAAAAAAACCCGATTCCCGGCCCTAAAAGCAGGCGAAAACTGTCTGAGGGCACCTACCAGGCCAGAAGGGTGGTTTTTTTGGGGGGGTGGGGGTTTCCTCGCCCCCCTCTCCTTGGCTACTGCTACTGCTGTGCTGCTGGTACCAGGCGGGGGGGGATCGTCTCGTCTGCCTTTGCCATGCGGTGTGCAGGCGGGGGGATCCAAAATGCCGACCACAATATTTTTTTTAAATCGTGGTCCAAAACCCCACCAAAGCACCACAGAAACATGCGAAAATTAGCTATTTTAAATGCTTGAATTTTTACAGTAGCAGCAGTGGGTTTGTCTTGCAAAAAAACGTCTCCATTGATTTTATTTTATTTCATTTTATTTTATTTTTTTACACCTGCGCATTTGCAAAGATGGGCTCGCCCATGGGAGTGGACCATGCAAAGTCTTGGAGCCATTCCACCAATCGCATGGCCAGGTTTTGCTGACTGAACCAGGCTGGGAGGGCGTCTCCATTTGCCATGCAGTGCGGGGGGATCTAAAATGGCGGCCGCAATATTTTTTTTAAATCGTGGTCCAAAACCCCACCAAAGCACCACAGAAACATGCGAAAATTAGCTATTTTAAATGCTTGAATTTTTACAGTAGCAGCAGTGGGTTTGTCTTGCAAAAAAACGTCTCCGTTGATTTTATTTTATTTCATTTCATTTTATTTTTTTACACCTGTGCATTCGCAATGATGGGCTCGCCCATGAGAGTGCAACATGCAAATTTTCCACCAATCGCAAGGCCACTTGGCCAGGTTGACCACAGAGACTTCTGGGATGTGCCAATCGGGCATAAACAGCCCACTAATCGTAGCCCGAACCTGAACCCTAAGCCTAAGCCTAACCCATACACCAGTACACTGTCCTTCTAAGTGGGTCAGAGAGGCACCCAGAGGTGCACCCCAATACTCACCCTAACCTCACCCGTCACTAGCCTAACCCTAGCTCTTGTGCACTGCTAACCCATCTTAATCCTAAGCCAGATCTACTTGCATTACACTACATACAAGTATGTGAAACGCAGCATGTGCAAAGAGTCTGCCAGTCCGTCACTTGTGGCTCTGGCTGACTCCTGCAGCTGCCTCCAGGAGCCCACTACCCCCCCAAACCAGTACTAACGACAACGAAAAAACGAAAAAACGAACCGACTAATTTTTGCGAATTTTCGCGAAAAACGGAAACGAAACGAATCGGACCCTAGCCGAAAACGAAAACGAAAACGAAGGTTTTTTTCTGAGTCGTGCCCATCTCTAGTTGAAAGTGCTGCTGCTAAATGACAGATCAGAATGTGGGAAAACAACAGCCCTCCAGGACTTGAATCTGCACACATATACTGGTCTGGTTGGTTGGATGATGCGAAGGAAGTCCATCTTACTCTGAGGCCTTAGCTCCTTGGCCCCAATCAGGCGAATGGGGGAGATGACAGGTACCTGTGAGCAAGCTGGCTAAAGACAGCCACTGGCAAGAGGTTGAGGGGAGGGGGCAGACGCTGGGATTAAAGAGGACCAGGAGGGCTTGTGGGCTCCTTTCAAGGAAAGAAACGGTGGAGAGGAAGACTTCAGCAGAGGAGGGGATGTAGGGAGGGACAGGCAAAGTCTGGGATCTCCAGTTTGCGAACGCCCAGGAAGAAGAGTCCTAGGCTGACGTACCTTTCCCTCTTTCTGTTAAGTAAAGGAAGGGGCTGTGGATAAGGGTGGCAAATAGGATGTTATGTATGAATATTTATTGTTGTTTATGAATATGTATTAATGTATGTTGCCTAGCCGATCAGTAAGCTGGTGGGCGTGGCTAGTGGATATAAAGATGCTCTCTGAGAAGAGAAGAGGTTCTCTCCTGTCCAGATGTTTTGGGCCACCACAACTCCCACAGTCATTTGTCATTGGAAATGCAGTCTTGCAATTCTGGGAGTTGCGGTCCAAAACACTTGGAGGGCCAAAGGTTCGTCACCACTGGTCTTGAGAGTTAACCAGTTTAGGGAATAGAGTTCAGCTGGCCTGCCTGCAGTGTCAGTTAGTCAGGCATGAGAGCCTGTAACTATCAAGCAGTCTGGTTTAATTCATGATAAGAACTGTTATAGTAATGTCATTAAAGTAATATCTAAGAATATCAGCTATGCTGTCACACCAACAACATATGTACAACAGTAAAAGTTACATATTTTATTTTTAAAATCATAAATGTTGGTGTCAGAATCCATTCATCATAATAAAAGTACCTGGTAACTTGCTGGTATTTTCATGGGGATACCCGGATCGGGGAACAGTTATTAATTAATGTTAAATGTCATAGTGTAATAGATCCAGGTTTCCAACCTCCAACGTCAAGGCAGCCGTACTGGTTTCTACAACCGGTGACATCCACTCTGACATAGCTGCAGCACTGGAGATGAACATGCCAGAGACAGAATTGGCTCCAGGAGGAGCAAAGGAGAGTACATCAGGATCCCTCATCCTCCTTGACTAGCTGTCATTTAAGTGACTTCAACATGGTATAGGCCTCCTCTTCCCGTCCCTGGACTCTCAGGATTCCCCGTGGCTTTGACAGGACATTCCTTGGGGAGTGACCGCAGGGAGCTTTCTTTCACACACACACACCCCAGCAGCTTCTGCAGGAAGTTGAGGACACTGTTCCTTAGTTGCAATAAAAACTGTTCTTGGGTATTTTCCCAACCTTGAACCAATGGAATTATTACCTAGAGATTTAGCCACTGAGTGTAGGACCAGCAGTACTTGCAATAATTAACCAGAGAAATAAGCCTTTTAAAAAAAAAAAGCTGAGTACTCCAGCTTTTTTAAACACACACACGCACACACACACACACACACACACACACACACGCACGCACACACACGTGTGTGCGCGCGCACACACACACACACACAAAGAGAGAGAGAAAAAATACTGCACTGCAGTATCTAGCTTCTTGGACACTTCACAATAGCATACCATAATAACAGCACAGGTTGCTTCTGCAGACTTGAAATAGATTATCAAGCATCAGCCACTTGGAAAAAAAAACAGGTAGATTTATTATCCTGGGTTAATGACAAGAAAAATCCAGACAGATTATATAGCAGCAGGAAATAAGGCAGTCCAATATCTAGGTAACACAAATCAATTGGGTGATCAATAGGCGTTCCCGTCCACCTGGACTTTGAAGCCTCTCCTGTCATCCTTTTTGCCATAATTAGCACTCAATGAACTTGAAATGTTTAATGACTGTGAAATTGCATTTCTACAGAGACAATGCACATCTGGAATGACAGCATGTGATTCAGATGCCTGTTGGGGGCACCCCAGCGAGCACGCCAAACTTCAAATAGAGCTCACATACTCAAAAGGTACCTTGTGGCTTTGACATGCTAATGCTTGCCTCGACTGCACTTGCAATCCGGACCAGCTGGCGTGAGAGGAAAACTTCAAAGTACCCAGTATGGTCTTGAACGTTATTGTAGCATTGGCTCGTTTCAGGGAGGAGTCCAGCCTTGAACCCAGAAGGTGGAGTGGGAGGCCACCTCTGCTGCACTCATAAAGCTTTTTCATGTATCAAGTCCCCTAAGTACCAGAATCAGATATCAAGTGAAAATTTAGTTTGATTAGCTGCATGTTGGAACAAGCCGACTGCCACACGATGGTGTTGCATCTATATCAGAAAGACGCAAGAGAGATTAATTTGCTCCCACTAATCAAATGTTTAAATTAGAATTATGGGACACCTAACATTTTGGAATTTTGAGCCTCTTGTTTTCCAAGGCTGCCTGTCTTTCATCATTAATATTATGTCATGTAAAAGATAATTAAACTTGCAGAAAGATTTAAAAGAATAGAATAGAATAGAATAGAATAGAATAGAGTTTTATTGTCATTATGCATACACAAGATATGCACAACGAAATTAGAGTGCTGTTCCACTACACACTCTAAACATACAAAACACATAAAACACATAAAACACATAAAACACCATACAAAATATTAAAAACTCTTAAAATTGCTTACAAGATTTAAAACACTACTTAAAAATGGATTAAGATGGTGCTAAAACTGTCGCATTTAACTTGGATACCGCTCTGTGATAAAAACTGTTCTTTAGTCTATTTGTCCTTGACCTAAGAGTCCTGTATCTCCTGCCAGATGGCAACAGTTCAAAAAATTGGTGGCCAGGATGCGAAGGGTCTCTCAAATTTTTCGATGTCTTCCTTGAGCATCTGGAGTTGTATAATTCTTCCAAAGGAGGAAGAGGACAGCCCACTATCTTCTCAGCAGTGTTTATGACCCTCTGGATTGCCCTTCTATCTGCCACTGTGCAAATGGGGAACCAGACACAGAGGCAGTAAGTGATAGTGCTTTCTATAAAGCCCCGGTAGAAGGTTACCAACAGTTTCTTAGACAGTTGTTCCCTCCTGAGAAGTCTCAGAAGATATAATCTCTGTTGGGCCTTCTTAACCAGTGCTTCAGTGTTGGCACTCCAGGTCAAATCCTCCTGTAGAATAACTCCTAAGAACCTACTGTCCGTCACCTGCTCTACACAAACTCCATCAGTAATCAGGGGCTGAGTGTCTGATTTCCCTTTTCGATAGTCCACTATAAGTTCTTTGGTCTTGTTGATATTTATTATCACATTGTTGGTTCTGCACCACCGTAGCAGCCGATGCACCTCCTCTCGGTAGGCTGACTCGTCTCCACCAGAGATGAGTGCCACTACTGTTGTGTCATTGGCAAACTTGATGATTTTATTTTCAGGATGAGTATGAGTGAAGTCAGAGGTGTAAATACTAAACAATAGTGGGCTCAGCACACAGCCCTGTGGAGTACCCATGTTGAGAGTGAGGGCTGACGACATGTAGTCACCTAATCTGACCCTCTGTGAGCGATTTGATAAGAAATCCATGATCCAGGCACAGATGGAATGACAAAAAACCAAGGTCCTTAAGTTTAGCTATCAGCTTGTGAGGTATAATTGTATTGAAAACAGAGCTAAAGTCCACAAAGAGCATCCTTACATAGGTCCCCCGCAACTCCAAATGGGTAAGAGCAGTGTGCAAGGTGATATCTATAGCATCTTCCGTGGATCTATTTGCTCTGTAAGCAAACTGATATTTATCAAATGTGCCTGGGAGGCAAGAGATAATATGCTGGTGGACTAATCGTTCCAGAGACTTCATTACAATGGAGGTAAGTGCCACAGGTTATAATAATTTAAGCTATTAATAGATGGCTTCTTTGGCAGTGGAACAATAATGGAGGCCTTCAGACAAGATGGAATAGTTGACTGGGCTAGAGACCGGTTGAAAATTTCAGTAAAAACTCCAGCCAACTGGTCTGCGCACTCCCTAATCACCCAACCAGAAATTCCATCAGGTCCTGCAGCTTTCCTTGGGTTCACAGTTCTCAAGATGTTTCTCACTTCCCACGTTTCAACAAGAAGGAAGGGGCTAAACTGTAAATACCTCTGTTTTGTCTCAAATTTAGCAAAAAAAAAAAAAAAAATGTTCAGTTCTTCAGCCAAAGAAGCATTTCCAGCAGAAGGGGCAGCATGATTAGATCTATAACTAGTGATTTGCTGAACCCCTTGCCACATTTGCCTCACATTATTATTACTGTAAAAACAAGCCTCAATCTTCTTCTTATAATCTACCTTTGCTTTTTTTAATGCCTCTTCTCAAATCTACTCTAGCAATGCTATACCTGATCACATCACCAGACTTGAAAGCCTTATTCCTGTCATGCAGGAGGCACCTCACCTCTTTGATCATCCATGGTTTCTGATTTCAATAGATTCGGACACATTTATCTACAGTAACAGTATCTATACAAAATTTAATATAATCCAGAATTCCTGCAGTATACTCCTCAAGGTCTGAGTTATCAAAAACGTCCCAATTTGTTTCTTCAAAGCAGTCCTGCAGCTGCAGTGAGGCTCCCTCAGGCCAGTGTTTCACAGTCTTTGTTACAATTGTAGTTTGTTTCCTTAAAGGGATATAAGCTGGTGCTAAAATCAGGGACAAATGATCTGATAGACCCAAGTGTGGAAACTGCAGTGCCCTGTAGCCATTCCTTATATTGGAATAGACCTTATCCAATATGTTTGTTCCTCTGGTGGCACAGTTCACATGCTGATAGAATTTAGGGAGAGTTGTCCTCAAATCAACATGATTAAAGTCCCCC
>JAHTLZ010003826.1:0-10542 GCA_023846285.1 Phrynocephalus versicolor
CTGCCATGCAGGAACCCCCATCACAGGACACCTGAAAGATGGCCATCCAGCCTTTGCTTAAAAAAACTCTTAAAGAAGGAGACTCCACCACCCTCCTTTGTGGCAGCATATTATTTCACTGCTGAACAGCTCTAACCGTCATGAAGTTCTTCCTAATGTTCAAATGGAATCTCTTTTCCTGCAGTTTGAAACCATTGCCCCGAGTCCTAGTCTCTGAAGCCATGGAAAACAAACCTGTTCCCTCTTCAATATGATATCCTTTCAGATATTTAAACATGGCTATCATATCCCTTCTCAGCTTTCTTTTTGTAAGGCTAAACATTCCCAGCTCCCTAAGATGCTCCTAGTAAGATATTTATTCCAGACCCTCAGTCATCTTGGTCAGAAAATCATATTTTCTGTTACTGTACATTCTATCCTACCCGTGGCCAAAGAATGCACAGAAAAGGTGACTCACATAATTGACAATACAGGATACATTGTTATATAGATAGACTACATTGCCAAACAAACAGTACGACCAATGAAATGTCCCATACTGGATGATGGGCTTAGACAGGGGACAAAGGAAAGGAGACTGTTTACTCCGGTGTAAGGAAGTGCCCCGGGGGAGTCCAGGTGTGTGTGCAAAGGATTTCCCTAAAACATCTGTTACACAAAGGAATGATACCTGTTTACAGAATACAACATCCAGAAGAAGGAAATGAGACAAAAGGGGGTTTGCAAGCAGGAGATATTGCCCAGATGTCCTTTGGGCATGGCTGATGCAACGCTAGCCAATTGATCACTGGAGGTGTTGACCGTTTATCAGTGTGGTGTGAACCGGATAATTCCCTCCCTCTGCTGGCAAATGAATCATCATTTTAACATCACTGAGGTACTGCTTCCAAGGGGTGGATTTCCAGGCAGTATTAAATCTGTTTTGTGAATTTTGGGTTTGATTTCCGATTGCTTGCCTGGCTGTTATTTTGCTACATTATTTTCATGTGGATTCTGCGCGGCTGGACTCTTCAATCCAACCCTATGATTCTATAGCAGGGAATGTGAGGCCGGCTTCAATGCTCACGTCTAACCTCAGCTACGCCCTTGCCAGTCCGATGATTCTGTGCAGGCGACCCACTGGCACACAGACATGTGGAAGGGCACCGCATGTGCACAGCTGCCTCCAGAGCGGCTTCACCTTCACAACTAAGAAATAACTCCTCCTGGCAACTTCCATCTTTTGCTATGTTTTAACCTGTTGGTACAGCTCTGAAGAAGAGGGATTTTGCCCTGGAAATATTGGCAACTCTTTGTTATTTTTCTAGTAGCCTAAAGGTATCACCTGTTCTCCTTTTGTACAGTACAGTGGACCCTCGTATAACAAATGGTTTGTATAACGTAAAATCTGTACAACATAAAAAATTCCGGAGATAGGAGAAATCTGCTGAACAGAATCGCCTATGGGCCGAATCCGTACAACAGAAAAACGGTCCCAATTAGGGGTTACTCTGCTTTCAGTGCATTCCTATGGGAAATTTGTATCAAGGAAAATTTGCTTAACAAAATTTCATTTGGAACGAATTAATTCCTTTCTACAAGGTACCACGGTATTTGGTTTTTGTAATACCTATACGTCTCCTCAGCTTGTTTTGCTTCAAAATGCTGGAGAATGATCTCAAATACAGCGGTTTCTGAAGCATTAAGTAGCAAGAAAAGCAGTCGTCCGTCGCTGGACTGGCACATGGTTCTCGTTTTATCATTTTTGCAAACCCTTTTGGGGGGGGGGCTCCCCACCCATTTTGAGGGGAGAATGCCGCAGGGGGGTCCTGATGTTTCAACTAGTCCGTGATGCCTCCGATGAAGGAAAAAGGTGCTGGAGCACACATATTCATCTGTGATAAACTACACATTGCATTAGACACCTCGGTGACTTACATCTGTATATATATATTTTAAAAAAAATCTCCTTGTAAATGAGAATTGGGAGCCTAATTTAAAAAAAACCTGAATTAATACTGAGAGCGAATGACCCTGCAAGCTAAATCTCTCTGTGCTATAAGCCAGAGGGGTGTTAGGCTTATGGAGGCTAAATTATGCCTGACAGAGCTGATAGCCTATTTCTCTTTATAGGATTACACTGCAAGTGGGACGTCGTAGGGCGGAATTGATTCAGGACGTCGTTAGAGGGTTTGATACGGTCGCTTGCAAATTCCATCTCGGGGAAATTAATTCAGCTCGGCTGCGACAGGAACACACGCTGACAAAGGCTGACTAAATGCCCAGTTTGTAAGCCCTGGGTCTGCTCCATCGACAGCGCCTCTCCATGGAAATGCGGCTGACATTGAAATCTGGTTATTTGGAAATTGACGTGATTGAAGTGTGCTAGCAAAACATGCCCTCGGTCCTGCTCCAGATTCAGGCATGTTCCCGGCCCCTTCAGAACAAGGATGTGCTTCGGTTTGGGCTGGAGCAAAGCAAAAAGCAAAAGTGTTCTGCTTATATACCGCCCCATACCACTTGGAGTACTCTCTGGACGGTTTTACGGGTTTTTTTTTTAATTACAGTATGCAGGCAACACATTGAAAAGAGCCAACCTACGGGCGCTTTTACACAACCCCTAAGATCCGCTGGCCACTTAAATTCGGACCAGAGATCTTAGGGGCTTGTCACTCTTCCTGTGTCCCCACCCCTCCGCATTTCCTTGATCCTGTCTGCCTGAGGGGAGGGAGAAAAAAAAAGGAAGAAAGAACATGGCTCACCTCCGTTCTGTTCTGCCTCTCGCTCTTGCCATGGCAACATTCCAGTCTCTTAAGTAGCTCTTAAAGGGGCGGGAGCCAAAAAAACAACAAACAGAAGCGAGGAGAGCCCCGCACTCACTATCGTTACACCGCATCAAGGAATTTCCACCTCCAGAGAGCAGGTACTTGAAAGGTGCGCTGGGACGCGTTTAGGTGGGCGTGGTCGCACTTAATTTCCTGTAAACTCCGGAGCTGGTGGGGAAACATTTTTAAGCTCTGGAGCTGGGAGCCATTTGCCCCGGAGTTTAGGGGTCGTGTGGAGTTGGCCTGTTGGACCAGTTGAAGTCCTCACAAAGGTGTAAAACTCCTTGAGTAACCTGAGCCTAATCTTTTGCTTTCCCACACCTGGCCCACCTCACAGGAGTGTTGTGGGCATAACGATCGTGAAGAGCAAAGACAGCCATTGCCTAGGGCTCATGGAAGAGGGAAGCCAAACACAATTGTCACAAGTGAACAGATAGGATGGAGGCAGTCCAGGCTTCCTGGCAAGGAAGGGGCCCAGCTATTAGAACTTGGAAAAGTTACTTTTCTGGACTCTGATGCTCCAAATCTCTCCCAGCCAGAAAGGGGCATATATGTGACTCAACCAAGCTACAGGGCTTGGCTTGGTACTGCACAAATTGAAGCAAGGCGGGAGGGAGCCATTTCACAGATCCCCAGAAGAATGTCAGAATACAGGAAGGGAATCAACCAGGTTTTGGCTGTACCTTCAGGACGAAAGACGCCTGAGCAGCCCAAACCCTTCACTGGCATGGCTCCAATGGCCTGCTCGAGGGTCTCCAGTATGGGCATGGGTCCCCTCTTTCTGAGATCAGGTGGACTACTTTCCCGGCATTGCTGGGCTGCAGCACTCACCAGCCTTGGACCAGAAGTATCATTAGTGGGAAATGACGCTCCCCACCCCACCCCCACCCCCCGTGGTCAGAGGCATGTATTGTCATGTGCCTGGAGTACCTGGAGTATTGTGTACCTGGAGTATTGTGTACAATTCTGGTCACTACATCTCAAAAAAGATAGTGGAACTGGAAAAGGTGCAGAAGAGAGTGACTAAAATGATGACTGGGCTGGGCACCTCCCTTATGAGGAAAGGCTAAAACATTTGGGGCTTTTTAGTGTGGGGGAAAAAGGCACCTGAGGGGGGAATATGATTGAGAAGTATAAAATAATCCAGGGCATGAATAACGTGGAGAGAGGGACGCTCATCTCCCTCTCACAAAATACCAGAACTAGGGGACATCCAGTCAAAGTGAGGTTTGGGAGAGTGAGAACAGACAAATACATGGGTTTTTCTCCCCACCAAGAGAAAATAAGTTACATTTCTGCCCGTGCACAAGTCTCCATAATTTATGGGAATCGCATCTTTCTTCCCAGCAGAATAGAAGAGAGAGGTGGGTGGTGGGCGGGACTGAAGCAGAAGGGCATTCGATGTGTTTATGATTTGTTGGCGTCTTGGCTTGGCTGCTGCTCCATCTGCGCAACCTATTTGCATGCAGTTTCTCAAAGGTCAGCAAGGCGTAAATCGAGGGGGTTTGATCTCTTTGCCTCTCAACAAACCGCCCAATTAAACACCCCAGGATTGCTGGGAACAGCTGGCAACGCTCAGCCGATGGCTCCTTCTCCCAGTGCGAAGGTGGAAATCAAGTGACAGGGGCCGAGATTTATTCTGGCTCTCAACCTTATATGCAGAAATAAGCAGCTTCATTTGCCAGCTTATTTATTCTCCCATTTCGTTTATTGTTTAAAGAGGATGAAGCACAAGGAGCGACAAACACTGCGCCGGGTGCTCTCACGGGGTGGGAATGAGGCTTAACGGTGAAGGCAAGGAATCAGTGACCGCCCCAAGACCAGTTTGGCCGTCACTTCACGAGGCTCCTCGCTTCGGAGCGTCATTGCCTTCGCTTTGAATTCGAAGGCGATCACGTGGTCTCCCTTCGCCCCCACCCCTTTTTCTATGTACTCACGCGGGCAGCTTTTCCGTTCGAATCGAGAATGACCTCACGAGCTCCATTCGCATCCAAACACTCATGTTTTTTGCCCGTTTCCCGCGGTCTCCGCTTTTTTTTAAAAAAAAGGAAGCGCTGTATCGATGCATCGATGCTTGGCTGTCAGTTACGGCGAAGCGCTCTAAATGTGTGACTCTTTGCTTCATAATTATTATTTACATTATAATTTCCATTGGCGGCCTCCTAAAACTGCTGTTCCCCATCATGGTCACTAGGTGGGCCATCGCACAACGATTGTACTTCTTCTTTCAAAGGTCCTCCAGGACACTGGAGTAACCCCCGCCTTAATCCCTAGAGTATACACCAAGCCTCTTCCGCCTTCTTTCTGCCATTCTGCCGGTATCATGCCTCCATCGCGTTCTTCAGCCCGCCTGCAGAAACTGCATAGGTATAGTCCATACATTATTGCTGTGTTGCACAATGTCAATACTTTGTTGAGCACTGTAGCTTTGTTATTTCTGAGAAAGGGAAGACGAGTTTTCCGACGCCGAGTGCTTTTTGGCGAGGCGTTGAGGGCATGCAACGCTTTGATATGGGTTAATTCGGCTTGGATAAGAAGCTCGCCTCGAGAGAAGCTTTTCTGGTGTTACCCAGGACGTTCTCAGTGGTTTCACGACACGGTTCTTCAGCTTTGGGACGATCGCCAGTGGTTAGAAAACTTCCGTATGACTAGAAGAACACTTTTTTGGGTGGCCGATAAGCTGCGTCCGTTTCTGATGCGCAGGGACACAGTTATGCGCTCAGCTGTCCCAGTGGAAGAGAGAGTGGCAATCGGCGTGTACTTTTTGGCAAGCCGTTCTTGCTACAGAACCATAGCTCTAGTATTCCAGAAAGGAAGTTCAACTGTTGCAAGCATTGCAATCGAGGTTTGCCTTGCAATGGAACACGTTCTTCTTAAGGAAGAGGTCCGCCTGCCTGAGTTCAATAAGGTAAGCTGCTTTCGGCCATCCTACTCTTTACTTGTATTCTGTACCAGCGCCTTTACGGTTTAGGAAACTAATGATTCTTTATGTTTATTTTCTCTGTTTCTACAGATGACATCATCTATGAAAATCTTCGGGTTCCCACATGCTATAGGTTGTATCGACGGAACGCACATTCCGATAAGCCCCCCCAAATTGCAGGGGCCCGCTTACTTTAACAGGAAATCATTTCATTCTGTATTGCTTCAGGCTGCTTGCGACGGAGAGGGAATTTTTTTCTCTATGTTGACTGGTCATTCAGGTGTTAATCATGATGCCCATGTGTTCAGATCATCTATGCTTTTTAGTCGGATGGAGGAAGGAACCCTAATACCTGGCAGTCCTATGTTCCACTATGCTGGGGTGTCAATACCTCCCATTATATTAGGGGATGGTGCCTATCCATTGTGTAAGTGGCTAATGAAGCCCTTTGCTGTTACTAGAAATGACAGGGAGCGCCACTTCAATAAGGTTTTTAATCGCTCAAGATGCGTCGTGGAGAGAGCATTTGGGCGGTTGAAGGCCAGATTTAGACGTTTGTCTGTTAGGATTGAGGCCCACATTGAGAACGTGAATTCAATTATTGCCTCTGCTGTGATTCTACACAATATATGTGAGCGTGAAAACCATGACATACTTGATGAAGAACAAACTTCAATACCCCCACCTGAAACACATGATGATTGTGAAATAAATGACTACCAGAGGTCTGGGACTGCACGTGCAGAGGCTGAGGCTGTGCGGAATGCTATTGCGGAGTACCTGTTTACCCATGTGAAGTGACAGGGGCACAAAATAACAAGTTCATCTACTCTATTTTACTATTTTGTTGTATACTTTCATTTGCAGTAGAATTGAGTGGGTTTACAGTATGGGTTCTTCCTGTTTACTTCCTTCCGTTAATAAATGTTTCTGTTTACCTTGCATTACTTTCCTTTACCTTAACTACAAAACACCAGTAGGTTTTGCAAACTGCTACACCGGCTATGCAAAAGAATGCCTGACAGAGGTATTTGCTTCAAGACCATACAATGATCAGTAGTATAACTTGCAAAAAACCAAGGCACTGGACTACATTCATAGCTGTTTCTGAACGCATACCATCCAAAAAAAAATAATGCCTTGCCTTAGAGTTCATCTTGCCTGTTGTCTGTCAGATGAAGTACTTTACAACACATGCCTTTCAGAGAGGCCCCCCTTTTAAGAAAACAACATTCCGATGCTGTTTTCTTATAACACCTCCCTCTTGATATGCACAGTACTGCTGCCAGAGTACACTTAAGAAGGAAGAATCAAATTACAGTTCCCTCTACAACCATTTTATGGCCTAATGGCCCTGAAGGAAAGGGATAAATAAACTGTATGTGTTGCCTTTAGCCACACAAGTAACCTAATAGCATATTTTTTATCGTTTGCTGTTACCTTTTGAGGGAGAAATCTGTAACTAATGCATTAATATGAATTTTTTGGTTTTAAAGTGCATTATTCTTCACACTTACTGCACAATACTATTAATTCCGTTGGGTTAACAGTGTGAACATCAATCATTGCACTTTAAAAATTCAGAAACCTGTTATCATGGTAGCATTATGAGAATATAAGGATCATACTTTTAAAATCAATAATCATGCTACGCAACATATACCTGATATAATAAAACTTTGTAGGCAATGCTGCCTGTATAACAGTCTCGTGGTAAAAGGTTTCCAAAAAAAAACTTCAGGAAGCTTTGAAACAAGAAAGAGGCCCCTTCCAAGCTAAAACTTAGGTACAGTACATTAAACATGATTGTTTCTGAGTTTACAGTACCATTTTCATACTTTTAATAATACTATTCAGCTCACAAGTGCAAATAGTAGCATTATAGTTTGTTTAGTAACAGCTGCCGTGCATAATGGGGGAGAAATTGATCTCATGTTCACCATCCTCACAATGCCCCATCATACCTGCAGAAAAAATCCGTAACTAGTGCTGTGGTCTGCAGTTTAGAGTCATAACTAACAGCAGAACACAGTGTCAATCATTTGCATTAATACATTAGGTCAGTTCTCATTACCAGACCTCAATGATACCAAAAGGGAGAACATGGGAAATTTTTCATGATGTGCTATGGAATATGTACCAGCAATTAACATACTTCCTTCAAATAAGTCAGCAGTACTTTGTAAAGGCAAAATGAAACCTAATGAAACATTTCTGCACCACATCCTAGCCAGCTGAGCCACAGGACAGGGGGCCCCTTTGTAATCAATCACCCATCCCCCTTCCCAAATTGAGATCACCTTTCTGTTGAAATGCTAATAAAGGGAGCCAAAAGGTGCCAGGGAAGGAAGTTAGCATTCAAGGAAAGTGAGATTAGTTGCTGGTGTCCATTCAAACAGAAGGCTTTTCCTAGTAACTAAAATCCCAAAGGGAGCTATAGGGATGGATTCTGAGGACAATTCAGAGAATTGCACAGCCAGTTCTGTTCAATCCAAAATTAAGAGAGGGGTTATTTGGGGAAACGAGGAGACTTCAGCCTTAATTAAGGTTTGGGGTGAGGCAGAGATAAAATATGCCTTGTCTTCCCTCAAAAGGAACATTGAAATCTATGAGGTTATTTCTAAAGAACTACGAAAAATTGGATTTTTTAGATCAGGCACGGAATGTAGAACTAAATGCAAATCGCTTCGCAAACTTTACAAACAGGCTGTAATTCAAAACAGTACTTCTGGTGCGGGGCGTTCAAAATTTATTTGGTACGAGGAAATGGCAAATATTTTCCGAACGGACACCTCAATTCACCCCTTGCGGACAACCGAGAGCGAGTCCAGCGGGAGCACTGGTAAGCATTGACTATGAACCTTTGAATATATTACATACAATACTTCGCGTTTACTGTATTTTATTGTGAAATATAATGTAATTAATAGTAACTCCACTGCTATTCAGAAGTACAGTCATTTGTTTTTAGAACACGTTGTGTCCTTCGATAAACCGAAACAACGAAGGAATGGGTTGAGTTTTAAATCACTCTGATTTACGGGCGGAAGCATTTAATTTCCATCCATAGATTGATTTCGTGTTTTAATTAAAGAACGTTGCAGCACTGCATCGATGTATCGGTATCTCTTTATTATTAGAGAGATTATATATGTAATTAAAAGTATCCGTAATTTACTATGCTTAGGATATATTGTATCTCCGCTTGAAAGAGATATTCGATGCATCGATTAACAGTTGAGAAATGAGCAGAATAAAAATCAGTGAATTTGTTTACTTCTTATTTGAAAAATATATTTAAAACTAGTTATGTTGGCTCTGAATACGTGCAATGATAGTAGATTAGACTTTTTTCTTTGGTCAAAATGCAGTTTGCTTAGTTGACACGATATGCATCCGTTTGTAAGTGTTGTGGTTTTGACCGGAGGACTATCACTTTACTTTACCAGAAATTAAAAATTTAATTAATTCTGGCCAAAGGAAATGGAGGGGCGGGACATGTATCACCAGTAACCAACCATGGAAGCTTAACCTTTATGTGCTCCGGATACTAAATACAGCTTCCTGTTCTTTGCCTTTTCCTGTTTTGCAACGCGAGGGAAATATAACAACTTAAATTCCTCTTCTCACATGCAGCTACCACGGAGACAATGCATGGTGTTAGCGATAATGCCGGATCACAGTCCCTCTTCGACGACAGTGAAGGCATGAACCAAAGCTACGTGGCTTCGGAAGCTTCAGCAATGGGTAAGGCAGACTGTAAAAGTTATGCGGGGAGGCCATGTTTGGCAAACGGTCAGTGGTCTGATTGTTAGGAATATCATGTAAATAACTACCTAACTGAGTATTGTAGTGTAACTTAAACATCAATAATGTAAAGTACTCCCGTTTAAATAAATTATTTTATTTTCAGACTATCAATCTCTTGATGGTTGTGAACCATCAACATCTGGCTGTTCTTCTTCCCAGAGTCCACAACCAATATTAACAGAACGGCGTGGTAAGAAAGGTATGTTTACCTCTGAATATGAGAATTTGAACCTAACCAGAAAAAAATTACCTTTGTTAACCACTCTAGTTTATGTGAGTAATTTTGCAAAAAAATACGTTGAGGTAACAAATGAAACACCGTGCTATTAACACTCCATTAGTTTAATTTCTGGCCCATACAGGTTTTGTGTTTACTCTGTAAACACGACTACTACATTCAATGCATTTAAATGATGGAATTGCTAAAATCTATATTTTTAAATAGTAATTTACTTTTGTTTTAATGTTAGCGAACTATTGTGTTACTGCATTATCCTTAATACAGAAAACAGTGATTTTGATATACCCATTACTTCAGACAATGCCTTTCAATTATTTTTTTTCTTTCTCCTTATTAACTTCAGACACAGTGGAAACAACGAACTATGAGGCCACGCTTGATCCTGCAACCAGGCTAGCATTACTAAGGAAAAGGAAGCAGAGATCTACAGCAGCAGCACGCCTAGACAACACACTAACTGGTTTTGTGGACTGGGTTAAGGCTTCGGATGATAGGAAAGAGTCTACACTAAATGCTTGGAACCACCAGGATATGATGTTCCAGAAACAGGTTATTGATAATTTAAGGGTGGCTTCGGATTCTCTTGCTAAACTAACCCAATTTTTAACAACTTCAGGGACAACAGACAAGGTTTTCATGGAAGGACAAGCCTCCCATAAAGGTCAACACACTAAAAACCAATCTAAAAACATGCTCTCCAATGGTTCCCCAAAGACTGATAATGTAGAGAACAATGATTCTGATGGAGATTCATCTGGGACCAC
>JAHTLZ010000352.1:1523-25974 GCA_023846285.1 Phrynocephalus versicolor
AATAATAATAATAATAATAATAATAATAATAATAATAATAATAATAAGAAGAAGAAGAAGAAGAAGAAGAAGAAGATTATACTTTTGCCTTGATAACTGCCACAGAGAGCAAAATTCAGAGAAACGGGCATTCTATAAATCTTGTGGCTCACGTATCGAGGAAAATGTTTATTTATTTATTTGCTTAGAAGGGGTGGAATGCAAACGAGCAAGGGATCAAAATGAGGGGAGCCTCTCTAGATGTTCTCTGGATCACAACCCCCCCATCATTCCCAGGCAGTCCCAGGCCGATGGGAGTTGGAGTCCAGGCAGATCCACTAAGCCGAGGCTGGCTTGGAAACCAACATCTTTGCAAGTGTTTCACTGGATCGCACCTTCTGGGTCTGCCCAGGTGGGAAGGCCGGATCCTGCCTGGGCGCTGGACGAAGCCGCCCCAACGCACCGGGCTCCTTCCCTCTGGGAACTACACATCCCAGAAGCCTTTGCCGGGGCAGGAGGCGCCATGATGGCTTCCTAAAGAGGCCATGATGGGGGTGACTCAGAGCATGCGAGACTCTGGAGTCGGGGGTGGGGGATCCTGGGGCAGTGGGTGGGGGCTTCTTGTTTGGCTGGAGTGGGTGGGGGGCTTCTCCTGGCCCCCTGCCCCACACCGGGGGCCCCCATTTGCTCATCCGCTCCTGGTGTGTGTGTGTGTGTGTGTGTGTTGGTGTGCTGTTTCCCCTCCAGGCACCACAACATGGCAGAGGGCGGAACAAACACCCACCTCTCTGCCAGGGACACGTGGTCCTAACCCGGAGTTTTCACGGAAGGGGGGCAGTCACACACACACACAGAGACACACACACACAGAGAGACCCCCCCAAAATGCCAGTGGGGGCCCTATTTGTGTCTCTACAATAATCATCAAGACGCAACCCCTCTCCAAATAACCAAAACAACCAGCCACACACACATAACATGGCTGCCCGCAACCTCTCCACCCCACATGGCTTTTCCAAAGAGATAAAACTACACACACACACACATACACACACACAGCCCAAAAGACCCTCAAAGGCATTTAACCCCCTCCCCTCACTTTTCCTAAGCAACTATCTCAGGGGAGATCTGGTGCGGTCCTTTTTATAGACATATTATAAAGTGGAAGTGCAAGGATGGTTGTGGCGTCAGAAGGCCAGGGGGAGGTGGCGGTCTTGGCAGTACACAAACAGGAGACCCACAAGAAATGAGAACACCCCACAATCGCACAAGCGAAAAAAACGTGCCTTTCCGGCTCTGGTTTCTTGTTCACATTGTGTGTGTTTTGTGTGTGTGTGTACTTGTTCCATACACTGCTCTGTGGAACCAGGTCCTTACCAAGGGGGGAAATTTAAAACTAGAGGGGCATTAAAAGATCTGGGCGCCAAGGCACCGACCCTCATAGGGAAAATCCAAGCCCTGCCTTGACCCACACGTTTGGGGACTTGTGTGTGTGTGTGTGTGTGTGTGTGTGTGTGTGTGTGTGTGTGTGTGTGTGTCCGACCTCTGCCTCCTCCTGCCCCCCCTCCTCTGCACAACCCAAGCCACGCCGCCCTCCTGCTGTTCAGTGCAGCATGGAGATGACCGCCTTAAGAGAGAAATAGCCAGAATTAGGCTGGAGTGGAGTGTGTGTGTGGGGGGGGGGGAAGAGGACCCAGCCAGCAAAACACAGGAGCCTCCATTTTTAACACCCACCCACCCCTTAAAACGTTCACATGTGGGCTCTTGGTGCATTCCCGAAAAAACGCACCCTTAGTTACCGCTTTGGCACCCAAGTCACGCTAAACCAAGGAAAGAACTCCAAATTTCTGTTCTTAAGTTTTCTCACACACACCCCCACCCCCGTGGAAAGCCTCAAAAAGTCATTTGTTGATAGTTTTGAATAAAAACAACAGGCCCTCCCGGCCGCCACAACCATCTTGGTGTAATGGGGGTGGGTGGGGTGGAGAATAAGGGATGAACTTTTTTGGACAGCCCGGAAAATCTCCCCAAAGGCCTTTTGGGGGGGGGGGCACCGCCGCCACGCTTCCCATCTCCACGTGCGTTTGGCGGTGGAAGGGGGGCGAGAGAAGAGGCGGAAAAATATACAACCGCCCCACAAGTTTGGTGGGGAGAGAAAGGGGTCGGAAAAAGCAATTTACTCAGAGAGAGAGGTTGGGGGGGGGGGAGAGAGAAACATAGTGGGGATTTTTTTTTATTGGCGGGGGAGAATTTTCCCTGCCACGATCCTCGTTAGAAAGGAAGCAGGAAAGAATATAAAGCAGAGAAGCGCATCGTGTGCGCCCTGGTTGCGCGTGGTTTATTTTTTCCGGCGCGGAGAGAGCGCTGCCGCGGAGGGGGCCGATCCTGCCCCACTTTCTTTGTTGGGGGGGGGGGGGGCAGGGAAAAGAGGGAGGGGAAAACCTTGACCTATATAGGCCATATTGTCCTCCTGTTAAAGAGCGCAATGCAACCGGGTCCTCCGTTTTTCCCGGCTTTTTTTTTTCTGGAAACGAAGCGAGGCTCAATTTTGGAGAGGTGTGGGGGGGTTGAGGAGGCTGAAAAAAGCCCCCCTCTTTTTTGAATCGTCCCATTTTCCTTCCCCTCCCTCCCCGAATTAAAAAAAGAAAGAGTCAGCTCTCTCCAAAGCACTCACTCGGGGGCGAGAATTCTAGGGCGTGGAGAGGCCTCCATGAAGTCTCCAAAGGGGGTGGGGAGGTGGGGTGGGGGTGAAGGCGAGGATCGGGACCCTCAGAGGGTCTTTGGGGGATCCCCCCCACAGGTTGAGAAGGGGCCCCCCGCTCCCTACCCCCCCAAAAAACCCCCAGAAGGCGGCTTCTGGGCGGCGATCCTCTGGCCCCTCGCCCTCCAAAGCGCCCGGGGCCGGTGCGTAAAAACGCACGAGGGGCGCGCCGCGAGGGCGAAAGAAAGGGGCGCCCGGTTGGGGTGGGGAGAAGGGGGCGCCTTGCGGGGTGGGGAAGTGGGGGTGAGGGTCCGAGGGGGTGCCCCCTCTCCTCCAGAAAGAGGGGAGCAAACAGCCTTCCCGGGGAGGGGAACGATGGGAGGGAGGGAGGGAGAGAAAGAAAGCGACCGCCGCGCCCGTGCGCCTCGGAAATCGCGGCGCCTCGCCAAAGCGGCGGCCGGGCGCACGCGGGGAGGGAGGACGGCGGGGAGGCGCCCCAACTCCTGGGGGGGAACCCCGATTTTCCCCCTCTTGCACCCCCCCCCGCCCCACCCTCCGATTTCCTCCCACCGATCCCGGCTGACCTCGGCGGGCTTCTTGTTCCGCAGTTCCAGCGTCAACCGCTTCTTCATCTCCATGGCGGCGGCGCCAACCTCTCCAAAGCAGCCCCGGGGAAGCGCCCGGCCGGAGGAGGAGGAAGAGGAAGAGGAGGAGGAGGAAGAAGGGGAGGGGGATCCGCCGCTTATATAGAGCGCCCGAGAAGGCCGGCGGTGTCCCGGCTGGGCGCGGGGCGGCTGCGCGACTGGCGAGGGCCGGCGGGGCGCTTACACAACGCGGATCCCCGGGATCCGCGGCGCCCCCTGCCGGGCGCGAACCGGCCCGCCGCCGCGCCCGCCTCGACCACCCTCGCCCGGCAGCGACCCCTGGCGGCGGATCTCCCCCACCACGAGGAGGAAGAGGAGGAGGAGGGGGAGGCGACCACGCCACGTGGAGCCTTCTCCGCTTTGGGGGTGCGTGTGGGGGGGGGGGTTCTGCCTCCGTGCGCAACGTAGGATGATGGAGAGATGGACTGGAGAGATGGAGGGGAGGATGGAAGGGGGTGGAGAGAGGATGGAAGATAAGATTTTAGACAGACACACACACACACACATACACACACAAAATCAGGCAGATACAAAAATGTTCTTAAACCGAGGCATCCCCTTTCCAATACTGTAATTTCTTTTCTTAAACCAAGTTTTTCTTTAATCGAGGCAGGGTACCACTGGAGAGGGATAGATGAGATAGCTAGAGGGACAGATGGATAGGAAAGGAAGGGGGGAGAGAGAGAGAGATAAGAAAGGAATAGATAGATAGATAGATAGATAGATAGATAGATAGATAGATAGATAGATAGATAGATAGATAGATGAAAGGAAGGGATAGATAGGTAGGTAGGTAGGTAGAATTAAGACATCTTCAAGTACTGAGAACAGGGAATTGAGGGATATCATACACTAAGCATTAATAGACAACATAAAATTAAAGCTACAAGAGAACAGGGGCAGTTAAAAGGAGATTCAAGTTCCCTGTAAACTTATGAGTGATGGAAACTAACATTGAAAACATAGTGTCAATGTAATCACATAAGATTATAAGTGGTTATAAATGCAAAGTCTATGTGAACCTATAGATTCATATGAAAGACACATAAGAGGTATTCCCTCATTCAGGGAAAGCTTGCCTGAAGGGGAAGGTCCTTGCTTGTTTCCGGAAGGACAGCAGAGAGAAGGCAGTCCTGGCTTCCAGTGGGAGGGAGTTCCAGAGTCTGGGAGCAGCAGGCCAGAAGGCCCTTTCATGGGTTCCCACGAGACGTACCTGTGAGGGTGGCGGGATGGAGAGAAGGGTAGACAGACAGACAGACAGACAGACAGACAGACAGACAGACAGACAGATAGATAGATAGATAGATAGATAGATAGATAGATAGATAGATAGATAGATAGATAGATAGATAGATAGACAGATAGATAGATAGATAGATAGATAGATAGCCAATGGAAGATAGGATGATGGATGGATGGATAAACAAGATGATGTTTAGATGGAAGATAGGATTAATGGGATGTTTTATACTGCTGACACGGCAGTGAGGCCAGTAGGATGACACTGCAGACAATTTATTCATTGACTGATAAGATCTTTGTAAGGAGACAGCTGGAGTAAATTTGGTTGTTTTTCCTTTTATGTTTACCCTGTCTTTTTTTGCACGCTGAATTGAGACTAATGCAACCCCCTTTTTTGTGTGTGTGTGAAATGACGACGCCCGTTGTATAAATGCATACTTGATCCTGGCGTCTGAACCCCACGGCCAAAATATTTCTGATGAGGACTTATGGTGTCCTTATTTAAATTCATTTCAGTTTTGTTGCTTCCCCCCACCCCCCGGGCGGTGTTGTGACAGGCAGTCATAAAGCGATTTGCAATCAAGCAAGGTTGTGAAATGGCTTTCGGCCCTCGATCAACACCGGGCTTTTTCCGCGTTCCCCCGGACTACAACTCCCATCTCTCCCCACTTGGCCTTGAGGCCGGCGGGCCAGGGATAATGGGAACGCAAGAGGCAGCCTTGCTGGTTGCTGTGTTGGAGAGTTGTATTTTTCTCCCGCCGGGGGGGGGGGGAAAAAAGGAACACCCCATTAAATCTATTTTGACTCCAAACCAGTCTGGGACGATCGGTAGAGGGAGCTCCCGGCCAAAGGATGGAAGCAGAAAGAAAATATATATATATATTTCCTTTTGCAGTTAAATGGTAGGGAAAGATCGCAAGCCCAAAAGCCACAGCAAAGACAGGGGAAATAAAGTCCTTTTGCATAAATAAGACCGGTGTCCCCCCACCAGCAAAATAATTGTCCACTCTGGGCCTTAGTTGGTGAGAAACTCATTCATTCAGAGGTTCGTGTATCTTCATTCCACCAAGCCCTGAAAAATGTTTTTTTTTTAAACAAGCAATTGGTTTCCTTTGCTGTTAGAATATTTACTTGCTAAATTCTTTTTAAAAATATTGTGTAGATCCTTTACGGCGGGACAGAGAAGTTTTAAAGGAGTAAAATTACAAACATAAGTAACAAATATTTGAAAAGGAGTCCAAGCTGACGCCTCGGGAAAAGGACTGGTAAAAGCTTACAAGGGGGTGGGGGGACCACCCAGCCTTTAATACGCGCACGATTCGTCGTAATTAATTTGGGTGGTAGTTCTTATTGCTCTCCGTCTGCAGGTCCCGAGCTAACCAGAAAGGGACGGTTGACCAACCCTGCCATCTTATTTGGACCAGTTGAAGCCACGGGGAGAGAGGAGCACGAAAAGGTGCGATGGACCAACTCAGAGACGGAAGCCACAGCATTTGCACTTACAAGAAGGATTTTTGAAAGGCTCAAGAGAAAACAGCCGGAGAAAAAGCGAGACGGGTAAGAAAGGTGTGTTTTTTTTTTTTTTGGTGTGTGTGGGGGGGTGGCATTTATCCCAACCCACAGATCCGGCAGGTGAGGATTAACCCACAAAAGGAATGAGGGAAGGAGATCTCAGACGAATCGGGAGTAGACCGTATCCTCCTCTGGACCCAATGAGCTGAATTGTGTTTTCGGCTGCAGCCACCGGGGTGGGGATAATGGAACGGGGGGAGTCCAACCAGGTCGAAGAGCTGGGCTCGAAAGGGCCACATTGAACCCGCACCCGCCTCCCAACATTCACCATAATCCACTCTTCAGAAACATTATTTTTTAAAAAATTCTTTTGTTTGGGTGTCTCCCACGCTGGTTCGGCTTCTCAACTCATGGGAAAAACTCTGCTCTTCTTAATCCGACATCTGGAAGCAGCCTGTCTCGTTTCTTCATTTTTATTTTCTTCCCGTGCATCTCTTCCCAAATCTCATGGCAGCCACAGGGGATTAACCAGGCTGGGCTTGCGATATAATCCACTGGGAAATTTCTCCTCCGTCTCCCGCCTGAGGTGCTCCGGGAGATGGCTTCCACGCAGGCCGGAGGCTTGCGCAACCTGCTCGGCGCCCGGCGCTCCGGTTTACTCACGGATCTTCGTGGATTCTTAAAAGTGCGCCTTTCCCCACGGCTGAAGAAAGAGGGCCGGCCAGGCCGCGGGTTCCCAGAGATCTACAGGCATCATCATGCCGGCGTTGCCAGCACCCCCGGGCCTCCTCTCTTGTCGTGTCACCTGCGGTGTGCAATTGCAGTGCCCCGCCAAGGAAAAACAACGAAGGGAAGGAGAGAGGAAATTTAAAAAAAAAAAAAACAGAAGATAAGGAACAAAAGCCATCAAGTCAAAGTCTGCCGGTCACACCCCTCTCGTCCCCTTTGGGACAACATCCGAGCCAAATATTCAGCAGGGCTGGTGCCATGACGAAACCTTTTCCCCTTGGAGTGGGTGAAGGTGCACAACAGCTCCAGGGAGGAGAGGGTTGAGAAAGCCCTGGTGATAACCGGTCTCGTGGATGTCAAGGCATGTTTCCCGCGATGCACAACACCGTGCCAGGATTAGGCGTGCGGAGCTGGGTTATCAGAGCCGAAAGGTGCCAAGTGACGCCCTGCCTGCGCTGTGGGCCTGGTCACGCCGGAGACCTATTTAAGCGCTCCAGGCTGGGTACTTTGGCACTGCAGAGAACCTGCGGATCGTGCCGGGTCCCAGAGATCTTCCCACGATCTCCCTTTGGACCTGCACGAGGGAGGCTGGAGTTGTGGTTTTGGTTTTAAATCCCCCCTTCCCTGCAAGCCAAAGAGGCAAATCTGGTCACGGAAAGGCAGAGGTGGTTTGCTGAGGGACCCGGGGTGTGCCCGAAGCTGTCGGGGAAAATCCAAACGGGAAAACAGGTAAGGCTAAATGTGTCCATAGGGACACTTTTTCCTCTCTTCAGCTGGAAGCGTCGCTCCATCTCATTTATCCCAAAACTGTTTTTTTTCCCACCTTGAGGCACTCTGCACATGCCCCGCGGCAGGCTTTTTTGGCAGCCCCGGTGGAAACCTGCACCCGGACACCTGGATCGGCGCCGGGGTGGGGGAATAGGGGTGGGGGAATAACGCCGGCGCATATCCAGGGAAGGTACTGAGAGCACTCCGGGTGAAACGGTGGTGGCCCACACGACAGGAAGGCGTTACGACTCACACGGTGGATATAAACTCCACATTCTGCACCTTTGTGTGTGATGGGATTTCAAAGTGACTTTTAATGTGTTCCTGATTAGCAAGTCAAGAGGTATTTCTTGCGCCCTCCTTATTTCGAGGGCACCTGCCTCTCGGGCGTTATTCCAGGCCAACGGGGGGACCGGCCGTTCCATGCCCAGAGGAGCATACAATTTTTAATTTAGTGCAAACGGGGGCTCCACGCCCCCCCCCCCATGAAGAGGTGCATGCCTTAGAAAGGAAGAAAGAGGGGGCATATGCGGAAGGAGAGAAAAGACAGATCGATTTCAGATGGAGGATTATTTTAGGAGTTTAAAGAGCTGACCAAGGACAGCGATCTAGATTTTTTTTTTAAAAAAAATGATGGTAAATTAATGGGAATTTTTAAAGCAGGAGGAACCTCGCAGAGCATCCACGGATGGTGCATTTGCCTTGACTCCCCGGGAATGGACGAAGGGGGAAATGGCGGGCATTTATACGGCCGCAAGCCCCCTTGAATTTACTCTTGACCCATTGGTGGGAGCGATCCCATGCTGTGGCGGAGCCCAGCGTGGGCCCTTCTGTGTCTGGGAATTTTGCAGGCTTGGGGGGCTACACAGATCTCTTCCATCAGGTTGAGTTGAGTCATTTCCCCGGGGGGGGGGGGTTAACAGCCAGCGGTCCATCCAGAACAGAGAAATTGAGTGTTAAGTGCTGTGTTAGAGATTTGCAGGACTGCCACCCCTCGACTCCTCCTTCTCATTTCTCTCTGCCAGGAGGACCCCGGACCCCCACGATGCCAAGCATATTTTCCTACCAGAGCGCCGAGGTGGACTGGTGTGAAGGCAACTTTGAGCATTCGGAGTACATCGCTGAGTACTACAACACGGTAGGCCTCGGTGCAATAGCGCTGTAGTGCAATAGCGCTGTAGTGCAATAGCGCTGTAGTGCCATGGCGCTGTAGTGCCATAGCGCTGTAGTGCCATAGCGCTGTAGTGCAACAGTGCCGTAGCCCAATAGCGGCGTAGTGCAACAGCGCTCAAGATCCTTGCAGGGGGGTTGAGGAGCCCAGCAGAGCAACCACCACCCACAACAGGAGCAGACAATGTTGATGGCTCGTGGATTTGTGAAAGGGCAGCCAGCAGTTCGCCCAGTTGCAAACCACGGGGATTAATTTCGTCACAACAGAAACGCTCCCCAGAGCGGCTTGCACCCGGGGGGACTCAGGCACGGATTCACCCGGGATTGTGCAGGGCGTGAGGACATTAAACCTCAGACCCCTCTGGGCACAAGGGCTTTGGGTGCGGGTCTAGGGGAGAAAAGATTGCACCACCCATGCCGGAACAAGGGGAAACCTTTCCCACGTACTGGCCTGCTTCTTCGCGGTTGGATCCTGGCGGGATTCTTCTCCCACGGGAGTGTGACGGAACTGGTTTGACCGGCCCGCTTCGGCTGTCTATGAGAGCGCATCTGCCCACCGGCGGGGCTGAGTACGTGGTGGTTGGGGGCAGAGAGAGGAGGACCAGAGCTCTCTCCTCCTGCTCCAGGGGGTTTGGACTACAAGTCCCATTTTTTAGCAGGTGTTTTCCCGAGCGCCCGGGCACCTTCCCAACATGACCCCTGCCTTCCTCACACTCAGCTCTGCGTCATTTCTTGGTTTAAACGTCCGCATCCAGTAATAAGCAGCGGTTTAAGAGGTGCTTAGCTTCCTTCTCTCTCACAAACGGTGCCCCGACGCTTTCTCTAGATCAGCAATATCAGCTTTTTCATCTTGGCCCCTCTCATCCTGTGGCTGAATTCTCCCTACAAGGACTTCCGGCCCCTGCCCGTCCGCAGCCTCGCCGTCATGGAGATTTGCATTGGTGAGTAATAAGATAAAGGAGGATAAAATACAGTTTATTAATATTACCCTAACTGGCCCCCATGGCCTGGTCTCTGGCGCCCTCTGGTGTCCCATTCTGGAAAGACACTGTGAAAATGTGCATTTCTTCGCTTTCTCGCTGCCCTTTTTAATATTCTCAATATCTCGAACAATCGACACTGCCGATTCCGGGTCCCCCTGACACAAGACCCCCTCCAGCCATTTGGGGTGTCTGGACCGACGATGTAGGGCTTTTTCCAACAGTCCGGAAGGGGGCGGCTGAAATCGGGTCTCCACCGTGACACTTCAGCGGTGCTTCCTGGCCTCAATCAAAAGTGGGGGTGAGGCTACATGACCCCCCTGGGGTCCCCCACCGAGCTCGATCTCGGGTTCTTTTGCAGGCATCTTCTCCGCCTATTTCCACATGACCCTGAGTTACGCCGGCCAGCTGCTGGATGAACTTTCCATCCTTTGGGGGATGAGCATGTGTTACGCCTTCTGGTTCCCGGTCCGCTATTTCCCCGGGTTCATCAAAAACAGGTAGGAGAAACACCGAGAGGGAGCCAAGGTGCCCTGTCCTCCAAGGAACGACCCTCAGGCAGCGAAAGACCCGGGGCTGTCGTGGTGGGGGACGAAGCAAATTCTTTTTTTTTAAACATGCCTTCTCTTCCTCCAAAAGTCTGGGCAGGATGCAAAAGAGAGATCTTTTTTGAGAATCAAAAAGGGTGGACTTTTGCCCCGGGAGTGAGAGTCCGTTTTTGACGTTGGGCCAATCCAATCGGGCGGTATCTGGATAAACAGGTCGGCCAGGCTTTTGGGCGTCTCTTCCCGATAACCTGCCGGACCTGTTCGGCCACCGACCGGGAGCCGCCTTTCGTTTCACGACAATGCTCAGGTCTTTTGTGCGCGGGAAAACGGTTGCGCGCCAGGGGCACTGACCTTTCTCCTTCTCACCCCCTTGCTTCCCTCCCCGCCGCCGCCGCCGCCGCCGCCACCCACGGCAACAGGGACCAGTTTATGTGGCTGGTCCTTCTGGTCACCCTCTTCAGCACCCTGATGTCCTTCGTGAGGCCGGCGCTGAATGCCTACGTCCTCAACTGCGTCGCCTTCCACCTCCTTTACTTGACGGTCCAAGAACTGAGACAGTAAGGGCTTGTGGAGGAAAAACAAACACACCCTTGCTTCGCACCCCGCGGGGCCGAGCGCCCGCTGCCACCGCCTTGCTTCTCTCTGAGAACTGGGGGTTCCTCCTCTGCGCTTCCCCGTCTTTCGGCCGTCGTTTCCCTTCTCTCCTCTTGGCTTTGCAAGGTTCCCAAAAAAGAAGGATCGCCCCCTTGCCGGCTCGCCTAGGGCGACTCGGGGATTCCCCGGAGGCGAGCAAACAGACGGGAAAAGGGGTTTCCAGAGGGTCTGGTTGCTCTGGGCTTCCCAGGGTGGCCCGTGCACCAGGACAGAACCCGAAACCCTGATTCCCGAGGCGCCCCCTCCTGTCCCAGCTCAGTCGCTTGGGAAGGGAAGACCCTGGGGGCCGCGGGGAAAAAGCCCTCAAAGGGCTCCCACCTCTCGGCCTTCTCCGCAGGTGCAACAACTCTCGTGTCCACCACCTGGCCGGCCTGATGGTGTTCTGGTGGGCCGTCTCGATCGGCTGCTGGCTCGGGGACAAGTTCCTCTGCAGTTGGTGCCAACAGCTCGGCTTCTGCTACCTTCACAGCCTCTGGTAAGCGGGGACACCGGGGTGGGTGGGTGGGTGGCAGGCTTGGAATTCTGGGAGTTGCGGTCCAAAACACATCAGGAGGGCCGACGTTTGGGCATGCCTGCCCTAAAGGCTTCGGGGCGATGGCGGCTTTATTTATTTATTTATTTATTATTTATTTATTATTGGATTTATACCCCGCCCTTTTAAATCAGTGGCCTCGGAAACCACCCTCACTGGAGGAAGGAGCTCCCGGGAACGACCGGTCACAAAGGGGGTCGGCAACTGGCAGCCTCCCCAATTCCATCCCGGCCCCGTCGAAAGAGGAGGAATAAAGAGGCCCGTCCTGTCACAACTTCACTAATTGATAGGGTTCAACAGGGCTACTTAAATAATTGTGGTGGTGGTGGGGGGGAACATACACACACACAAAACCACCACCACCCCTGTTCTGCTATATTCTTACAGACAAACACTGACGATTTAGAAACCGCATGGGGGCCAAGGGGAGGGCACCCAATCTAGATTTAAATGGAAATAACCCGATATTTTCTAAGGCAGCCTGTCCTTTAGGGCAGGGCTCTCTCTCCAAGGTGGGGCCACCGGGACTTTGGCCCCGGAACAAGCAGAGAACGCAAACAGGAACGCCTTGTTTAACTTCCTTGCCCCACAAACTTTCTCTTTTCTTCCCCCTTTCCCCTCGCTGGCGTGTTTTGGGGGGAGATACCTTGGGGGCGCCGGCCTTCCTGGGGGGGGGGGGAATCCGAACTCTGGGGCTGAAAGAAAACACACACACACCCGCCTCTTGTTTTGGTTCCCCCAACCAGGCACGTTTTCATCAACGTCACCCTCCTCTACTGCGCCACCCTCATCATCTACTTTGACGTCCTCTACGAGTCCCCGGCCTCCGAACCGCAGCTCATGTACTGGCCCAGCGAGACCAGCGCCCTCGCCTTGCCTTACGTCGCCATCCTGAAGCCGCAGAAATGGTGCTAGCCGCAAAACTCTCCCAGGATCGGACCCCTTTTTCTCTCCCCCCCCCCCCCACCACCACTTCTCTCTGCGGAAACCCTTCCTTTCTTATTTATGGGCGCCCACGGACGGACATTTCGACCAGGCGCGCTGCCACCGAGCGCCTGGGGTGGGGAGACCCTGGGTCGCTCTCTTTCCCTGTCTTTTAGGGCAAATTATTTATTTCTAACAGGGTTTTGGTGCAGGGGGAAAAAAAGAAACCATTGCAAAAACGGACCTCTGTATCCCAAGTCTCTTTGTTCTCTCGGTCTATTTTATTTATTTATTTATACAATTTATACGCCGCCCACTACCCAAAGGTCTCTGGGAGGTATAGAAGTCTCTGAGGGGTCCTTTCTCTCCTCAACCGTGTGTTTTTAGATGGGTTTTTTTTATAGAGGGGGGAGAAGGAGGGGGAAGGACAGAGTTACGAAATGGTACCCCCCTCCCCAGGTTGTGCGTTGATTTCGGAGTGGCAGACGATTTTAGGAAAGGATCGCATGTGGACAAATGCCCGCTGCTAGTTCCACGCCCGGCCCGGCTGCCGTTTTAACTGGCGACAAAAGCGCCTTAACTCTTGGGATCCATATAGGTTTACACGGGACAAAAGCGCCTTAAATCTTTTTTTGGGGGGTCCCTCCCCTTAGGTTTAAACTGGGGACCAAAGCACCTTAACTCTTGGGATCCATTTTGGGGAACTAAGCGTCAACTTTTTAAGGGGGGGAAAAACACGGGAAAAGATGTTATGGTCCTAAGATCCGAGAGATGGAAAAGAAGGAGAGATGCCGTTCCTTTTAGAGCTTTCTTGCCTCTTTTTGAATGTTTTGCAATCCAAAGATGCTTCGTTTCCCATGGGGTGGGGTGGGGTGGGGTGTGTAGGGGGTTTAAACCACCCAGAAGCCAACCCTAGATTGGAACAGTTATCTGCCTGGCGTTCAGGTCCAGGTCTGCCTTGGGCGCTGGAGGTAACTCTTGTCTTGTTGGCATTAGGTTTCAAGTGGGGGAAAAAAAAAGATAAAACCACATTGCATTTCGCAACGGGCTTCATCCCTCCGTGTGCCTGCCTGGCCCTGGCCTTGTTTCAAACGTGGCCGGGTTTTGCCCGACAAGGCAAAGAATGCTTAAAACTGCCGAGGCCCGTGGTTTCTCCACCGGTGGGTCCCCAGATGTTCCTGGACTGCGACTCCCAGAAACCCTGGCCAGCTCCGCTCGTGAGGGAGACTTCTGGGAGTTGTAGTCCAGGAACATCTGGGGACCCTACCGGTGGAGAAACCACCCGGCCTTCCTGGAATCCTGTTCCCCCATCAAGGAACCCACCAAACAGAACATGCTCGCCGGCGGCAACCGCTGCCCGGAAACCGTCGCTGCCGGCAACGCGCCGCCCACCCGGCGAGGTGGACACCTCGTGGGAAGGCGGGAGGCTTCGGCTTCTCAACGGGGACGATGCACCCGTCCAAAATCTTTTACCCCCCGCCGGAGACGTACGGCCCCCGGCCTCTGGACCGTCCGGATGCCCCGGTGACCCGGCCCTTCCCGGCTTTTGCCATGCCGGAAAACCTTGCCTCTGTAGGTAGGAGAGGTTGGCGCCGGGCGGGGTGGGGGGGGAAGGAGGCTGCGATGGGGTGGACCACCTCAAACGGGCACCAAAAAACCTTAATAATATCTCATTATCAAGCAAACAGGTATTGTCTCCTCTCGGGGTCAAAACCCCAACCTTAAATCCATCCGGATTTGATGCTGCGCTCAGTGGCATCAGCGCTACATCACTCCTTGGACCCAAACTGAGGTCCAGAGGTCTTCTTCCTTTTCCTTTTTTTAATTGCCGGGGGGTGGGGAAGCACCAAAGCTGCCAAATACCTTAAAATGAAAAGTTTCAAAACGGAAGGAAACGAGCTATCCGGTCGTCAGCCACAAGGAAATTCACACAGAACCCACGGAACGACCCACAGCCGGCTTTCCGAAACCCCTTTCTTCTAAAGAAGTCACCCCGACTTAAAATAATAATAGGGAAATGGCAACTGAAAGCAGGCCAAAATCTCTCCTCGTTTGGTATGGCACCAGAAGTGCACATGGGCTTCGTAGTACGGCGGCGAGGGCCAAAGAGCGCGCCCGTACAGGTCAGGAAGGAGAGGCGCAGGAGAGAGAGAGAAGGCCCCAGGGGAAAGATACGAGATAGATCTGTGCTTGGCGTTGCAACACCGTCCCACACACAGACACACACACACACCGAGCCAGATGCAAGGGCACCCGAGGTGAGACCTTAAAGGAAAACTTTGGCCCGGGTTGACACCAAGGAGGAGCCAAACCCACGTGGAACGCAAGAGCTGCCTCGCAACCCGATCACACCCCAGAAGGTGGATAAGACGGAGCGTTTTCTCCTGCAAAAACACAACACAACACAACTCCCTGAAGGCTTGAGGGGCTTTTTTTTGGGGGGGGGAGCGCCCCAAATGATGCACATATTTTTAAAATATATATATATATCAGCGGAGCAAAATGCAAAGATTCAGAGGCAGAAGGTGCAGAAACACACCCAGGCACATCGCACCCTTGGGATCAAAGGGGGAAAGGGGGCCGACTCGGGCCCCACAGCACCTCTCGCACGGCGCAGCCTCCTCTCGGGAAAACAAGGGAGAAAAATCACGGGTTTTTGTGGTGTTCCGTCTTCCAGGGTCGCCCAGCGTGTACCATCCTGGCAACCCGGAGAAAGAGCTATTTGCAACGCCGCCGGCAGGTAACGCCAACGTGGTGCGTAGACCGTTACACACACACACACACACAACTAAGGGAAGTGGGGGGTGATTTCTGAGGCTGGGGGTGTGGGGTGGGGTCGGGCTGGGCCATCATTTACGAAAAATCCCACCACCGGGGAATAATCCAGGACAAAAGAGGGTGGGGAAAGCCGGGGAAGAGCCACGGGTCCGTATCAATCCATCCAAGTTCAATTACGATTTAGTTCCCTCTATCTATCTCTCCACACGCAGACTGTCACCCTGGTCTCTCTCCAAATTTAACTTTTATCTTATATCGGCAATATAAATTTATGATACGCTTTTTATATGTGGTTACGGCGGGCGGGGAGGGGGGAATGCCCTCTACATTTCCGTGTTGGAAATGTAGTTTTTCCGTTTTGTGTCAGCTTTGTCCGACTGACCGGCCGTAACTGCGCCCCCCCCCCGGCGAGGTGCCCAGCTTCATCTTGGTCTTGGGGTCGGTAATTTGGGGGGGGGGTCTCCCCTCAACCTGCACCTTCTAAAGCTGTTTCCTTCCCATGCATGGGGCGTCGCTCCCGACGAGGGGCCGCTTATCCCCAAAGAGGAAAGGGTGGAAGGGGAGGACCACGGTGGTTCAGAGAGGAGGCGGCCTCTCCGGGTGAGGCTCCGAAGCGATGCTGGAGCCGGGAGATGTCCGATTGGGCGGGGAGGGGTGGGTTGCCCCTTCCGAGCCTCATGTCTCCGCCGGCTTCTTCGCAGGCTTCCACATGGCTCCGTGCGGTTGCTTTTTCGACCCCCGGATCTACCGCATCGAGTGGGCCACCACCAGCTTCGTCCAGCCGCCGGTGTACAAGCTCCCTCCCCAAAACGCCTACCTCCTGGAGGGCCAGAAGTACCTCAAGAACCCCATCCCGCCCGGGCCGTATCCGGCCTACCAAGGGGTCGGCAACCACCCCCCGTTCCTCCTGCCGTTCTTCAAGGCCGAGGGAGGACCCCCCGCCGTGGACGGGTTCGCCGCCCGCCCGGTTCCCGGGCCCCAGTTCGTGGACGGGGTCCGTTTTCCGAGCGACGGCCTGGCCCCCGGCGACGAGCACGGCCTCCCAGGGGTGGTCCCGGAGTCCACCCCGAAGGAGCAGCCTCTCAAGGCCCCTGATGGTTACCCGCCGCACACGGGCGGACAGGAGGCGGCCTTCCACGCAGAAGAGGGAAGCGAGCGGATGAAGAGCGACGTGGCCCAGGAGTCGGTCCAGCACGTGGTGGTGGCCGGAGCCCTGGGCGAGGAGCCAGCCCCTCTCGCTGTGCCCGGAGCCGAGATCCCAGGGGAGGTGGAGGCCTCTTTGGACCGGGAAAGACCCTTCCCCGACGGAAACACCCCCCTGGAAGAGCAATCCGAGCCCCTCGGCCTCCCCGACGAGGTTCTCCTGGAGGTGGCCATGAAGCTCTTCGACTGCTCCCCCTCCAACTCGGACCCGGAGGCCTCGCTGGACAGCCTGAGCGACGACGGCGGCGGGCAGAGCCGCCACGGCGCCGAAGCCCCCCGGAAGGATGGCGGGCTCTCGGGCGAAGACTCGCCCGGCGACATCCGCTCCCTCAACCTGCCCGACGAGCTGCTCTCCTTCGACTACAGCGTGCCCGAGATCCTGGGCGCCGTCAGCAGCTTGGATTACCTCTACGACGTGGGGGCTTTCGGGGGGCCCTCCCAGTGGGAGGGCCGGCCGCCCTCCCTGCCTGACGCCCCCAAAACTCTAACGCCGGGCACGGGATCTGAAGAGGGGCCGGAGAAAAACCAAACCGTGGCCAGGGGGGTCACGGAGAAGAGCTAGAAGCAGCCGGGGAAATGCCTTAAACGGGACCATGAGATGCACCCCCTCGGGGACGTTTGGGGGACCCTGCTGGCTCCAGACACCCCCACCCCACCCCCTGGCTGCTTTTATCTATTAAAAAAAGGAAATGCTTTTTCGACCCCGGAGCTGCCCACCTCCGTATGACGTCAATGGCCAGGAGGCCGCGGGTTAAGCCTAGCTAGGAAAGAATGTGATACAGTACATCCAATGGCACCATCTAATTACTAGCTGAGCATTAACGAGGGTGTAACTGGGTGGTGGCTCTTCCAAAGTGGGAAACGAGCCGCAAGATCAGAGAGGAACAAGTTTCCTCCTCCAGAATCTAGGTGGGTGTTTTTTCCCCCCATGCCCAAACTGGGAAAAAGAGTAAAATGACACGTATTTTGGCAGATGGGGGCGCCAATCTTCCATTGAGGTGGCCAGGCTCGATGCCGTCTTGAAATACCCTCAGAACAGGCATGTCCACACCTCGGCCCTCCAGATGTTTTGGACCGCAACTCCCACAGTCCTTTGCCATTGGCCATCTAAGCTTGGAATTCTGGGAGTTGAGGTCCAAAATAATCAGGAGGGCCGCAGTTTGGGCAGGCCTGCCTTCGAACAAGCGGCAGAGACACGCCGCTAGGAGAACGGAACTTATCACGCGCCCGTTTTGACACACTTGGCTCAGATGGTTTGCCAAGCGGACGGCAGGGGGAGCTGAAGTCTCAATGGAGGACTTGGAAAATATATATATATTTTTGCGTCCAGAGAATTCTTCTCTGTAGGCCACCAGACAGAGAAAGAGAGAGAGGAAGGGAAAGGAAAGGGGTTTTATTCTTCCTTCCAGCTGACCTCGCTATTCCCAGCCGGGAACCCTGAGCAAACAGACTCCCGATTCGGCTTAGTAATAAAGTGTTAAAATAGTGGATCCAAACAGGGATTTCTCTAAACACACTCCATTTGGGCATTTCCCTCCCTTTAAAGAAAAAAAAAATCCCACACAAGACACACCCCTTCCTGCAAAAGAATCGGGGGGGGGGGTGTTTAGAAACAGGAGTTTCTTTAGCTTTTCCTAGGAAACAAAGGTTTTGCTGCATTGACCATAAGTTTTCCCAAGCCCCGATAACTCACCGCCCGAGGTCGACGCCGCAGGAGACGGGGATCGGGTTCTCCTTATCCAAACCATCTTTCGTCGCAGCCAGGCTCGCGGTGCGGATGTGAGAAAGGCCAGGAGGAACATTCGGGTCAATTAAAAAAACAAAAAGAAGTCCCTCAGCTAAGGTAAACAGGTTTTTCTTCTCGGAAAGATTTGGGGGTGCATTGCCAGCTCGTGAACACAAGTGCCAAGGCATTAACAACTGCCGTGAGAGGGGGGGGGGCCAACCTGCACCCACCTGGCGTGGTTCTAACTTGAATTTCCACGCCCACCACGGGGCCAGGGAAGGGAGCTCAGAACACCTAAAGTGGAGGGGATTTAAGCCTCTTTTCCAAACTACAAAGCCCACTTTCCTAGGATGCCACCGTGGCTGTCAACCGGGGACAGAACATCTGTCAGCGAACCATGTAGGAGCATCTGTTGCATGACCAGGAAAAAAATAACCCAGTTTAAAAGGACCTTTGGACGGTTCTGATCCATCCCAGCTGAGAAAGAAGGGAAGGATGGGCCGCCTGACTGAGGAACGATGGAATCTAGAGTCTAGAAACGTGGGATAAAGTGACGGAAAACCAAAACTCCCTTTAGCATGGCTAGGGATAATTGGGGGAGTTTCATGGGTATCTGAAACAACCAACAGCTTTACTCGTCTTTGTTTAGGGGGGGGAATCGCTGTCCCCCTGCCCCCCACCCAAGTGTAAAAGACTGACCCCAAATACGGCGCCTATGGGAGTCGGGAAATCTTAAGAAACATTCACCCGCTTTTTGAAAGAATCATTTTTGCCACAGTGCAGATTTATTTGGCACGTCGGGGGAATTGAGCAAAGAGAGAGGGGGGGTTGCGCCCGCCCCCCTCTTCCCGGCCGGCCCCGTCCAGAGGCACCGACGGGACGGCGGGGAAACCGGTTTCAAAGGGAGCCAAGCGGATCGGGGTCACAGTGGAAAGGAAAGAGAGGGGTGTCGGGAGAAGCTTCCCCCCCCAAAGGCTGACGCGCACACACAGACACACCCCGCAAAAAACTAAGGGGGGGGGGGAATCCGCTTGCCTCCATTCAACAGTTTTTTTTTTTTACCGATTTAAGAGTCCGTTAAGGCTACGAGAGAGAGAAAAAAAAAGACCGAAAGAGCTTTGGTGGCTGTGCAGAAAAGGGCCTGGCATCCCCCGTGGAAGCGGGCAGCCTACTCGTGCGTAGGGGATGGTGCCCCCGCCTGCAGCCCACTTGCCACGAGCCGTTTTCTGGCCCTTCTACGGATACCCGTCAAAGCAGGGAGGAGGAAGGGGGGGAATTAATAATAATAATAATAATTAGAGGCACTCTTTTTTTTTCTTCCCCCTTGGAGGGATGGGACACCCAACTGTCAGGTTCCTGGGAAGCCTTGGAAGGCGGGGGGGGTTCGGAGTCCTTTGGCCCTCCAAGGGAGGGAGGGCTTAGATGTCTTGCAGAGAAGGTCTCGGGTCGCTGCGCTCGCGCTTCACCGGGGGCTCGCCCGCGCCACGGGAATCCACGTCCGCCTCGCTTCCGGCGTCGCTCACGTCGTCTGCGGGGATGGAAAGGGGGGGAAATTTAAGTCCAAAACCCTCTGCCTCCCAAACGGAGTCGTAAAATCCAAAGCCGGAGCTTAGCCAGGCTTTTAAAAAGCAGACTACAAATCCCATGATCCCCCCTAGCAACGTTCTGGATCTGCCAGGCCCGCTTCCTTCCAGAGCAAAAATGCCAACGGCGAGAGACAAGCCACGCTTTCCAAAGCGGTTTGTTACCGTACGGAAGGACTCCTCCATCAACAGAGGATGACTTTCTATCAATTCACTGATCTGGAACTCCCGGAAAGTTATTAAATAAATAAGAACTTCCGAAAATACCTATTTACAGCAAGACGACAGCTCGGGAAAGACATACCTTTTTCCAGGAGGGCGGGGGACATGGACGCCAGATCGCTGAACTGGAAAAAAAAACAAAAAGATTGGGAAGCATAAGAATGGGTGGGCCCTTCTGGGAGAGGATATAATCCTGACTGGCTCACCCTTTCCACCTGCACCTGCTATATAGCGCTATACCACTTTTCCCTTCTTCTTTTTTTTTTGGACTCTTGGCCAAGCTCAACCCCAAAAGCGCTCCTGCTCAAAACTTGAACCTTTTGAGCCGAGTTTTTCTGCTGCTCGCACCCTACAAACGAAGAGGGCCCACCCGGCTTAAAATAAAAGACAGAGTTGCTACGGCGCTGCGCCTGAAAAAAGTTTCCCGGGCGATTTCTCCCTCCAAGGTTCCCCTCCCGGATGAGAGCAGGGAAGGGAGCTCACCTCTCCCATCACGGCGATGGGCGTCTCCCCCGTGGCTTGGGCCACCCGGTGCTCCACCAGGTAGAACATGTACTCGTCGTAAAGGAGGCGGATGAGGTGGAAGGAGCCGAAGCTGGCGGCGCTGCGGAGGGTCAAATCTCGGATCACCATGGAGCTGCCGGGGGAGACAAGGGGGAGAACGTGAAACATTTCGTGTGTGGAAAAGAGTGACACTGGCGGGGGCCACATGCACAAGAGCTGCTGGGAGGAACAGCCCCCCTTCCCCCTCCAAGGGTCACTTCATTTGCAAACACACACACACACACACACACACACCCTGCTAAGGCAGGGAAATGACATGAAAAACCATCCCTCGCCGATCAATACCCCACTGTTGTTGATCCGCCTATTCTGCCCCTCAACCTCTGAAGGGAACTTGCCCGGATTAAGAAAGTCCTGAGTTCTAGCTGAATGTCCCCCATGTCCTGGCAATCCTCCCCATCTGAGTCCTTTCTTCTTGCTCCACCTTCCTCTTAACGTTTGGCTCCCCCGTCACCTCCTCTCTGACCCCAACTGGCTCAACACTCTTCGTCGCCCCTTTCCTAGGGCGGGGCCTGGATGCTTTTAAAAAGAGAGCTCAGACCAATTTCCTTCTTCCCCGCAGGTAGAAAAGCAGGGTCTCAGGGAGGAAGCCACACACCCACACCCACAGAGACTGGTCCCTTGACCTGCTAGCTTTCTAAGTGCAGGATTCCCCAGGGGCCCAGCGACCGGGGGTAGGGGTGGGGAGGGGAACGGCGCTGGGCCTCGAGGTTGCCGCCGCCACCTCACCTGTAGAAGGACCACTTCAGCAGGAACTGTCGGGCCGCCTTGGGGAAGCCGGGGGACCCCTCGTACTGCTTCAGGACCTGGGTGACCACATTGTCCAGCCAGCCGGCCCACTGGTCCAGGGAGCTCTGCTGCTGGAGAGTGAGCTTAAAATCCTGCTCCAATTTCTGAACCAGCCCCTCCTCGCACTGGCAGACCCAGGACGCTTGCTCCTGTCCAGGATGGGATTTGTGGTGGGGTGGGGGTGGAGGGGAGAGGAAGGGCGGGCGCCCAGATACCAAAGGCCTGTTATATCCCTGCAGTCATGTTTCATTCTGTCCCTCTCCCACCCACCCCAGAGGAGAGGCAGCCTGGCTCCCCTGACCCTCTCGGGACCGGGTTTACCCCATCTAACATTGAGATCTTTGAAAAACCCACCTTTCAAACGCCCACGACTCCAAGGTCTCTTGGGCAAGGGGGGGGGGGGACAAACGGTGGGTTTGAAAAACCAAAAAGGCTTCCGAAGCCACAACAATGATGGTCGGAAGAGATGCTCCAGAGTGTGTGTGTGTGTGTGTGTGTGTGTGTGTGTGTGTGTGTGTGTGTGTGTGAAGCTAGCATGACAGGGCAATAAAATAAAATAAAACAAACCCCTCTCAGATTAAAAGCACCGGGATAAAAAGCTGAGAGGCCTCGGCAGCCAGATGGGTGGGGTAAAAGTTAAATGAATGAATTAATGGATGGATGGATGGGGGAATCTATGGAAGGTTTTTATTTTACTTTCTCAGGCATTTGTAAAAGCTTGTACAAATGTCCGGGAGAGTAAAAGAAAAACCGTCCCTAGAACCAGAAAAGACTGTCAGGGCAGGGCAACGTGGGACTTAAAACTGAATGGCTTTCAACGAGTGATAATAGGTTTATTGTGAGACCGATTTGGCCTTTCCCTTTAGAGAGGGGTGAGAAGGATAAAGTGGGAGCCCTGTTTATGCCACCGTGGTGCTTCTTAAAGCGAAGGCCTGGCTTTACTACCAAGTTGGGCGCCCCGGTCAAGGTAGGAATGTCTCTGGTCTGGGCCTCCCTGGGACTACAACACCCAGCGGTCCTGGCCACGTGGTGGTGGTGGTGGTGGTGGTGGGAACGGGGAATGTTCCGGGACCCTCACCTGGACGTTGGCAAAGTCCACCCGGTTGAGGTCGCTGAGCATCTGGTTGATCTGGGAGGTATTCTGGAGGACGGCCCGGGCCGCCTGGGCCAGGTGGTTGAGCGAGGTGTAGCGCCGCAGCGTCTGGGCAAAGGCGCTCACCACCGACACCTGGGGGGAAGGAGAAGGGAAGTGGTCACAGGACGCCAGCATCTGCATGCCTCTCTCTCTCTCTCTCTCTCCCCCCCCCCCACCTGGACCGCTTCCGTGGACTCCGTCATCGACCCACAGCCAGCTCGCGGGGGGGCGACAGCTAGGAGCCGACTCCGGCGTCTGTGCCTTTCTAGATTGATTGATTGATTGATTGATTGATTGATTGATTTATTTATTTATTTATTTATTTATTTATGGATTTATATCCCGCCCATCTTCCCTGGCGGGAACTCTGGGCGGCTCACAATATAAAAACGCATAAAATAATCGAGGGAACCTCCGAGCAGTAAAGCGACGGAGGGCAAGATGGCGGCAAGTAGAATAGGAGGGGGGGAAGGGGGGGGGGAAGAAAAAACGAACTAATGAAGTCGCCAAAGGCCTCTTGGAAGAGGAAAGTCTTCAAAGCCTTCTTAAAGGCAGGCAGGGACTCCAGCAGGCGCAGCTCACTGGGGAGGTGGTTCCATAAAGAAGGACCAACCACAGAGAAGGCGTGGTCCCACTGAAAGAGGGTCTGGGCCCGACGTCCGGCTTGTGGGCTTTGTGGAGGGGGGGGGTGGTTGCTGGTTGCCCACAGGGAAGAGGGGAAACAGAGGGGTGGGTCTCACCCAGCGGGGGTTCCCTCGGGAGAGAGAGAGAGACGGGAATGGGAAAAAATCTTCCTTCTTGGATGCAGCCAAATTTGGGGGCCCGCATGATCTGGGGTTCCTATTTCCTGTGTCCCCCCCTCCCCCCAAGGCTGCTCCAAGGAGGGATTGGGTTGCCTCCTTGCGGGCGTGGAAGGCCAGCGCACTTACCTTGGCCTGGATGACAGCCTGGGGGAATTCGCTCATGGCGCCGCTCAGCCAGCCTTCCAATCCCTTGGCAAAATTCCGGATGGCTTGCGTCAGGGTCCCTGTGAGGGCGGGAGAGAGCCCCCTCGCAAAGAGACCCACCGAAGGTGCACCCTTTGGACGCCACGGGGTCCACAGGGTGCCCACGAAACACTGAGGACTGGGAACTTAAGAGCGAGAGAGAGAGGGAGAGAGAGAGGAGCCACAGCAGGGAAGGACAAACGGTCTCTCCTTACCGGGAACTGGCCGGAGAACGTCCGGGATGAGAATCTCCACCAGCGTCTGGTAGAGGATGTGGTCGCAGCTCCGCATCCAGGCCAGGACGGCCTCGCATTGGCACAAGGCCACCAGCTTGTGCCTGGGAAGGGCGTCCTCGCGGCACGGATCCTCGCTGGGCGGGGAAGGAGAACGGCAAAGGTCAAGCCAGGACGATTCCCAAAAACGTCAGCCCACTTGGGACCCGTATATCTAGCTGGTTTCTCCACGGGAGTCGTAGGAAGGCGGACATTTCCGGAAAGGGAACCTCTGATTAGAAATGAATTGATTCCTCCAAGCTTGTGCCCTGCCCCATTTGTGCTAACACATGCTGGGCCATTTACAACTGGTCAAGATCCCCTCTAAACAAGAATATCAAGCTGCAAGATGCAATCCAGACCCTGCGATAAAACCAAACATTTTTTTACGGGAGGGCCGGTGGAATGTCTCTAGCTAAAGATCTGGAAGTTGAGCCATGGCTCCTGGACTTCTTTTTTGAGAGATAGATTCTCTCTCTCAAAAAAAAAGAAGTCCAGTGGCCATGACTCAACTTCCAGAGAAACTCGCCTGGATGACTGAGAATCTTCACAGACATCTAGCTAAAGATGCCACACACAGGGGGGATCTACTTCCGTGGGCCGAGATTCCCAAGGGGGGGGGGAACACCCACCCACCCAGTGAAGTAGCTGCAAATTTAGGTTCCCGGGGGTTGGGTGGTAAGGAAGGCCGATTCGGGGAGGGTTGTTTTACCCGGCCGCGATGGCAGAAGGGGCCTCCCGGTTGTCGGCGTTCCAAAACGCCCTCCAGAGCTTCTCGACGTAAGGAAACTGCAGGTTGGTGACCACGCT
>JAHTLZ010000352.1:76418-95416 GCA_023846285.1 Phrynocephalus versicolor
TTTTCCCAGCCAATATAGACAGAGTGGACCTGAGTGAAAACTTCAACCTATTTCCGGTCAATGCACAACAGCTTTCCTTCCGAAAGGCGAAGGAAAACTCAAATCGCTTTTTAAAAACGGAATATAACTCAATTTTCGCGGCCGTACTGCACCCCGCTCCGGCTCTGGGTTGCCCCTGAATCCCGAATCACCAGCCGATTTAAAACAGGGACATAAGAAGCCGCAGAGCCCGGGGGTCCGTCCGACTTATAAAAACCCTTGTCGAAGCCACCCTTGTCTCTACAAACGCACTACAAAATGCACTACCCTCCCCCAGCCAGCCAGCCTGGCTAATGACCAGCACCCACAAAAAGAGGTACGTCCAGGCGAACTGGATTTCTCCCTATTCCAGGCCCCCCCAAAAAGTTGTTTTTTCAAACACTGGCCCTTTATCGGAAACATAAGGGCAGGCTGGCAGGATTAAAAAGAAAACGGGTGGGTTATCTATTGCCAGCCCACCGTGGCGGCGTTTGACACGTGGCCCTGGTTGGGAAGCCTTTCAAAAACCCGGCACTGGCCCGGCTGTGAGCTCTTTCCATCACGCGGGCCGTTGTCCTCTTTTCCGGCGTGCCAACGCAGGGCCGATAAGTCTAAAAAAAAAAATGCCCGCACGCCTCCTGGCCTCTTCCTCTTTCGCTTTTCCCAGCCCCTGCTTGGTCCTATCTCCCTGGCACCTTGTAAATGTCATCATCTGCCCACCCCCGCCCCCACCCCGGCCGGCCGGCACTCGGGGACGCTTCCCTCCTTCCCTTCTTCCCAAAATAGGTCTGGCCGAGAGAGTCCAGGTCTTGAAAAAACGAAGAAGGGAGCTTTTTTTTTTTTGTGGGCAGCCAATAAAACCACCCCCGTCCCCAAATCTCACATGCCAAGGGAGGCAAGGGCACCCTCTTTCCCCTTGGGGATGTTGGAGGAAAACAGGTCCTATCATCCCCCCCCCTCGCCGCTGCGGCCACCGCCTCCCAGGCCACATGTGTTTGGAGTTCTTTCCTGACCTATCTCAGAAAGTCAAGGACTTTAGGATCAGGACTTGGCCTCCGTTTCTCCAACAACCGCCCGTCCCAGGAGAACACAATTTTTTTTTTAAAATTGAATCCGACAAATGGCTTGCATCAGTTTTGACTGGGTGTCAACCCCATCATGACCAAAGGCAGGAGAAAAAGAGAAAGCCCATCCATCTAGTCTGGCTTTGGGGGTGCACGGGAACAGCCCCGACTTGAGAGACCTCCTTCACTGGGGATTTGAGGAGGAACAGAAAGATGGACACAGCCCAAAGGAGATGTAAACAGATCGGTGGGTCAAAGATTTCCATTAAGGTGCTTTGGTTTTGGTTTTTTTTAGTCTCCGGCTTGACTAGGACCAGCTGGCAAATGGAAAAAGCTCTCTGTTTGCTCCGGCGCCCTCTGTTTGCTCCTGTCGATGACCTTCCAGGCTTACAGGGGCTTAAGGTGACAGCTAAAATTGAGATTTTTTGGGGGGGTGGGGGGTTCGGAGACAGAGGGAAGAAGGCTGGAGGTCCGGAAAAAAGGTGGCCACTCTCTCTCGATTGCCCCAAAGTGGCGGCGTGGGTGGGCAAAAAGCAAAAAAAGCAAAATGTTCTGCTTATATTGACAAGGGGGGGGGGCTTTGATTACAAGACCTGTCAACCTGAGAAGGGAGCAAAATATCAAACACGCACCGAACTAACAGCAGAAAGACGGAGCGGAGAGGAGTAGCGGGTGGACTGTCAGGATCAAGGGAGCTGGCTTATAAGGAATGACAGCCGCACGGGAGGTTTTTTTTTGGACCACAACTCCCAAAGTCCTTTGTCATTGGCAAGACAGGCTTGGAATTCTGGGAGTTGTGGTCCAAAACATCTGGAGGGAGGTCCGAAGTTTGGGCACTCCATCCTAATCTGTTGACATAACTGTCAGCCTACAGAGGTGTTCACCAGGGTTTTAATGGATTTTCGTTAGGGTGCCAGGGCCCTGTCCCACCTCACAAGCTTGTTGTGATGAAAGCGAAGAGGAGGAGGAGGAGGAGGAGGAAGAGGAAGGAGACAGAGATCTAATCATTAGAGAGACGGGATATTTCAGTTTCCTTGGACTACACGCCCCATCGTTCTCTACTCTGGGAGTTTTAACCTGGGAGAGAGAGACTCAACCTTACAGGTCCTTCTGTGGGCGGAAAGACCTCAGCTGGGTTTCTTGACCAGATCTTGGAGGTCACCTGGCACAAATAATAATAATGTTGCGTTTAAGAGGGTACTACCTCCGTTTTACCAGAATAAATCCCCATTTGAGAAAGAACACAAGGAGCAGGAACCAGATGACTTTGCTGATGCAAAGGGACATATTTTCTAGGCATTCCCCCCCCCCCAAAAAAAGTTAATTTTAAATAACCCTGGTCAGGGGAAAAGCCTGGCCTCCTGTTATTATGCTTTAACCCACTGAGCGGGATGGTCGGCCGTGCAGCTCTGGCACACAGTAGCAGGAATAGAAACCCTTCCCAACGAGTTCGGGCCAAGGTCCCTGTCTGTTCCCCCCTAAAGCCGCCCTCAGTTCTCTGCTCTGGTTTCTTTCTCTGCAAAAACCCGCCCGATTAATAAGGGAGGAAATAAACACACTGTATCGGAGCGCCTCCATGCACCCTCGCCGCCAGCTGTCTTCCCTCAGCGCCCAATCTAAACAGCCGCTCATGGGTGGGTGTCCATGCACGGATGCACGAGGTTTTTATTGGGGGCACCCATGTTCCCCTCTGGGCCTACCCCCCCACCCCGGGAGTCCAAATTAAGGCATACACAGCGCGTAGGCTGAAATGCAACATTTAGCCTCAACGGGAAAAACTTCCAGGCACCCTAAGGGTCCGACGGTGGCTGAACCCACCCCCCATGCCTTGGAATGAATTTATTCTGCGACCCTCCCCCCCCCCCCCGATCGGTTTCAGCAAAGAGGGGAGAAAGATGGATACTAGTTTTGCTATCGGAAATGCAACAGGCAGAGACCAAGGTGCAGGAGGGACCCTGGGAAGGAGATAAAATAAAACCCTATGCAAACAGGATTAAATGAGTACGGAAGAAACCAGGCATTGTTTAATTGCCAAGTAATTTTTTTTAAAAAGTGTTTCCTGAACACCTTTCCGGCAGGCCGCGAAAAGCCGGGGTTGGTGTGCTGAGGTCACGGCAAGCTGTGGCACACGGGAAGCTGCGGCAAGCCTGGGCAACCGAGGGAAGAAAAAAAACAGAGGCTGACCCAAGGCGCCCTGCCGCCTGAGGCTGCCATGTGTTCAGCAGGAACCAGTTGGCCCAACATCCGTCGGTGGGGCTGTAAGAATAATAGACGGCCCACCTCTCTACCAAATTTCCTCTCCTTTGGCTCCGAATGCACGCCTGAGTTTGGGGGACGGCCGGGCCGGGCCGTCCTTTACAAAGAGGCCGCCGCAAGAAGCCTGAAGCGGATTTGCCCCCCAAAGCTTCATGCCTCAGGCGGCTTTCTTTCTTGGGGCCGCCCTGTGGATGGCTGTCTCTCTCTCTCAATCCCCAACCCCCCCTGCGACAACTCCTTCGAATAAACCACGGAGCTGCACTCGGGTGTCCCAGCCGCTCACCGCAAATCTCCACTGTTTATTTGTGTAGCGGTAATAAGATATAATTAGGTAAAGGAACACACGCAGGTCGGCTGCTGTGTTCTCTCAACAGCACGGGCAACCTTGCCAAGATAATCCAAAAGCCCTTGTTGAACGAGGTCTTTATTTATTTTTTCTGGGGGGGGGGAGACGCAGAAGAGGGGGGAATCGAACACCCCAAAGACGGGGGGGGGGGGAGTCTATGAAATGTGTCTGTATTGGCGAGAGGAATCGCTATTGAATCAAAGGGCGGGCGCGAAACAACCTGTCGGGTTTTATCTTCTACTGAGGACTCGGTGGCTGGAAACTTCGCGGGACAACAAAGCCCATCTTTCTAGCATGGGCAGAGCGGAGACCATTTGGGGATTTCGCTCCTAATAAGAACGCACCCTCCCTCCCAACTGCAAATTGCCTCGTTATCTTATTTCCCGACCCTCTCCCCTCCCTGCCAAGGCCACTTTTAAAAAGACTCTGAGCCCCATTGTCCCCTGACGCTCCTTGCTTGGGTAACCCCAAGGCCAATCGAAACAGAAACGTTTGCAAAGAGGGTGGCTCCAATGCCCAAGCATCCCGGGTGAGGAGGGTCAGAAAAAGAAAACCCCACATCGGCTCTGGGTATGGGATGAAAATATTTTGGGGTTCCCTAAACCTTGCACAGACATAGAGTGACGTCGATGCAATAAAATAAAATAAAATAAAAATCCATGTATTTATGGACGGGGAGCACTTTGGGAATTCCCAGCTAGGGAGTGGGTATCCCTAAAAGAAGGGGGAAATGCTTGCACCTAGTGAACCACAAACATCACAAATCCTCCCAGGCAGAAAAATTCCGGAAAAATAATATATATATTCCAAAACCCAGCCTGTTTGGCCACCTAGCCTGCCTGATCTTTCCTACACCTCTCTCTCTCTCTCTCTCTCTCTGATCATTTTATGTGCCGTCAGGACGGATTCCTTCATCCAAGAATTTTTATCGCTCCTCCAAAGTGTATATAAACGGGATTTGTCCTGGAACGGGCGAAAGATGAATCGCCCCCAGGCCTGTTGGTTAACTTTTTCTGGGGTGGGGTGGGTGGCTTCGTCCCCATCTCTTTTGGGAATAGTTTATGACCGCTGGTCTCCCTACAAGGGTGTCCTCCTGAGGTCTCCCTCGGTGCCCAGAAGAACGACAAGGCAACCCTGCAAACTTGGCAAACAGCAAGCGGCGCTCCAGAGCTGGTTCTTGGACCACAAAAGCCATCGTCCCCCTGGCCCGTGTGACTGAAGACCAGGTGCTTCCTGTGACGAAGCCGGGGGTTATTCTCAGGTACCAAAAAAATAAAATTAAAAAATTGCATCCCTTCTTGGGCCAGAGTTTTCCACTGACCCGTCCAGCATCTGGTACCCATCCTCCCCTCCTCTCGGTTGCAGAGCACGGACGGGTCAAGGAGAAGCCGAAAGCAGAGGAAGCAAGACCTGGGATTCCCACGGGATCGGAAAATGTTTGGGTTTTTTCCCCCCACCCCTTCTTCATTCCAAAAGAATCTGGGATCCTTCCTAAATTAACCTCCTGACTTGCAGTGTCTTTCAGATTCTGTCTAAAAGCTTCTCTCCCGAAAGATCAATTGCAAACCACAGGGGTGGGTGGATTTTTTTTAAAAAAGTTTGTTTTTGCAAACTCAGATGCTGTCTGCATTTAAGGATTTCCCCCTTCTAACGACGGCTGGTCTATAATGTCTCCTTTACTCCCCAGTCACATTCCATTCATCTATTCCTTTTCTTTTTTTTTCCAGCCTGTAGAAAATATTGTGGACCCACAAAGCTGTTGGAGGGTCTGCCTGGGGATATCCAAGGCACGCCGTCCCTCTTTGAACCCCCCTTTGAACCAAAACGCAGAGGACTAGAATCTTTTTTTAAGCCGTCGGGAAGCTTAGCACAAGGGGACTCAGTGCCTTAGCAGGCCAGCCTGGGAAGGCCACTGGTTTCTTTGGATGGCCGTGCCCACAATCCCCTCCACCACTGGCCATGGGAGCGTTTATGGGTCGTGTTGTCCCCCACGGTGGCCCACTTTTTTTCCTCTCCGTGACCGGGGGCTTCCGAAGAACGCCGGCGGTCTTCCATGTCACGTCCCTCTCCGAAAGATGTCCCCTCGCCCTCAGAGAGCCCCTTTTTGCCCTTGCCAAAACTTCAGTTAATTTGTGCTCGTGTTCCATTTAACAAGACAGCCTAAATATTTAAAATAGATTCGCCAGCGCGGGGGCCAGGGAGATGGAAGCCTGACGCCTCCTTCACCAATACCCACCCACCCCCCAAACCGCCCTGGCCGATCGAGTTACGGCAAGCCCCAGATGGAACGGATTACGGACTGAGAGAGAGAGAAAAAATTCAAGGAGGGGGGAAAAACACACATTGGGTCCCCCCCCCAATCTCTCTTTCTCTTTTTTTTTAACGCACTGGTGTGACAACACCAACATCAACAAGTGCGTCCAACCGTCGTGGCCACGGTCGTAATCCGGATAATTCAATTCCACAGCCGGGGGAAACGTTAATGGCAAACAGGTGGGCCGGCCGCGGACGCTCTGATCTCCATTAGCAAAATGACAGGCGATGTGAGAAACAGCGGCCGGGGTCTCCTCCGTTGGGTCTCGGGCTGGAGCGTGCTTTTCTCGGGAATCAGCCGTCCAACGGAGGAAGAGGAGGAGGAGACGACAGCCGTGGGAACCCTCCGAAATTTATCCGCCGAAACTAAGGGCGAGAAATTTCTGCCTCGCACCTTCCATATCTCCGAGGACACCCTGGCTGATCTCATTGCCGTGTTAACGGCCCCGTTTATCCTTCCTGGGGTGGGTGGCCGTGGCCAAGGGCTGCCCCAGACACATCCTGCGGTAGTAGTCAAGCCGGGGCCCTTGGCGGTGCCGCAGCCTAACATTTGCCCCGGGGGTTGGGTCAGCTAGGCCACCTTAAGAGGGGTCTTCCGGGGTCCTTTTTCCAACAAGTGGGGTAAAATGACTCTAAAATAAATACACAAATGAAAATAAATAAAGAGTCCAGAACGGATAACCTTTTCCCGAGATTTCACGGCAGACGTAAGGGTCGTCCCGGGACAGCGGGGCTCACGCAGGGCGGAGGCCAAGCGAAGGTTCCCCTTCTGATCTGGGACGTCCCATTTTGTCTCCCCGCCCCAAATAAACCTGTCTCTTGTTGTCTCCGAGAGGAGATAAGCCATCTTCCCCCACCTGGCAGCCTGAAGCAACCGGGCCTTTCCCCGGTTCACATATCGGGGCTCCCATCGGCTCCCTCATCCGGCCCAACCCAGCCTCACCGGGGCTACCTCCTTCCAAAAAAACACAACCCCACGCCTCCATCCCATCCCAGCCGGGTTTTTTTTTAAAATTATTATTTTATTTTATTTTTAAAGGAAATGCCAAGCTGGTTTTCAAGGGGCTTGTCGCTAGGGGCAACCGTGTTTTTATGGGCCCGGCCACATGTGGGACACATGTGCGAGAAGCCGGGGATGGGGGGGGTCTCCCTCTCTCTCTCTCTCTCTCTTTTGGCAAGGGGCCGGCTCCGTTCTGGAATGCCAGAGCAGAGGGGACCCCCTCGAGGTCATCTATCCCAACCCCGGGGTGTTTGGTGTCGGCCTTTGGGCCTCCCAAAATTTCTCTCTCCCCGGGTCCCCCTCTTGACTCCGGAGTTATTGGCCTGCTTCCGGGACGGCTCGGCAGCTCTCAGAATTAATGTGATTCTTCGGACAGGCGAAGCCATCCCTTCTACTCACGCTTCTTCGTATACGTGGCCTTCTGATGCCTCAAGCCAGCCCTGGAGAGCTGATGCCACTGTGGGCGAACCCATGGCATAGTTCCCGACATGGCCCCCTTCACATCCACCTATATCCAGGTCAAATGTCTGTATTGGCACTTTGCAAATAATTTTTAGTGGGTTTTGAATCGCACTTTGGGCGCTCGGTCTCTAAAAGGTTCCCCATCTCTGGCTTCATTTTAGCTTCATTTTAGTTTTTCGTTGGTGGTGTGTGTCTATTTTGTTTCATTTATGCTTCTTGCATTTTGGTTTTTTAAAAACGTATTTCTTTGTTAATTGGCACGTGATTCCATGTTGTAAACCGCCCAGAGTAGCCCTAGGTCTAGATGGGGCAGTATAAAATCAAATAAATAAATAAATAAATAAAGTAAATAAAAATATACTGCTTTTTTCTTCTACTTTATCCTCTGCATGGAGAGAAGGAAAGCTCCTTTTTATATTGTAACTTTTCTAGGCCTTTCCTCCCCGCTACATTCTTGGGTCTTTTGTTTCATTTTTTGTTTGGTTTAAATCTCTTTTGTTTGCACTTCCACCTCTTTGCCCTGTAAAATGTTACAATAAACCTAAATCCTTAAAAAAGTAAAAAAGTAAAAAGCCAGGTTTAAATAAAAACAACAACAATAAAGCCTGGTTTCATGGCTACATGGTAACCGTGCAGTTTTTCATTCCCCCGGGTTGAAAGATCCCGTAACCAGTCTGATTTTGAAATGTGAGTCCTGTGACTGTTCAGCAATAGATGGCCGTCCTTTGCAAGGCTGCCATGTCTGCAGGCACAAACGGCTGCCTGAACAACATCTCTCCAACACTAAATATGGTCTCGAGCTTTTCCAACGTCTGGGAGCAGGAATAAATCTAATTTTTAGTTCATTCCCTGGCCAACATGCGGGCAGAGAGGTGGCGGACTCTTTTTAAACTCACCCGCCACCAAAGATATAGAAGACTTTTGCCCCATGTTTTTCTTAACTTCAGAGGAACTCCAGATAATTTCCCCCCCCCCTGCCTATTATTCCTAATATTTTCCATCCAAGACAGAATCAAAGGTCTTCAGCTAAGCTAAAGTCGTTCAGCTTGGCTCTGGAATCAATTCGGTTCTAGTATGAGCAGAAGACGTTGCAAATGCCATGATGCATCTGCAAACTAGCAAAGCAGGCTAGTAGAGGAGTATTATTTTGGGGTGTCCCCCCCCAGCACCCGTTTTTCAAAGCTGCGGGGCTGAGGACCCTTCCAACACTAAGGAGAAGTTTCATATTGGTTCTTTAAAAACAACACCCCCCCCCAAAAAAAAATCCCGAATGGTGGTTGAAGCTTTTTTCCCTTAGGATCAACCGTAAAAGCATGCAAACTGGGCCCGTTTTGGGGTTTGGCAGAGTTAAAGGAAAGAAAAAAAGCACGATGGAATTTTTATCCCTGTTAACCAACCGCCTTGAGTTCCTTTTTAGGGAAACCCGGCGGGATATAAATATAAAAATAAATAAATAAATAAATGAAGGTGTGCTGAGTGGCTACATTTCTGCTTGCAGGGAGCGCCTGATCGACGGAGCGTTCCACCTGGGCGCCGGCATGGCTCCCTTCTTGATCAAAGAGGCTGCTTCTGTGTACCTCTTCTGTTTTTTTTTTTTTCCGTTCCGGCAGGAAAAAAAATTGAGTACTTCGGAGAGGGTTAGGCCACCGCCTCCCCCTCCTCCTGCACATCTGGAAGCGGTCTTTGGGGCATCTGGAACGCTTTTAACAGGCAACACATCTGGACCCGGGGCGGCTGGCAGAGGGAAGGGCGGGCCCAGGTCTCGCTGTCTCTTCCCGTGCTTCGGAAGGAGGAGAAGGAGTCACAAGGAAAAATCATCATCATCAACATAATTAACTGGCAGGTGGACATCGGTGAGACAGTTTTTTGGGGGGGCCCTGAGCGCAAAGCATATGTGCCCCAGAGAGAAACAAGGGCCTTTCCCGCTGGTGACGGAACAAAATTCAAATTTATGGATGGAACGGAGACGACACACTATCAGAGATATTAATCTTATCCTCCGCTCGCTCTCGCTCTCTCCTTGCAATCGGGATCAAAACTTGTGGCAGGGAGTTCCACAGGCCAACATCCGTCCCGGCTGGAGAAAAGGCCTCTGTCTTAGAATGGGAAGGAGTATTACCACCACCACCCCCTTTTGCTTCTAAAATAAAATAAAATAAAATAATAAAATATCCTGCCCGAAACTCCCCCCCCCCTTGGAGAGACGTCGTGTGTGGGAAAAATGAATATATATATATATATATATATATAATTCTCTCTACCGCTTGGCTTTCCAAAGAAACCCAGAAGGCACTTTAAATGGGCAAGGCTGCCTCTGCTTGGGATAACGTGCCCGAATTAATCATAATAACGCTAAATCCAGGTCAGCTTTATATAGCTGGATGTCAAGGAATGTAAATTCCACGGAAAAATATATATGCAATCAACGGGTCAGGCTTTGGGCCACCCAAATAAAGCACTGCAATTATTATTATTATTATTATTATTATTATTGGGAGGCGGGGGGGAGGTAGAGAGAAATGGAGGTAGAGATGGACATTTAACCTTCGGGATTTTGGAGGGTGCATGCCTGAAACTCGACACCCATCCCTCTCGAAGGGGGAGGAGGGGCTTATCGGAGCCCCGCCCTCCCCTGTGCCTTTTCAACTTTTTGGGGGGGGGGTTGGCTTCTTCTTACCGCACACCCCTCAAATCTTTGCACGCCGCCACCCCCCTGCTAAAAATAAATAAATAAAATAAACTGGAAAAGAAGAACAGATCTATCAAAGGTGCGTGCACACAGAGAGGAACACACCTGCTATTTTATTACACAAATACACACACCCTTGAAAATTGCAGAGACTCAACAGAGGCCGTGAAAATTGCTTAAGAAGAGAAGGGGGGGGGGACACAGAAAGGGGAAAGAAAAACAGAATTTGCTGGAGACCCCGCTTGGAAAAAGGGATGCATCCCAAACCTTAGAGCCGCTTTTTTTCTGCGGGACCAGAAACAATATTTTGGTTCTCTCTCTCGCCACACACACACACACACACACCCGTTGCTTTTCTGCATTGCTTTTCTCTGCTCCCTCCCCTTTCCAGCCTCTCCAAAAGATTGCACAGTGGAGAAGTTTGGCAGCTGGCAGGGAAGAAGCGCAGGGGAAGAGGGGGAGAAAAAAAGGCAACGGAGCGTCTGCAGAAGAAGAGGCTCCGGGCCGAAGCGGCCAAGGCTCCGGATGGCTTTTGCAGAATCTTCTGGGGTGGCAAGTCACGGTTCCCTGAGACTCTTTTGAGAAAGAAAAGCAAAAGAAAACTTCTTTTGGATTGGTCCAACAAGTGGGAAAAGATCAGCTCATGGCTCAGGAAGAGACCCCGGGGTCCACCCCGAGGAAGGAAGCCACCTGCGTGGCCCAGGACGGGGCCAGGGACCCCAGCCGGGCGTAGAGAGGAGAGGAGAGATGGGAAGAGGGAAAGCGTGACCCCCACGATTCCCGAAAGGATCGCATCACTTGGGAGCCCGGCGTGTGGATACTGCTCAGAGAGGGGTGCAAAAGTTCGGGGTTTGGTGGAAAAACCAGGGAAACCATGACGGCTGCCCGCCTCCGGAATGTTTCGTCGTAGCGGCATGGCAGGTTTGGGTGGGTCCTGGAGGAGAGGAGATGCCGAAGCCCATTCCCCTTGGCGTGGGCGCCTGAAGGAGGATTAAACCAGACCCCCCGGGGGTGGGTAGGTGGGTGATCAGTGTTCCCCGTGGCTGCCCGGGGGTGCCTTGCGTTTTTGGGGTCGACCGGCTTCCCAGGAGGAACACGGGTGGTTCTTCGAGGCGGCTTCGCGCTCTCCTTTTTTTGATTTCTGATCCGTTTGCGTTTGGACCAGTGTGTGTGTGGGGGGGGGGTTTCTCCATGGCTCCGGACTTGGGAAAGCAGGGTCTTCGCCCTGGGAGTGCTTTTTGACGGATGACTTTTCGGGAGAGCGAGAGCGAGGGCTGAAAGGTAAGACTGGACTTTATAGAGAGGAAACCAGGGATGGGCCCCCCCCCCCGCCCCCCCCCCCCCCAAACAGGGCGCAAAGGCAGAGGGAAGGAAGAGACACCTGTGTTTATTCATTTTCCCATGCTGATTTAAGGATAAGTCGTTTCGGGTTTTCTCTTCTTTTAAAAAAAACCCAACACTTAACAGCCAGGGAAGATGGAAGACAATCTCCTTTCCATGCCGTGGCAAACCTGTTAGATCCATTAACGGAGGAGCTGGTTGTACTGGAAGGAGAGACCACTGTCCTTTCGGGTGGCCCTCAGCAACCAGGCGCTGAATTCCCCGAAAGCAGAAACCTAGCCGGTTGCATGGGAGGTGCGGTGTGCTGATCTTTTTTTCCCTTGAGATGCTCCTTTTCCTCGGGCAGGGAGTTTGCTTTGCTTTTATGTGAGGCTGAGCCTAACAAGCCCCGATCTATCTCTGCTCAGGAATCAAGTTGCTAAATCCTGAACCCATAATGAGATCCGGCTGCAAATGGGAACCTTCCACCCCACCCCCAGTGCTCAAAACTGAATCCTTGCAAGGAGAAACCTAGCAGCCCATGCATCTGACTCCCTTGGGGTGCCGGTTTTGTCTTCCGACAGGGAGTTGGCTTTTCTGCTTTTTTTGGTGGGGGGTGGAAGCGTAGGAAATTGAGGTTTATCTTTCCTAGGGACCTGGCAATTCCGATTTGACCCCAGGTTGGAAACCATCCTTCCAGCTTTTGAGTCATGGGCTGAAACGTATTTTGTTTGGTGAAAGGATAGTGATGGAAGGGCCTCCTCCTCCTCCTCCCGGTGCCAAAACTCCCAATGCGTGGAGCGCTTTGACAAAAATGTTTGGAAGGGCGAGATCAACACGGGTGAGGACATTTCCCCAAGCGGGTCCCTTCCAAAGGACTCCGAATCCCATCGCTCCTGGCCATCGGGAAGGAACAGGAGAAGGCGGTTCTGTCGCTTTACACGGACCTGGCGATGCCGGTTTTCGCCGGCGCAGCCCTAGCCCGTTCCGATCAAAGCCAAAACAAAGTCACGGCCAAATTTTCGTGAAAGAGGCGGTCGTCATCGTTTCGTGACATGAATTTGTGCCTCCTACGAAACCTACGACCTTCAGAAAGTTCTGCAGTTCCTGGCCTTGCTTGCATCTTGCAAACTCAAGGTCGTGGTTTCCTTTAGTGGGTGAATCCATCTCACGTTGAGATGGATTCCTCTTTCCCCACGGGCCTCCACAGCCTTGCGGTCATTTCTTCGTCGACGACGCGTCCACCTGCTGCTCCGCCGACCGAAGGAAAGCGTTTCTGGCCTGAACTCACCCAGTGGGTCCACCTGGCCCTTTTCTCTGTCAGTCTAGACCTCCCAGCCCAAGACTTAAACTGACCGTTGGCTCTCTCACCTCTCACAACAACAGCCCTGCCGAGTAGGACAGACCAAATAAGATGGGGATCTCTTGATTCCCCAAAAGCCAGAGAGAATGTCTGCCTTCTCCAAGGCAACCTCTCCCTATTTGGGGAGGGGGAGGGAAAGGACGCCGGGCCGAGATGTAAATATTTCTCCCGCCGCTCGCTCCTCACATAAAGAGAGCCCGGCGCTGCCGCGGAGTGTATCTGTCATATAAAACTTTACTGTATCGTGATTTTCAAGTGCTTTCCGGAAAAGGCAATCGGAGAGCTGCCAAGGGAAAAAAAAAATCTGTTCGGGGAAGCACGCCCTCCGTTCCTTTTTTCCAGCGCCCAGGGGGTCCCCCCCTCCTCCTCCCCCTTTGCACCCCAAATGGATGGCCTCATTTATGAGAAATAGAGAACCTAAATAATCCAACGCCCCCAAACCCCCAACGCCCCCCACCCCAGGAGATGGAGGAGGAGGTCCGTAGTGCCTCTGGATGGTTTACTGTTCTGGCATCCATCCTTTCGGGATGGGTTTCCGGCCTGCGGCAGAGAGTCATGCACCAGATGGGATTCAAGCACCATAATAGAGGGTTCTGTTTGGGTTTTTAGGAGGAGCCCAAAGTCAATCCACCGTCCCTGAAAGCATGGAAGGAAATGCTTCAAAGCCAGCTTCCCCGGAAGGCGGCGGCGTGCAAGCCGCCCCGTAAAAAACACAACAGATCCAATAATTAACGACTGAAAACAGAGAAGCCAACAGGACTCTCTTGGGGTCCCCTGAGATCAAACCAGAGGCGGCTTCGTTAGGAACTTCTTTGCCGAATTAGATGAGAGGCTCCAGCCGTAGCCTCTCAAGTTTGTTTACTAGCAACAGATGGTGAGAAACTTCCGGAAAGTTTTTTTGTTTTGGGGGGGGGAATCCCACAACGACCCATGAGGCTGGGTGATCGCCCGTTTCTGTCAGAGATCGAGTGCTGATGACTATGGAGGCTCTGCGGCAGGAAAGAGGTCCTTGGTGGGTCCTGGTTTTATGTATCCTCTGAAGGATGATGGGATGGCCGTCAGGTCAGGTCAGAAAATAAAGCTGGCCGATAGAGATGGGCACGAATCAAAAAAATGGCGTTTCGTTTGTCATTTGTTGTTTAGGGGGCTCCGTTTTGGTTCGTTTCCGTTTTTCACAAATTTTTGCAAAAAAAAAAAATCGTTTTCGTTTTTGTTTGTTTCGTTACCGGTTCGTTACCATTTATTTCATTTTTTGTGGGTTTTTTTTTTAGCGTTTAAAGCAGTTCAAATGTATTGCCGTAACGAAAACGAAATGGACGACAACATTTCTGGTGTTTCTGTTCGTTTTGTTTCATTTTAGAGACAAAATTCGTTTGTCGTTTCGTTGCGTAATGAAATGGAAAAAAACAAAAACAAAAATGGAAAATTGTTTGTTTCGTGCCCATCTCTAGTTGCTGAGAATCCAACCCTAAATGGAGACGCGTGAAGTGACACCTGAATGGCACGGAGGGTAACTGGGGCCGGAATGGGGGGAAAGGGAGGCCAAGCTAGCCGAGGGGGGGGATAATGGGAGCTGTAGTTCCCATCAGGAATTTCCTCCCTTCAAGCTTCTGAGTAGTAACCAAAGGGGCAGCCTATCCGGATATCCGGAAGTGTTAAAAAAAAACACCCCACCCTTTTTCCTGGTCCTCTGTCCCGAGAGGTGGAAATCTGGATGGGAAAAAGTGGAAAGAGGCTGGATGGAACACCCGGGGCCCCTTTTAACGGCTACAGAAATAAAAAAGGCACTTCCTCTGGGCTCCCTCCAGAGCCTCCGTTTTATGGCTCATCGGGTGCTGGTAAAGGCTTTGCCGGTACTTGATCTATTTACAAGTGGGGAGATAATTTTTTTTGGAGAGGTAGTCGTGTACACGGGGGTTTCCCCTTTGGCTGCCTCCCACTCGTCTCCCCATTTGGGGTTTTGTCCTTTCCCCGAAGCGTACATCTCCCTCCCCCTGGCCCTGTTTTGATCACCCAAGTGTGAGAACATCCCGTCCCTGTTCGTAGAAACAGGAACTCTACCGATCTCGGTGAGCTTCTCTTTTTCTGTCTATTATGCCAGGAAGAGAGAGATCCAGCATCATTGGGGTGCAATGTCGTCCTCCTTTCTCGTGACCCCCGAAAAAGTTGCACTCCCATCTTGGAAACTACCCCGGAGCCCATCAGGCGGGGACCATTGTGGGGACACCCCTCTAAATCCAGACCCCAATTCCTTTTCTCTCCATCTCCGCCTTCTCGTCTTCCTCTCGGTCTGCCACATTCTCTTCTTCGCCCTTTCAAAAAAACACCTTGCTTTATTTCTTTGACTGGTTTGTTCCGGGACTGCATCGAAGGCTCTATATATCACCTCCAAGCCGGTCGCTTTTTTAGTTTCAGGGCGGCGGGGGGGGGGGGAACCACATTACCAGCAAAAACACCAACAACAATGTCTCTCTGTTGGGAAAGAGGAGTTTCCGAAAAGAACAACAGCAATCTGGAAAAAAGAGTGTGACGTCCCCTGTTAAAATTTCCAGGCCTCCCCAGCTCTATTGTTTACATTTGGGGAGGCCTCCCTTGATCTGGAATGAGAATTCGCTGGGACGCGGCGCTCGGAGCTCTTGCCTCGCCATCCGAGCGGTGGAATCTTTCCTCCGATGAAGGAAACTATTCCAGGCATCCTCACTCTTCTTCCTTTTTGACCATCTTCAGCTGGATGGCGGAGGCCAATGATGATGGCCTTTCGGTGCAAAAAGCCAATCAAGCGTGTATGTTGTGTATGGGTGTCGCTCTTGTCTTCCCCATCCCCCTTGCTCTCTCTATTTGGAAATTTCGGGCTGTTTCTCCTCCCCGGAGGACGGACATCAAACCTGTTCTGTCTTTCCCAAACGGGGAAGTGAACCGTTGGGGCCCGGATCAGACCTCTGGAGCCAGGTCTGTGCTTGTCAGCCCCACCTGAGTCGCCTTCCTCTCTCTCGCTCTCTTGGCCTCCTTTGTGACCACAGAAGGCTCGCCAGGGGATTAATGGATCAGAATTAATTAAGAGGAAGCCACAGACTTTTTCAACGGCTTCATCAACATCTCCTTCCCCAGCGGAAGGGTGGAAGGAGGTCGTCAACATTCCCTGGATGGCCTCTGTATAGAAATTCCCCCCTCCCTCGGAGACTGGCCGGAAGGTGACTGGCGAAGCCTCCGGTACATCGATATGTCGATGTACCTAACTCTCGGTTTTTTTATTTTTGTAAAAATTAATGGCGCCGCAGAACAACAAAACAAGAATGCACCACAAGAATGAGGTCACCTAAGTTCCGTAACAATAAAGGGCGACCTTGGGGACCCGGGAACAGCTATAAAACCATGTGACCGCGACAAAATACGGTATATTACACAACGTATGTCATTGCCATACAAAGCGGACGTGGAGTAGCGCCCCTTCTGGGAGCGAACGCCCTCCGAGCGAGCTCTCCAATTATGGATGCCCCTGGGATGCTTGGAGACCCAAACAGCAGAAGAAAGACAACCTCTCAACTTCGTCCCCGGTTTTCATCCGAACCAAGCAGGGCAAGAAAGCGGACGCAGGTGGGGCCCGGCAAGCTATGCTTTGCTCTATGGAGTGCAAGGCGCTCTGTTCCCTTGCCGTTGGCCGAGAACGGGGCGTTTGGTCCGCTCCAAGAACCGTGGGAACGCACGCCACTCCAAGGCATCAGGGATGGCCTAATTGCCCACACGTGGGTTGGCTCGGAGCGGGAGCGGCCCCTGTCTTGCCCTCGTTAGTGAGTTCCCTTCAACGGCTTTTCCAGCCCCGTTGGTATGTCTGACACCTTTTTGCCTAGCTGTGGTTCCCCCTCCAACACAACCCCGGAAGGTCTCGCCGGAGTCCGGAGGAAGAACGGCGACACATCGCTTTTACGTAACGGCGTTTTTCTTGTTTAGGGTTTCTGCCACCGACCAACGGAGTAGCCTTGTCTCATGCCAAGTGGCCATTCCGCTCCGGCTCCTTTCTGCTTTTCCCTCTTGATATGCGCACGCCGTGTTTTGAAACTGTGCGGATCACCGACTAGACCTAACGGAGCCTTGGCCATTTGCCCCCAAAAGCTTGTTTGCACAGACATGTGCAGGGCTGATTTTTTCAGGTTTTTTTTTTTTTTGAGGTATTGCAGCCCAAATTTGCAGGAAGCAAAGAATAAATGTTGCATTTGTTGTTTTTTTAAAGGGGCCAGCATCTGCAGAGCCCTCAGACGGTTCCAGCAAATCGGTGGGACAAAGCCGGGGCCATCCCAGGTTTGCCCAAGCTCAGAAGTTTGTGCAAAAGTTGTGAAAAGGGAAGGGGGAAAAAAAGAGGGTTCTCTCGGGGTCGTGCACGAGACGTAGAAAATCAACTCAGAAAAAGGGGAAAAGATGCGCAGTCAGCAAGTCGGGACGGGCACGGAGCAGTAAAATACTCCCCTGTCGTCGGGGCATTCGCTGTGCATCAAGCATCACGTGACCGGCCGGAAAAATAGTATGCGTCAAATTAAGATGCGCAGGAAACCTGTAGTGAGACCGCGGCCAAATCCGTCTCGAGGCATTCTGATTTTTTGAATTTTGATTTTTTTCTAGCAGGCCGTACAAAGGGACGGAGGCTCCCTGGCCATGCCTTTCGCGTGCTGGTAGCTCACACTTATTCCTTCTCAAGGAGTTCCGTTGTTTTTATTTTATTTTTAAAGTCCTCCCTAATTCATCACCAGCGTGAGAGCTTTCCCCCTTCCGGAGGACAAGATTGTGGCTGCTGGGAATCTTTGCAATTGAAATTTTTTGGGTGTGTTGGGGGGGGGACGGAGTATCCATGAGCCCCGGGTGGGGTGGGGCTTGGGGAAGTGGTACGGAGGGGTTTGGGGGTGGCATTGTTTGCATTCTCTCCCAGGCAACGCCTCGCAGGAGGATTTTTTCCCCTGGTAAAAACGGAACCATCTGGAGGCCAAAGGGAACAACCTCTGGTTTTGGTTATGGGCCCGGACCGAGGTGCCTGGGAGAGGGAAAACGGAGGGGCCTGTTAATAATCATCTCGATAATTGGATCCATCGTTCTGCGGGGATCAGGACGGCAGATCTGTTCACTCTCTGACGAAAGCAAACCTCCGGGACACTTTTTTAAAACCGGAATGGAGAACAAGGGAGTCGCGGGCAGGGATTAAGCCAGGCTCCGCTCCATACTGAGCCCTGGAGTCATTTCATTTCCCCCCCCTCTTCTTTTTCATTCCGAATCCTACCTCACAAGACTGTCGTGAGGCTGCAGAGCCATGCACCGTGATGATCAACCTTTAAGCACGCTGTTAGAAAGACAGAGGAAAACATTGGCTTATCTCGCTCAACTCAGCGCGCGTCAAAACGGGCTGCCTTTTGTTTTGCCATTGGCCACTGGCCGCTCGACACAGGATATCTTAGCCGGTTAGCTTGCTCGGGCGTGGAGCTTTGCTGGAAGTGCGTGCCTAGATGGAAAAAATGTCGCAACTGCAGGAAATGTTCCGCTGTTTTTTTTAAAAAATGGCCTGAACATTACTGCTTGGCCTGAGTTTGCAGTACGGCTTGTGGGGTTTTTTTCTCTTCTTCTTCTTTCCATTTTTAGTTCTCCGACTCTCAAAGTAGCATTTCCGCCCCCCCCCTTTTTAATTTGTTTGTTTATGATTCTTAGCCTCACGGTCGCCTTTTAAATGACAGATGCCTCTTTGCCATCGCTGTTGTGCGCTTTGAAATGTTTCTTGCTGGTCTCCAGCTTTTTTTGTCAGTGTTGCGAGCCCTTTCCAGGGGGTAAAAATGTTTCTCATAACTAAATCAATGCAGGCTCCCTGCTCAAAAGAACAAAAGTTAAGGTCCCAGTCCTCAAGAAAAGCAGAGATTCCCGAAGCGGTCTGAGTAACAGAAAGGGGGGGGGGGATTAAATGTTATTTAATGGCCACCAATAGAGCATCACCGGCTCCTGGGCCACCAAAGGAATTGAAACTCCAATTTCCCGGTGGTTTTTTAATCCCTTTCGGGTTCTGCCAAGGCAAACACAGAGTGCTTGGGGCCTTCCTCTCTCTCTTCACACAACACCTCTCAACCGGACCGAGCTTGACTTGTTCAGGTTCAGGAAAATGCCGAGCCAAATCCGCTCTGGGACTGAAACAACGGGGT
>JAHTLZ010000352.1:102609-117990 GCA_023846285.1 Phrynocephalus versicolor
GCCGTGCAGCCTGGTTCGGCGCCAAGGAAAACAACCGAAAGAGAAAATGGAGGGCGGCAACTTCAAAGTGGAAAATATTCGCGGCGCGCATTTTGCAGGTGACAAGCCGCCTGTGCCAGACACAAGGCCGTTGTTTGACGAGGAACTGAAAACTCCGGGGGGGATAAACCGACTCCAGTATCTCTTGCCTGGGCTTATCTACCTCCCATTTGTCTTTGAGGTTTTGCAAGAATCCCGTTGGGCTGTGTTTGCTCAGCTCGGCTGGTGCCCAAGCCACTGTCCATGAACCCTGGCTCCAAACAATTTCTGTCCGTGGCGTGGCACACGCCAAACGCAACAGGTGCAGGAGTGGTTTTGGCTTTAATCTCCCCCCCCCCGGGAATTTCAAGCTCTTCTGGCTGGTACGCCCCAAGTTGGCCGGCCATGTGGGCAAACACCTGGCCACCCATGGCCAGCGGTGGGATTTGCCCTGTAGCCAGCGGTGGGATTTGCCCTGCCCCGGTGCCCGCCCTTTTAGTGGCAGCTGGATCTTCTCCCATTTGCGTCTTCCGTTTGCTGCTTGGATTTCAGATGTCAGTTTTTGTTCTCCACCGAGGTTTGGGACTTGAGGATTTCAAGATGGTTTTTTTCAAAAAACACTTTCCCTCTTTCGCACCTCAGAAGCTGGTCCAAAACATACATTAGATCTTGGCACAGGAGGCACGAGAGGATGTTTCGGGGAAGGTGATGGAGGAAGGGCAGTGTTCCCTTTTTTTCCCCAGCCCCCCTCCGGGCACGACTGTCCTGGTTTAGGGCTCTTGTTTTTCTCCCTCCAGATTGCAAAAAGATGACACGCTGGCCTGGGTGTCTCCTCCTGCCAGCCCTGGCGTACTAAGCTGGCAACGTGACCCGGTAAGGATCACTCAGGCTTACCTGGATCACAGCCTCCCTCTTCCCACCCTCTACCCCCCAAAATGCCAAGTTGAATACTCCGAAGCTGCTCTCAAGGACGGGCCCCGGGGGTTGATTTTTGGAGATCTATCCAGTTTGCAAACAGGGACCCAGCCCTCAAAGTGGGCACGGCAAGGTCCCCTCTGGCCACCCGAGTCCAGGGGGCATCACCTCCACCCTACAAGATTTACCCGCATTTCTCCACCTATAAGACGCCCCCATGTATAAGACGGCCCACCACTTTTCCAGCCACAAACCACAGTTTTTGCAAGCACGCCGCTCTCTCCCCGGCTAAAGCCACGTGTAAGACGCACCTACCATTTTTGGTAACTCACAATTTTAGACAAAAAAACATTGTCTTCTACATGGGAAACCGCGGGGGACCTGCCCTCTCCGAGGCCAACCCGTTTCATGAGACGGCCCCAGACTTGGATGAAAAAGCCAAATACTATAGGGGTTTTTTTTTGTATAAAAACCCCACAAACTGCCAAAAATTATCAGAATTGTTCTATTAATGGCTTCCCCCCTGAGAATACAGCTTCTTCTGACCACGGTGAAAATTGTCCAGGCCTGGCGGACCAAATTAAAGGGGTTGAGAAAAAAAACCCAAGGAAAATTCTGGTTTTTTTTTTTCTTTTGCAAACATCTGATACGAATAAAATCCAGATGCCTGGTTTTTTTTGGGGGGGGGTTGGATTGAAGAATGAAGAAATAGGGTGTGTGTGGGGGGGGTTGAACAGCAAAGAGACCCTCAGGAGGTAATATCAGGATGAGGAAGAAAAGAGACAACTGGCCTTTTATCTCCGTGGCTTTTATAAGAAAATAATGAATTTATCCGAGCAAAGCAAAGGGTCTGAGCAAAGGGATTTTCCCACGCAGCGCCCGGGGGGGGGGGTGGGGGAGATCGGCGCTGAGCTTCTGGATCATGGTTCACATCAAGAGATTTGGGGCAAAGTTTTATTTTACATCTTCCCACCCCACCCCCAAAAAAAACCCCACCCCAAAACTTTAGGAAGAAGGTTTTCGAAAAAGCATCTGACAAGGAGGATCTCCTGATATCGATCGGCGGGGGTCTCCTTTTCCGCGGAGCTCAGAAAACCTGTGGATCTCGCAGGGCCGTAAAACAGTTGACCCAGGGATGCTCAGGCTGGAAAACGAGAGGTGCCTCTTTCACAATTCTGAATCCACCCCCTCCCTCGGGGCTATATTTTATATCCAGGAACCGGGACATTCTTGGGCTCAGCTCTTTTTTAAAAAAGCACAAGTTTCTAGGCCACATGAAGTCCTAAAATGTTAAAAGGACTGGAGCGGCACAGCACCTGGACTTTTGACATCTCCACCTGCAAAGCGTGGAGCCATTGGATGGGATGTAAGGTTAGGGTTAGGGTTAGGGTGAGGGTCAATTTTTTTCCATGCTCTCCCTTAAACCATCCTTCCGTTCAAAGGCACGAGGGCTACCATCTTTGTTTCGTTTGGGACGAGCTGAGAGACCGGGGGGGGGGGGGGCTTAGGAAGTGTATATGTCATCGGATTTGGGGTGTTGTTCTGAGCCAGGATATCCTGCATGCCTTTTCTGGGTCTCTTTGGAGAGAGGAATAATGTACAACTTAATCAAGAAATAAATGTAATCATCTGCTCCAAGATCCACGGCCAAGATTTGACTCTGGGCTGGACTGAATGACTCCCTGCCACTTGGCTCATGTACCCAGGAAGCGTAACTCAGTTTGGAGAGGCTGGTTTTTAACAGCATTAAAGCTTTTTTATTTTTAACGAGCGTTGGATTCCTCTTCTGATTCCCCCCCTTTCGGTTTTAAAAAAATTGGGTTCCTTCCAGTCTTGGCAAGGAGCCCGTTCTAAAGCAAGCACCCACCACCACCACCACCACCACCCGGAAATCTGGATCGTTAGCGTAACGACGTTCGAGCCTGCCGCTGCGTCCGGCCGGCCAAATTTCCATCCCATAAAACGCGGCACACTCGGTGCAAATAATCGGTGATTACGTCCGCTCTTGGGCGCCTTGCTCCCCTCGCAAGCGGAAAAATAATTCCTGTTTACGGGCTTTTTTTTGTAAAATATTGGGCCTGGATGCGGGTGGCGGCGGAGGAGAGAGCGAGGCGCACTTCAATTTCCCAGTTCCCTCACCACCATAAAGCACGTTCTTGTCCTGGAGTGAAAAAAAAATGTGGCAAGGCTTCATTCATTCATCTCTAGCAAGATGGTGCCAGAGATAAATTGGCGACTGGAGCTCTTATTCAGCCAGTTCTTTAAGTGAGAACCATGAGAGCTAGGGACTTAGGTTTATTTATTTTTCTAGGAGACTGCAGCTTAGCGGTAGACCATGTGCCTCACTGCTGGGAAAGACAGAAGCTTCAAACCCCCTGCCCGTTTGAGCTTCGTGGCGCAGTGGTTAAATGCCTGTACTGCAGGTAAAACTGTGCTCACAACCTGGGTTCAATCCCCGGTAGCAGGCTCAAGGTTCACTCAGCCTTCCATCCTTCCGAGGTTGGTAAAATGAGTACCCAGCTTGCTTGGGGAGGGGCAATGTGTAGCCTGCACACTGTAATTAAAATTGTAAACCGCCCAGAGACTACTTGTAGTAGTATGGGGCGGTATATAAGCAGAAGCAGAACACTACGTTTTGCTCTGAACCTCCGCCAGAGGCCGGTTCGATTCCCGCTCTTCCACGGAGCAAAATTCTGTATCTGCGCCAGAGACGAGAAAGCGGCGGCTGGGATGGGTGGGATTAAAACCGGTCCAGTGGGCTGGCAATTTCTGGGCGCCGCTCGTCCATCATGGCCCGTGGCAGGCCCTGGTGAAAGATCCAACATTTAAGACCAGGTGCAGCTGGTGCGGAAGAGTCCCAGGAGCAACGGGGAAGGAATGGATGAAGAATGAACTGAAAAGTGAGAGGAGGGCCGCTGGGTGATACAGCTTCCTGGACCCCATCTTTACGGAGGACAGAGGCTACTGGGATGTGTGTGGGGGGGGAAGAAGCCGGCGTTAAATATTGGCCAGCGTGTTTACAAGAGAAATCATGCCCGCCTTGTATTTTTCCAGAGAATGAGAGAGCGAGAAAGAGAGTGGTTTCGCTTCCTTCCCACCCACTCCCCAAACGAAAGGAAATACATTTGTAGCCGGTTTCCAGCAGTCTGAAGGAGAAAATGTCCCAACGCAGAGGTATCAGAGGCAACACGAGCAAAATATATGGGGGGGGGGTAAATCACCTCCTCTAAAAACTCCCAAAAGAACAGGAGCGACAACAACTTAAGTTGGGACAGCGTTAGAAGCAAAGTTGGCTCAGTTACGAGGGGTAAAAGACAATAGATTGATCCTGCTGTGAATTCTGCTCAGCTCTCTTGACCTGTTTTGGTTTTTCAGTTGGCCCTCGGGAGATAAATATGGCCACTGGAGCAATCTCGTGGTTGGGCACTGAGGTCTGGACGCATTGCCTATTTGGGTGGCGGTGATGGTGTGGGAACGCCACGCCACCGCATTGCCGAACGGCCGAACGGCCGTCTCGTACAGTTTGAAAACTCAGCGGATCCGGGACTTAGCAAAGATGTCAAGAGTCGCATCCAGCCCCTATGTGATTCTCTTTTATTTCAGCTAGCTCAGTGGCAGACGGAGAGAAAGGTTCTGCCGGATATCAAACCTCCGCTTCCCCCCACAAAAAAGTAACTTTTCCTGAATTTTTAGCATTTGCCCATTCATTGACATAACTCTGTCCTCGCCAATCCACCGATGGGTGGGAAGAGAGCTTTAAAAGAGATCTCTGGATTTAGGGTTGCTAACGCTATCCAGATTCGAAGATATTGGGGAGGTGGGTGGGTAGGGGGAACAGTCAGCTGGTTTGCATTATCGGGAGGTCCCCTGGGGGGGTGGGAGGGTGGGAAAGGCTGGGTAGATTTGGGGGTTGGGCTGAGCCAGTGGGATTTGAGGCCTGGGTCCCAGTGGCCGCGAGAGCGCTTGCTCCGAAATTTCCCTCTATCCTGCCCCACCGGCCCCGGGAGGGTATCCCCTTCCCAGGTTCGAAGTTTAAAGGAAGAAATTAATGAAGGGCCGTCGTCCCGCCTGACAGCAGGGCGGCGGGAGATTTATGAGGCCGCAGCGTTGGACATCGGCAAGCGAAACGGGTGTGCGTGTGAAGGTTGCGTCTACGGGTGGCTTGCTAAACCCCCTCCCTCTCCAACTCTTCCCACGCAGGCATGCACACACGCACGCACACACGAGCGGAGTAAAGTGGTGCGCAAATCCATAGGAGAAGACTTTGACGTTCAGCCCGCCAAAAACCCTTGGCCCGCACCCTTTGCAAACCCCGCAACCAGTGGTGGGCTCGAAATTTTCCAAAGGAGAGGTTGCTTGGGGCTATTGGGGGGGGATGATGGAACTTGTAGTGAGGAGGGGGAAGGGGTTGCTATAGGTTGTGACTCCAAAGTAGCGCACAGAACCAGGGACTGGCATTTCAGCTGACTCCTTACTGCAGGATTTACAAAAGGAAAGAGGCAACCGTGGGTTAGGGTTAGGGTTAGAGTTGCGTTTGCTGGCTCCGGCATGGAGCTTTGAAGAATGGATGTATCTAGAGGGAAAACCCATTCTTGGATCAGGAAATACCTTCATCACATCCTATCATTTCCCTCTGGTATGACCAGAGTAAAACCGCGGTCCTAGATTTGTGGTTTTAGACGCTGCTCCTCATTTTTATCTCACTGGTTATCCACCCCGTACTCTCAAGGAAGAAGAGTAGAAGGTAAATCACTATCATCCTAACTGCCGCCGCGAGGGATCCGTCCCTCATCAGGGGTAACTCAAGCCCACGCTGGAGATCCAAGACAGGAACTAAGCGCTGCCTTTGGGAGGAGAAGGAGAGACGGCCGTCTCGCCGAGGACGGCGGTTCACGAGCGGATATATACGGGGAAACGCTTTGGGACCGCAGGTGATAAGCTGAGGAGAAGACCTTGTCTTCCTTTTAACCAAGTGCAGACATCAGCGCCCCACGAGGGCCAGGCTGAAATGGAAACAGGAAAGGAAGGCGAACGAGGTGGGTCTCCACCATCTGTCTCTTCTTCTTGTTTAAAAAAAAAAAAGGAGGGATTTAAAAATAATAATAATAAACCTGCAGGTTTCTCTCCCCGAAATAATCCACTCATCCCCAGATCAACTTTCCAACAGAAGCTTTGGGCTCTGGCCCTGTTAGGCTGATCGACGCAAGCCTTCCGTTCTTTCGTTCTCTCTGGTTTTTTAAAAAAACCACACAAAAACCGCCGCCGCCACCCCTTGCGCTACGGATCTTTCCAGAAGCTGTTCACACACACCCCCACCCTAATAGGGCCAGGTGCGCGGAAAGTGTTGCGTCTACGTCGGCCTCCACCTGGACGATGTGCAGCAACCTGCTACGATTCACGCAGATGGCAGTTTCTCCCACCCGTGTGGAAGGAAAACCATGGAGACGAGGGGGGTCAAATTTTTTGGTGGTGGTGGGGGCACCCTGAGCCTAACTTTCCATCAGTCTGCTGATCGCCATTGGCCTTATCTCTAGTATTGGGTCAACGTGGAAGATGTATTGGATCTGAAAGCTCTCCAACAGGGAAAAAAAAACTAATTCCATATACAGTGGACCCTCGTATAACAAGTGGTTTGTTTAACACGCCTCTACGTTAGGAGTAGGATCAACCGGAAACTGGATCATCCGAAAATCCGCGAAAATCGCTTAACAGAATTACCTAGGGAGCGAATCCGTACAAGAGAAAAACAGTCACAATTACGGCTTCATCCGTTTTCAATGCATTCTGATGGTAAAAGTTGTACAAAGGAAATTGTGCGTAGCGGAATTCCATTTGGAATGAATTAATTCCTTTTTACAAGGTACCCGTGGTACTGTATATGGGTTTTCTTCTGTCCTGCAGATTTGGGCTGTTCCTCCCTGGCTGCATTTCGCTGGGCTGTTTTCTGAGGCCTTGTCCCTGCAAAACAGGAATGCGTTCGAGTTTTCATCCCCTCCTGTTCTGAGTGCAAGAGGTGCTGTTTACGCAGCGGTGGGAAAGAAACCGTGCACAAATGAGTGTACGAGAGTGTGATATATTTGAAGAGGCTTATGAGCGACAGACTATCACAGAACCCAGCAATTTTCGGGCACGACCGGGTGGCATAGCCAGGCTCCCATGAGTTCGAGTCCGTCTCCAGAGGAGGAAAGTTCTGGAACTCACTAAGAACTTCACACAATTTACTGATGTTTTGGTTAGACCTCAGAAGAGTGCGATCCGTCAACTCTTAAAATGTATGTTCGGTCACGCTGGCCAAGTTCTTCCACAAGTCTCCGGCCGTAAAGAGGGGAATAAACAAAACCCTGGCATGATTTTTAATTTTTTAATTTCTAAAACAATTTAACGGGTTCAAAAGGGAAGGACACGCTTTTAGCAACAGGTACACATAAGACACGTCCGATGAAACAGCACGCAGGGCGAGGCACTGTGTCTAATTTTTAAAAAGCACAACCAGAACCATCCATGCCAAACCATAAGGCTCCCCCCCCCCGCCTGTCCAGGTCTCATAAAACCAAATCCACAACAACCGTCTATTTCCCCACTCCAGAGGGCAAACAAACATCGTGATAGTCTGAACGGGGGATTCCTCGTTATTGTCAAAGAGGGATTTCCAAGCGCCAACGCACGTTAAAAAGAGAGAGAGAAAGGCAGAAAAACAAGTGAGTCAGCCCTCTCTGCCTTCCTTCCTGGGGCTAGAACGCTTCTGGGAAAAGGTTTGGGGGCCATCGGCTAGTTAGTGTAAGGAAGAAGTGGGACTTTCCCCCGCAAGTAGCAAGCTAGCAACTAAAGGCAAAAAAAAAAGAAGGGGTATAAGTTTGTTCCACGTGTTTACTTCTTCAGTGATTGCAACGGATACCAGGAAAAGAATAGTTTTTCTTTTTGTTTAAAAGTCTGTATTTTGGAAGTCATGAACCTATCAGACTTCAAAAGCAATTAATAGAAACTGAATTCTCCTATGCTGCATACAAATTATACAAACAGAGAGATATAAATGACATATGCATATATGTATATACAGTAAATAAACGTGTGTATATACATATACATTAACATATACATAAACTCATAGACATACGGTACAAAAATACACTTTCTGACATTGCAAACCTAACAAACAGGCAGATTTTTTTTTATCACAGCTCCCTGCTTCCTTTCAAAACCAAATGCAGATTTGTTTTCTGTTTTCCCAGTTTGTTCATTTCTTTTCAAAGTCACCTCGCTGGGACTTAAAAGGACGTTCAACATTTGTCAAATTTCACAGAAAATGTAGCACATACTTAACAACAACAAATTCTTCACATTTAAACATTTTATGCGATAACACCCAATGTTATGGAGGAGGGGTAAAAGGTTGAAAATCAGCAGTAAAGAGCACAGGGCATCAGGATGAAACAAAGAGCTGGACTGTATTTTGAAAAAGAAAATTGGAGCTTTTGATTCATTGTTTGTCCACCGGGACTTCAAATTAGACTTAATATTTCTGTCCATTTTTTCCCCACACCGAAGAGTCAGGCGACAGGACATCTTCATGGTAGTGGTTTTCCTAGAAAAAACGATGGCAAGATAGACAACTTTTAGCACTTGCCCAATCCTCCGTGAAAAGCATAATAACAACAATAATAACACCTGATGCATACGAAAAAATAATAATTCTTCCCCACCACCACCACCACACGGACCTTGTTAACGCTGTCACGGTACGCAAAGACCAGTACTTATTTGGAAATACCACTTTGGCCGCACTATAAGGGGCCTGACCCCACAAAATGAAATCTCATTTCAGCTTCTCCTTGCACACCCGATTTCTCTGACAAAGACCACGGAGAATCCCCGCACCGGGTTCGAATTTGAAACCCAGGTTGACAAAACCCCGTGCAAGAAAAATGGTGAACGGCTGTCGCTTATTGTGTCTGATTCAGCGACGATGCCCCTTAAACCCCAAGTGTTATAACCCGCTCTGTCTGACTAAGGGCTCTGGAGGAAATCCCGAACTCCCCTTTGTTGTGATCCAGGCCCAAGGATCGCAAAAACCCACAAATTCTACGGGGTAAATGGTTTGATAGAGCTGCCTTTTCTCCCACCCCTGGCTGTGTTATAATACCTTATCCCAGTGGCTCTGCTGACATCTAGCGGCAGGAAGGAGCCCGCAGAGGGACAACTTGTTGGAATCAAGGCTGGGTGGGTGGTGGGTGTCCCATTCGCTAAGCAGGGATTGAAAGGGGAAAAAACCTACAACGGCTTTTCTTTATTTATCAAGGGGGAAACTTCCCAGCGGTGTGGACAGTACGAGAATGGGATCCACGCCCTAGAGAGATGGCGACAAGCGCTCCAACATTGGAGGCCTCTGGGGACACCCTTGGTTTGATTGGCTTCAATTCAGGTCCCGGGGCATGTGTGTATTGGCCTTGTTGCCCCCTCCCGACTTAATTTAGGATTTGGATTCTGCGTTATATTATTATTATCCACTGAGGACCCAGAGCGTGAAGGTCATTGTTCCAGCAGCTGGAAATACTGGAATTTAGGGCGACGTTCCATAAGTTCAGCTGATATCTGGGCCTTGGAGGAATCACCACGCGTAGATACCTATTAGCAGAAGTTTTGAGGCCATCTAGTGGTTTCATGCCGTAAAAAAACAAATTGCAGTCATTTGGGTATAGAAAATCCAATTCACGGCAGAAAAAAAGCGGAAAACAAAGTAACCTATGTTACTGTAATGACGCCTGCAAACCAACAATTCGATTTACCGATCTTTCGAGTTAAAAACTTTTTTTTTTTTGAAAAAAAAAGGGGGGACAGAAAAATAAGAAAAACGTGAACATCCTGTCACGGTATTAGACCGTGCGGTAACATTTGTCGCGTAACAACTTAGCACGACCGTGGGAACGCGGGAACAGTGACAAAACCACGTGATCGCAACAAATGTTATCACGGAACAGAATTAGTTGCAGTACAAAGATGGACAGTGAAGTAACTGCCCTGATTCGAACCTGATTTGTTTCTTTATTCCTGGGGTTCAGGGGGCTCCGTGTCTGGGGCTCCTTCCTGTTTGCCCTGATCTGACGCTTCTGGTTGATCAGAGACGTCAGGCTGAACAGCGTTGAGCGGCTCGTCCAGCCCATCCGGCGGCGGGGCGGAAGGTTCTGGCTCGGCTGGTGCCTCCACGGGACCGGCCACCTCTGGCAGGTCCAGAGGTCCTGGTTGGAGAGGAGCGTCCAGCTGGTCGGAAGCTCCGGGTTCTCCAGAAGTCACGGGCACTACTTCCTCGGGAGCAGGCTGTTGACCCGCTTCTTCTTCCTCCTTCTCCTCCTCCTCCTTCTCCTTCTCCTTCTCCTCCTCCTCCTCAGGAGGCTGGACCACTTCCACTTGGTAGGGATATAGGAGGGCCTGTTGCTGGAAAGACTCTAGCCGCATCTCCGTCACGTGCCGGATCAAACCTGCGAAGGAGACACGCCGTGCGGAAGGTCACCCTGCCAAGCAGCCCAAGGGCTACCCCTGTTCCCATCCCTTAATAAGAATAAATAACCCTGCTACAATAGGGGTTATATAAACACAACCAAGAGACTACAAAACACCATCCCAGAGGGCTGGTATTTGCCGCTAAGGAGATCAACGGCGCGGCCGTCCCTGGCTCTACTTCGAAATCTGTTTTCCAAGCGGATGAGAAGCAGCCGGTTTTTTAAAAGTTTTAAAGAAAGCATTTTTTAAAAAAATAAAAAAAATTAGGATTTCTCTCACTGTCGGCTAGAGTTCTCCCGAGCACTCGCTTCTCCATGGTTTCTTCCACCTGGTCCATCATCCACGTGACAAAGCCTGTCTCGATGTCTGCGCAAGAGGAGAACGGGCCCCGTTATTATCAGCTCTGGCGTTGTGAACGTCGGTTCCGCGCGCGTTAGTTCAGCGGCGGAGCGAGAGGTTCGGAGTTCGAATCCTCCGCCGGGACCTCCTTGACCATGGATGGACTAGGTCATCCCGAGAGGGCCCCTCCCACCTCTGCCGTTCTATTTATCATTATTATCGTTCTCCAAGACTTAAACCTTAGGACGCCCTGTTTCTAATCCCCAGATGAACCTCGAAGCTCACGTGGTGAGCTCCTGTCGCCCAGGGTGCCCCAATCACCGGGTTATTTTCGCGACGGGCCGGCGGGGAGGAAGATCATCACCTCCTCTTCACAGGAGGGATGAAAACAGAGCTTTTTTTAAAAAAAAAAAAAGACACTATAAAATTAAAAACCAACCTCGGATCGATCCGAGGGGTGGCAGGGGGAGAGAGAGAGAGAGAGAGAGCAGCCCGGTGGGCAGGCGGGCGGACGACCCACCTCTTTCCACTGGATCGTAGAAATACCCGCTGTCCCGGAGGCTCCCGAAGACGGACGGGAGAAGATCCGAGAGGTAGCGCTGAGCGAACGCCCGGGCCGCTATTTTTTCTGAGGTCTCTTTCTCCTTCTGCAGGGCTTGCAGCTGCTGCTTCTTGCGGCGTTCCTGCCCGAGGGAGACGCCGGGCATTTTAGAACCTCGGTTTCTCTCTGGATTTACGCGATGCGCTAACTACAGTAGGACCCCCCCCCCGTATCCACTGATTCATTATACACTGATTCAGTTACCCACGGTTGGCAGGGGGGGAATTAAATAAATAATTCAGCAGCTGCAAAGCAAACTACTGTCACAAAACAGAAGTTTGGGGGATTTCTGGTGTTCTCTCTTATCCACGGTTTCCATTATCCACGGGAAGTCTTGAAACCAATCCCCAGTGGATACCAAGGTCCTATTGTACTAACTTTGCACCCCAAGGAACCCGACAAACTCGGAGACTTTTATAGGGTCTGCCCCAACCATCTGCTCCCCAACGGAGAAGCCTCTCCCCGCCATCCCCGTACTTTCTCCTCCCGGTGGCGCCGCTCCTGCTCCTCAAGGCGCTGGACCTCGGCGAGTTCGGCCAGGCGCAGCTCGTGGTAGGCGTACTGGTGGGCTCGGAGGTCGGCCAGCTCCTCTTCCTCCATCACCTCCAGCAAGGCCTGCTCGATGGTTTTCCCCACCAGCACCTCCAGCATGGGTTGGACTTCGATGTCGAAATCGAAAAGCTGGGGGGTGGGCGGAGGAGGTTGGGGGAGAGAACGGAGAAAACCGGGCCAGAACAAGGATAATAATAATAATCATCGTCGACATCAAGACCTTGGAAAGTGACTTCTTTCCAACCCGCAAAAAAAAAAAGTAATTAGTTCCTGCGATTGAGCGTTGCAGCGATCCATCCATCCAGTCCATCTATACCCCTTGGCCCACCCTATTGATGGAGGGGTGGGTGGGTATACCTCTCCTTCCCATATCTGAGTGGCCACGTCCCTCCCGGTCTTGGCGGGGACGAAGAGCGGTGTGGCCGGACGGTCCAGGAAGGCGTCCGTTTGGCACTCCATGTCCACCTCCACGATACGGTCAGCGAGCTCTTCCAGGTACAGCTCTGAAATGGCAACAAACCCCCCCCCCCGATGATTACCAACAGGGTTCAGTATTCAAGGGCGCTCAAAAGCCCTGCACTTGGACTGGGAAAAACCCAGCCCGTTGGGTTTCGGTTTGGACTACAAAGCCCAGTCTGCACCCCCCTCCTACCACCACCACTCAGCACTGCCTTGAAAGTGATCTTTGGGTTGGGTTTTGGACTACAAAGCCCAGTCTCCCCCCACCCCACTCAGCACCACCTTAAAAGTGACCTTTAGTTTTGGTTCCGGACTACAAAGCCCAATCTATTCCCCACTCGGCGCCACCTTCAAAAATGATTGTTGGGTCTTGGTTTCGGACCACAAAGCCCAGTCTCCCCCCACCCCCAACTCACAACCCGCCTTCGGAATTATCTTTCCCAAGCGCCACTGGGATTCCCCCCCACCCCAACCACCGCCGCTGCTCAGTAATCCAAGGGGCAGGGAAATAATTTGGATTCGTTCTCCGTCGCCTGGCTCTCGGGGATCCAGACAAGAACTCTGAACCGATCCAAATCCGTGCGGGTCCCTCGTCCTGCCCCTTCGAAGCCGGAGGGGGGTTGCCCCGAATGGAAGGCGCGCCCAGATTTTGCCTCCGTGCATGGGGACGGGGTGGGGGTGGGGGGGTGGCGGAGAGGCAGGCTTGGCGTCCTGACCTGTCTGAACATCCACATGTCGCCTGCCCTCCAGAGGGTCCGGAGTCCTCGTCCGGAGCTGTTCTTTGGCTCGCTTCCGGGCCAGGGCTTTGCGCTGGGCTTCCCGCTGCCTTTGCAGTTCCAGCGGGTCGGGCTCGCTGCTCTGGAGGAGGGAAAACAGAAAAAAACCCACCCCCCAAAAAAGAGTTTCCCAGTCTGTTCATCCTAGCATTCAAGCCAAATGGCGTCAAAGGAAACATCTGACTTGGACCGGAATTCTGAAACAAATAATCTAATTTTTTAACCCCCCCCCCCCAAAAAAAAAAAGATTAAAAAGGGACTCCACCAAGTGATGAGCAAACTCCCGGGGAGGTGGGAGGCCTGCCTTGTGTATGGGTGCCACGTGAACCCTTAAAAACAGGGGGCTAACTCCACCTGGACCCTTCCCACGGACATGTGCTATCTGATCATTTTGGGGCTCCCCTACAGGTTGGGGGGGTTTACAACTCCCATCCGTTCTGGACAGGGTGGGCCGCAGAAGACAGAGGACCACCGACAGTCCTTTTTCTTTTTTTCTAGAAGTTCCCAACAAGTGCTGTCTTTCCGGACTCCCGCTCTCTCCCCCCCTTCCTGGTGCCAACCAGCACTTGCTGTTCCTAACAGGGGAAGATCCTTTTTGGGGTGGGGGGTTGTTATCAGAAACCGACCACCTACCCAGGGCAATACGTGCAGGGCATACGTGTTGCCACGGACCACGCGTCGCTCGTACATGAGGTTTGCGTAGCGTATGGGCTCCTCTTCCCTACAACGTGGGGGGGGGGGGAGGAAAGAAATCAGGATTTTATTTTTAAAAAGTGGCATTTGCCTCTCCATCCAATACTTAGGACTCTGTCGCGGCACAGCCATAGAACGCCGGCCAAGCCCCATAAAAGCAGTCCAGGGACTTGCATTCTCTCTGGGAAGATATTATAGGGGAATATCAACCAACCCTTTGGGGACCCTAAATCCTTAAAAAGCACCCCCATGCCTTGCACTGGAGGGGAGGATATGGAAGGAAGGGTCAAACCCCATGATGTCGGGCCGGGCAGTGGGGGCAAGCCCTCCATCCCGACCTCAAGGCGAAAGGCTGCTGGGCGAAAGAAGCCCTATATAGGGGCGGAAGGTGCCGGGTTCAGTTCCCTCTCTCCACCGGGCCATTATCCCGAAACCCTGAGGGCTAGAAACTTGGTTCTTTTTTTTTTATTTGCAAAAGGCTGGCACTCCGTGGCAAGGTGGGCGTCCCCGAATCAAGACCGGGATGGAGCCCAGCTGACAGGCCACCTTACCCGCCTTGGATGGACACCCTCCGATCTTAAGAGGGAGGGATCCTTCCTCTTGGCCCTATAAGACCCCCAGCGCCGCCACGACCCTCCCCGTGGTCCAAATCTGGGGCCGGTTGCACCTCCAAGGAGCAGGGAGGAACCCGCCCGGTTCCCTATCATCCAAGCGCCCCATTAACGGCATCTTCCGAAACCATCCTTAAAATACTGTAAAATAAAAAGGGTGGCTTCTTATTCCTTAAAATAAAATAAAAAGGGTGGCTTCTTATTCCTTAAAATAAAATAAAAAGGGTGCCTTCTTATTCCTTAAAATAAAATAAAAAGGGTGCCTTCTTATTCTTTAAAATAAAATAAAAAAGGCTGGCTGTTTCTCTGGCTTTCCAACCTTGGCGAGCCGTTTTTCCGCCGGGCAACCTGGCCCGCCCGGGGCCGAGAGGCCGATGGGATATGTAGTTCCCCCTCCTGCTCCTTCCAAAATCAAAAAGGAAAGGGGAAAAAGGATATTTTTTGGGGGGGGGGGAGGCGCTTCATTTTGAGCAAGCCAAGGGGTTGAACTCACAGCTCCTGGGGCTCCAAGGAGGTCCGGTACCGCTGCCGCCGCTGGGCCTGGACCGCCCGAGGCCGGCTGCAGTAAGAGTAAGTGGCCGAAGGCCCGGCGGCCTCCTCTTGGGCCACCAGGACCGAGGCGGAGGCCATGGTGGAGGCCTAGCCCTGGTTCTGGGTCCGGAAGAGGAGGAGGAGGAGGAGGAAGAACAATTTCCCCCCTCCAAGGTAACCGTTGCCTGGGAGACCCGGAGACGGTTCCCCCGGTGACGGTTGCCAAGGTAAACCAACCCGGGCCAGCCAGCCAGCCAGCCAGGCAGGGAGGTAAACAAAGCCAGCCTGGATTTTTTTTTCCTAAATTGCCAAGGTTGACTCAAGAAGAGAGAGACCAGAGTTTTTTATTATTATTATTATTATTATTATTATTATTATTATTATTATTATT
>JAHTLZ010000352.1:126896-146254 GCA_023846285.1 Phrynocephalus versicolor
CCCCCCCCCCCCCGATAAATGTTACATCACGATCTGGATGGTTTTTAAAAAAGCAAAATATATATCCTCCTTGAAACCTGATCGGAAGGACTGCTCTCTATGTTTATGGATCTTTAAAGAAATCTTGCTTCTCCCACAAACAAACTTAAGTCTGCTCTTAAGGTCTCACCCCCCCCTTGAATTTTCCTACAGGTTACGAAAGAATCTGAAAGCCCTGATTATTGTCCACCCGTCCTGGTTCATCCGCACCGTGGTGGCTATCTCTCGCCCTTTCATCAGGTAACACACACACACCCTGCTGTCGCAATCTTATCCACGGCCGTGTCTCTCCTTGCATCAAGGCGCTTTAAAGAGTCACAGAATCTTCCCGTTGCCTCTGTTTTCCTCTAGTTTTTACGACGTGCAAAATGAGAAGTGATATCGGTGTTGTACGTGTAGCCCTCCCCCCCCATTACTCTCTTATATTTTCCAGAAGATTAAAAAAAAAAGAATACAGGATTAGCTGTCATCGCACCAAAGTCGTGCTGATGGCCCAGAAGTTCTTTTTTGAACCGAAGCCAAAAAAAAAAATCCATCAATGACGGGCAAACTCTCTTTTTTTTCCAGCATGAAATTCATCAACAAGATTCAGTACGTCCACACCTTGGAGGAGTTAGCATACAACATCCCCATGGAGCACGTGCAGATTCCTGACTGTATCCTACAGTAAGTATTGCCTATCTGGCCTCTCGCGCCGCCCGAAACCACATCTGTTTCCTGCAATTGTTTCTGCCTTTCCGATCCTGAATCTTCCTCCTCCAACCTCAACACGTTCCCTACCCTCTTCCGGCAAAAAAAAATGATAAATGCTGCATCCACCGGGAATCAAACTAGGCAGCCCACTTAAGCCCGTATCTAGAAGTGGTGCTCCCTAAAGTGTTTGGGGGGGGGAAAGATCTGATTGTCGTAGCACAGGCTTTTCTCACTTTACTGGCTGTGTCGGTTTGTAGCTGGATCACGAGGAAATCAAACATATTATATGAGGAAACAGTGCCCGCTGCAGCGTTTTGTTGCTGATGATTTCTGCTTGGGTTTTTGTTTTAGATATGAAGAGGAGAGGCTTCACACAAGAAAAGAAAGGTAGAATGACTTCACTGGGCATGGCCGTAAAGAAGGGTGCAGGGATATAATTGCACCTTGAGTGCTTGGTGGATTCTGGGAGTCGTAGTTCCAGTAGAACAGCAGGTTTTGTCGTGTTGCTGCATTTCAAGCTGCGATTGTTCCTTACAGGGGAGAAGAGAAACAGGACACGACTGAGAGAGACAGGTAGGCTTGCTTAAGATGGAGTTGGAACTGGCTTGCTGGCATGCAATAATTGTTAATGAACTTTGGGGATTTTAAATAACCATCCGGTCTGGGGTGTTGCGTCCTCGGGCACTCTTCCTAACTTGAGCTGAGCCTAATTTTAACCCACAAATACAAGGCATAGGTGGGTTGACCGTTTTTAATCTCCTTTCCCCCCAAAACAGGCCTCCTGCACCGCCACCGGAGGAGCAGGAAACAAGGTCTTGATTTTTTTATACGTTTCTTTAAAATCACCTTCAGAGGCTGTAATATGTGTGCGTGTGTGTGTGTGTGCCATTGACGAGCAAGGGCTGTGTTGGGTTTTGAATCTGGAACAGCACCAAAACATTAAGCGGCCTCAAGGAAATGGAAAATCCCCCCCTCCATATTGGGCAAGAGAAATTTCGGGGATCACCGCCCTCGTCCTGAAATTTACGCCGGCCCTCGTTCCAACCCTAAAATGCCGATCTTTGTGGAAACAAATCCGCCGCCTTCGGGTATCCACTGAAGTCTTTTTTTCTTTCTTTCTTTCTCTCTGCCTGCTAGCATGTCATGAGCTGAGAGATGGATGGGTCGAACGGGGGGCATGACAACGACTCTATCCGACACATCGCTGCTCATTGTAAATGACCTTCTCGGTGTTCAGTCCTCCTGTGAACCTCCCTCATCTTCAGCACCCCCCACCGGAACGACGGGGAAATCGCCTCTTTGTCCCCGGGCGAGATCCACCCTCCGAAAAAAGCCGGCTCCGAACTCAACAGCCATTTCCGCGGGGGGGGGGCGGGAATCACCAACCAGCTCAATGATCTCTAAGAAAGAAAGGGGGCAGCGGCTCGGTGCAAACAGACCCTACAAAGGACCTTCCAGCATCTGGCCTGAATATGAACAAAGATCTTCATCCCCCCCCCCCACCACCACCAATTGCATTTCTTCTACAAGGCCAAGCTCTTCCATGGAAGCAACCAGACTCTCCGGTCTTAATTCCCGTTGCTTTGTTAGTTTGCAGGGGATAAGGAAGCCTGCAAGGGCCAACTTCTGGAGGAGGTTTGTGGGCACCCCTCGCAAGAGTCTCCCCAATTCTGACCCCCGTGGTTGCCCTACGGATGCTCTTAGCGACCTGCTCGTTCGCGGAGTCCAAAGCGAAACGGAGACGGTGCAAGGTTTTGCCGTTATCGTTCCCTTCTGGGGGGAATCTTCAGATCACAGATGCCCAGATTTCAGACACATCTGGGTTATTGTTTTTCCCCCCACCTCCAGGAGACGCACGGATACCTTAAGGAAAAGAGGATGTTCACCTGGGTTGGGTGTGTTTGTCGTTCTGTTTATTTGTTCTGTGGCACCGGACAATCACTCCCAAGCTGTACCTCCAACCCACACATAGGATAAAAGCTGCTACTGTGAGGAGATGTTCCATATCTAACCTTCAGCAAGACAAAATAAAAAAAAATCCCCGTTCTCTTCAAGTTTACAAGGAAGGTTACATCCCGTTGGAGAGCCATCCCGTGTGCCAACCAACCCGCCGCTAGGAGCAAAAACGGGACTGACCCTTTTCAACACTTTACTAGACCCGGCGCATGTCAAAGAAATCGGATTTGTAATATCGCATTGATATCTTGCTCTTGACCAGAAAGAGCTTAAGGAGAGTGACAGGGACCTAATTTCTGTTTTCCTTCTGATTGGTTTTGAGGACGGGGCGCAAGATTATCTGGGGGAACCTTGGCAACTTATAGGGCGCTGGCACCCAGTTTGTTCCAGACACATGTCCTTCAGGTCAGGCTTATCCCGCTGAATCTTTGTGCGCTCACACAAAACCACGATCCCATCGGGACCGAAAAAGAGAAACCAGTTTCACTATTGCGACGCACCTCATAAAAAAATAACAACAACCACTGGGCCCATTTCTATCCAACAAGGGCTGAGAGACAGCCCAACGATTCAGCAGCACCCTTCTGGCTGTATTTTGTTTTTGTTTTTTTAATGTGTATTCAATTCCGCAAGAGGGCACTGCTGGCCATATTGAATTTTCCAGCCTGAGAGAGGGTGTGTGTTGTGTGTGTTCTGTGCAAGAGATCAGCGGTGCAAGAAGGAGGTGGCGATCTGTCAGCTGCAAACAGAAAATGGCAAAGAAACGCAAGAAGGTTCTCAACGTTCTTTGAAAGGGTAAACGAGTCTCCAAAGAAGACAATGGACGCTTCTACGGCACTAAACTTTATAGACCACGCACAGGCAAAGAGATGGCAAAAGAGAACCCATGTTGATAACTCTCCCCCCGGGGACCATTTCAGCCTAATCGCCGTGTGGCAACCAACCCGCCGCTAGGAGCAAAAACGGGACTGACCCTTTTCAACGCTTTACTAGACATATCGTCGTTTGACAGAACGGTGCAAACCTCTGACTAGAGCCAGGTGCAAAACAGTGACTGAAGAAGGTGGATATAAGATGTCTCTCTCTCTCTCTCTTTTATTTTATTTTAATCCCCCCAGAAGCCTCATTGGGGCAGATGGCAAAGGGGAGGCAAGGGAATTTTTCTCTTGTGTAGACCATCTGGAAGTGGGATATCATGGGACGTCTTCCCCGAGAGATATCATGGGAAGTCTCAGCCGGCCCTCTCTGAGACCATGGGGTTTTATTTATACGTATATACATATTGAATACATATATGATAGAAATAGGTGCAGAGGGAAGTCTGGACGTGATAGAATAACTGCATGGTTGAAGAAAGCATTTTTAAAGGACCAGCTGGAGGTATTTTGCTTGGAGCCTTGCTCTGTCGGATCCCCTCCCTGGAACCAGCTTTTTAAACCAGGATCTGTGCAATATTAGGTATTATTTATCAGTGTTGAGGTGTACATCTCGACCGCATGGCTCCAACCTGACCCATTTGGAGCCCGCATTTGTAAAACCGGCATCAGCGGCGGGTCCGAAGGAGCAGAGAGAGGCGCTTTTTCCTCCTTGTAACCATCGGGGTTACAATGCTGTCGTTTTGTGTTACTTTTGTTATTGTTTGGGGTTTTTTTGTGTCTTCCGTATTGTCTGCTTCTGGGTTTCTATGCGGAGATCGCGGGCTCTCGGACGAACGGGACTTCCTTGCCACTGGTCAAATGAGGGTCACCGCAAAGGTGGAGAACTTGGTGCCCCACCCAACCGTCTGGGACTACAACTCCCACCAACCCGGACCACAGGGACACACTGGGTCTGGGTTTCTGGGAAGTGGGGTCACCATCAGCATCTAGCCAGGGGTCCCCGCTGGAGCAGACCCAGTGACCTCAATGGGCCTTCTCTTACTCACAGCCTCGGTTCATGGTCTGCCTCTGCTTTATTTTTGGCCTTAAATATCTTTAAAAAATCACGAATATCATCCCTTCCTAAATTGCTAACCCCTGGTGCGGTTTCCCCTTCCCCTGCCTCAGTGTCCTTTCACGGCCTCCGCAAAAGGTTTTTAGAAATACCTTTTCTGTAAGAAAAAGGGAGGGGGAGGAAAGCAGAATCTGTTATGGCCGAACCTATCCTAATCCGTTGGAGACATTTGCCAAGGGGTCCGTTTCCACCGCGGCCGCTTTGGCACCCAACAATCCCCTCTTCTTACGAACATATCATGCTGCCCCGTATTGCTCCTGCGTGTCCTGTATATAAATGTGTAATGTCTAAAGAAAAAAGGAGGAGAAAGCCCTGAGAACTGTACATAGCAGACTCTTTTTGTAAATTCCCTTAAATGGACAATATGGCATGCCACAATCTTTGTCTTTCTCTCTTTCTCTCTCTCTTCGTAACGTCTCCTGTGGTCAAGGCACGACAAAACCCCTCTCGAAACTCACTCCCGGTTTCCCCACGGGGCCTTTCGTGGCCTCCGGTTGTGGGGTGCGGGTGTGAAATGTCACTCCACCCGCTACCCTCCTGACGTGTGTGTGTGTGTGTACTTAGATGGTTTTTAACTCGAGGGGATCCATGAGGTACAACCGCTGTCCGTTTTCCTCGCTGTGTTTGACGCCGAGGGAAATCGGATATTTCATTAAAACGGCCCCGAGCCTTCGAACAAAGAATGTGTGTCTTCTGTTTATTGAGGTTGAAACAAAGGGAATTGTGGCAGCCGTAAAATATATACGGGAACATGGAAGGAGAAAAGGGGGGGGAACCATTTTGGAGAGCGGGGTGATTTGACACCAACAAGGTACATGGAAGGTTTTGTCTATATAACAATTCCTCTGGATTTTTCACAACTGGTGTCGGCGCCCGGCTTTCCTTATTTAGGTAAACTTCCTATCCTATAAACCCGGGTTCCTCACACCGAAGGGGTCACATCATGGTTCTTGGCACAAGCCGGCCGCTCACGCACACCACTCGGTCTGTGACGAACGTGACTCCGGGAGTGTCCTGGCGGGGGATGTGCGTGCATTTTTTCACACCGTTGTTAACGGCTGTGACTTGCACGTCTGCGCATCCGAAAAAGGGGATTAACTGTTGCTTTAGGAGGAAGGCATAATGTTCCACCCGGCACCGAGAAGGAGGGTGCCCATTGTGAAAAACACATACAGGCGTGCATGTAAAAAAGAAAGAGGTGTGCATGTAAAAAAAAAACCCCTGCTAAATGAGTACCCAACTTGCTGGGGGAGGCAATGTGTAGCTTGCGCACTGTAATTTAAAAATTGTAAACCGCCCACTGGAAGCCGTTCACTGGAACGACAGATTTTGAAGCTGAGCCTCCAGTACTCTGGCCACCTCCTAATGAGAGAGGAGTCCTTGGAAAAGTCCCTGATGTTGGGGAAGATGGAAGGCAAAAAGGAAAAGAGGACGGCAGAGAATGAGATGGTTGGGACAGTGTCATCGATGCAACCCATACGGATTTGACCAAACTCCGGGAGGCAGTGGAAGATAGGAAGGCCTGGCCAGCAATGGTCCCTGGGGTCATGAAGAATCGGACACGACTGAACGACTGAACAACAACAACAACAACAACAACAACAACAACAACAAAACCGCCCAGTGACTACTTGAAGTGGTATGAGGGCGGTATACCAGCAGAACACTTTGCTTTGCTTTAAATGAACACATCCGACATGTGGCCCGGTGTGTTAAAACGTTTTGCAATGGAAATCGGTGTTGTGTATGGGGTGGAAGCATGAGTAGGACCCGGAGAAGAAGGAATAATAGATCGCCCCGGAGTCCAGGGAGCCCAAAAAACGCACCCAGGAGCCCTGAGTGCGTGACATTTCTGCGTCCCCATGACTAAGTTAGGCAAAGGGACGCCCGCCAGCCCAAGGATCTATTTATAACCAAGCCTGGCCTAAGTGCAAAAAGGGGGGTGGTTGGGTGAGCGAGGAAGTGTGAAAAGCACTGAACAGGTGCAGCGCCCAGTGCACATGACAGGGACGGTGTTGGTGTTGGCTGTTGGTCAGGAGGCCTGTCCCCAAGGTCTCCCCACCCCACCCCTCGTGCTCTGGGTGGCGCTTGGTGCTTTTCCATCCCCTGCCTAAGCGGGGAGGAGAGAAAGGGAGGAGAAAGGAGGAGGAGAGGCGTGCACCCCAGCCAGGCCTATAAAAAGGAACTTTCCCCCCCTGAATGAATTAACTGAGCTACCAGCAGCAGCAGCAGCCTGCAAAAAAAAGAAGAGGAAGGCTCTTTTGCTCTTGCATTTCCACTTGCAGGCAAAGGGAACACACCCCAGCCGGAGGAGGAGATGAAATGCATCATCGGCATAGGCGGGTAAGCCATCTTGCACCCCCCCCACCCCTGATCTTGGGTTGCATCGCTTCCTTAGAGCTTTCTTGCATGCATGCATGCAGTCCGGTCTGCAATGCACTCCCATGCTCTTCCAGAGGAGAGAAATTGGGGGAAAGGGTGGGGAAAATCACAAAGCCCATCTGCCTTGGCAATTCTGCCTCTCACTCCATGGAGGGGTGGCCTTGTTTCTGGGAGGCGGAAAGGGGTATTATTTTAAAGGAGGTTTTTAAAAATTTATTTATTATATTTTTTTGTTTCATTTCTATACCGCCCATCTTCGTACAGGAACTCTGGGCGGTTTACAAGAAGTCCTGGGCACACTTTGCTGCTACTGTTCCCATCGAATGAGGGTTCTTAGAAACGATCAATGAACAATTTTATAACCTTTGATGCCTTTTGAAAAGAAGTGGTTGAGCCTAGTTGCACAATTTTGATTTGAAAAGCGGGGGATACCGTTTTGATAGAGAGACACACTTTGTTCACCACCAAAAGACCCATTTGGTAGCCAGGTAGCTAAATAAAGAAACAGATCACAGGATAGTCTTTTGAGTAGTTTATAAAGATGCTATTCTTGCATTTGTACCGCGCTCTCGTCTTTTTCCAAGGGGATGGCTGCATTCCTTTTAATTATGAAGGCGGCTTTTTAAAACTCAAAGAAACACCTTTGGGGGGAGGTGGGATATAAATAAAGGAAATAAATACTATGCTGGCGCAAAGGCAATGCTAAATAAAACAGGAAATGTTGTATCAGGTGGATTCCTGGAGGGAAAAGTGAATAAGAAGAGGGATCTAGAAGCTTTTGGAAGGAATTCCCCACTCAATGAATGGAATAGTATATGGAGAGACATCTGTTCATGTCCTTCCCTAAATCTGCTTTTTGCAGGGGAGTCCTGGAGCCCATCCAGTTCCTAATTCCATTAATAGAGCAGTCTGTGCAAGCAAGCAGCGGAGAGGGTTGCATATATATATATAAATTTTAAAAGGAATTTGCAAGGGTTATTCCCTTTCCCTGCCTGTTTCAATATACTGACTGCAGGGCTGTCTTCTTAAACCTCTGGTATTCATTAGCTTAGGCATGAGATTGGCCCTTAAAAAGTAATTATTTGTACAGATGTCTATATTTTGCTAGGAGTCCCATTCAGCAAACAGTCATGGAGACTCAAGTTTTAAACCCACACACTCAGGCAAAAAAAGGGGGCCTGTTGCGGGCTACTAATCCCCCTTGTTTATCTCTGAGCTCATCTATAAATATAAATCCAAAAATAAATAACTAAAGACCCCCAATTTTGCTGAGAGTAAGCCTCAAAAAGGAGGGGAAATTGAGAATCTGAGCTATCTCTTTAAGATCTAGAAATCAGTGTTTGAACTCTCTGATCTTCAAAACTGCTTTCCCCATTTTAAAATCTTAGTTAAACAAGCCATCTCTTAACAAAAAAAAATGCCAGTTTTGTTGTTTTGTTTGTTTATAGCGTTTATTTCCACGCTGGTTCTCTCAGCTTGGCTTTAAGAAGGTGCAGAAAAGGAAAAGGAACAGGAAGAAAAACCAGCCCCTTCCTGTCTCATCATGAACTTTATAATCTAAAATGTTTTAGAACTTGAACAATTCAGGCTTAAGGTAAATTTAAGCCCGTCCGTTCCCTTATTTCTCGCCACTTTTCTCCCGCGCGCGCCAAAAAGAAACGACCGAGGCAACGGCCGTAGGCGGGGCGCGTATTTATATGCCCGCCGGCGCGACCACGGCCAGCCAATCAGCGCCCGGCTTGGAGGGAAAGGCGGGCGATTTTAAATCTTGCCCGCTGACGCTCCCGCTTCCCTCAGCAGATCATTACATATATATTATATTATTACTAGAGAATTGCTGACATTCATGGGGAAATCTAAGCTGATTTGCTCCCCAACAGAAACGTGCATAAAACATATGAGGAAAAGCCATGTCAATTTACACCTAAACATTTATTTATTTCTTTACTCTATCTGTCAGTTAAAATGCATAAAATATGAGGGGAAAGCCATGTCAATTAACTTCTATACACTTGCTTATTTACTTACTCTATCTGTTAGGAAAAAATGTATAAAAATATGAGGGGAAAGCCATGTCAATTGACTTCTATACACTTACTTATTTACTTACTTTATCTGTTAGGAAAAAATGTATAAAAATATGAGGGGAAAGCCATGTCAATTGACTTCTATACACTTATTTATTGATTTACTCTATCTGTCAGGAAAAATGCATAAATATATGAGGGGAAAGCCATGTCAATGAACTTCTAAACACTTATTTATTGATTTACTCTTATCTGTCAGGAAATTTCATTTTATTTATTTATGTAGCTACCAGGGAAATGCATAAAAGTGTGAGGGGGAAATTAAATCAATCCGCTTCCAAACATACAGTTATTATAGCTGTTGTGAGTTTTTCGGGCTGTTTGGCAACAGCTATCAGATCCTGGCCATGAAAGCCTTTGAGGATATACAGTTATATTGATTCATTCATTTTATTATTGTTGAAAATCCACGAGCTCCTTAGACTGGAAAATATGATAGTGAGGGGGAACTAACGCCTTACCAAAACTGCAAAAAAGAGGGGGAAACTGTGAGAATAATGCACATAATTCCAATATTTATTTATTTATTTTGTATTTATATACTGCCAGATTTTCCCAGACAGGAACTCAGGGCGGTTAACAAGGAATACCCTACAACAAAATACAGAGAAAAGCAATGATCTTTAATAATAATGTTTTAATGCCCTCACCAAGAAAAAGAGATGTAGAACTGAAGTAAATTAATGTGCCATCCTGAGATCAAACAATTAGGACTGTTGAACAGGCCAGAACGAAATAAAACAATCTTATATCTATCATGATTATTTGTGTGTGTTTCATTCAAGACAGTGGTAACCATTTAGGCACAAAATGATTTTTTTGAATCCTATACAGTATTAGTAGCCCTTATTGAGGCATCCCCTTCCACATGAATTTTGATTTTATTATTTCTTGATTGGTTTTTGGATTTATAAACTGCCAAACTTAATTCAACGAACAACTCCAGGCAGTGTACAAGGAAAATTAAAACAAACAAAAAATTAAAACCACATATTACATAGATCAAGAAAACATATTTGTCAGCATGGCTTTAGGCAGGGATCGTATCTTGGCATAAATAATTCTGAAATGGCTCTTTGGTTTCTATACTCATCAGAGATACTTTATTATATATACAGTAGGACCCCCGTATCTATTGATTCAGTTATCCACGGTTGGCAGGGGGGAATTAAATACGGTAAATAATTCAGCAGCCGCAAAGCAAGCTACTGTCACAAAACAGCAGCCGTAAACCAAGCTACTGTCACAAAACATGCTTTGGGGATTCGGGGTGTTCTCTCTTATCCACGGTTTTCATTATCCACGGGAAGCCCTGGAACCAATCCCCAGCGGATACCGGGGTCCTACTGTACAGTATATATTTTTTTAAAAGCACTACCCCCATTTCTAGGGAATATACTATAACAAATAACCACAGAGGGTGTTTTTTTCTTTCTTCTCCTTTATGCGAAAGATACCAAGATATTTATGTTCAACAAATGCCTAAAATGTTCCCAACACATTTTCCCACAATTTTGTTCCAAATCTTCTCTTTCCTCTCCTCTCATTTAGTGTGACGAACGGGGGCAAAACCACCTTGACCAAGAGACTTATAAAAGCCCTTCCAAACTGTTGTGTTGTCCATCAAGATGATTTTTTCAAGGTAATTATATATATACATACATTTACACGCACACGTAAAAATCAGCTTTTTAAATCTGTAGTTCTTAAAAAAAAATTGACTCTTATTTATCTACCTATTTACCTATCTATGGTCTGCTTTGCTCCAGACTTGCCAACCTGGGGAAACAATATTTGCAAACCAATCAACCAAAAAATACGCCCCATTTCTTTTAATACAAATTGCAACTATTACATATATAAGATGGTTATAAGAGCTGCAGTCCACTCAACCTCACTTTGAAGAGGAACAGCAATTTTTAGACCACCCTAATAAAGAGATGCAACACTTCCTGCTGTTCTTTAGCAGCTGGAGATGTTAAGAGACCATTGTAGGTCGCGACAAGCCATGATGGATGTTGACCATGGTTTGCCACGTTAGCCACGACCAAATAAACCCAGTTTCCTCTCTACCCTCATCTCTAAATATAAAAGCCAGGGATTCGGATCCTGCTATAACGTCCTTTTCCACACCTACGACGTAAGACATGACGCTACCCCTACAAAGTAGGACAAGTGCTGATTTTGATTTAAAAGTCTCATGCACGTCAGGTGCTGAAGTTCACCCATAACTTCCGTACACGTGTTGCTATCCTGCCACTGGTGGAAGGGACATCGTGCATATTTTTGAATATGGCGCAGTGACCTTGACAGCATAACCTCTAATAAGGGTGGTGGTGGGCCGAGAGTATCCAGATGTATAGGCTTAATCTTCCAAAAATGGACCAAGCTGATTTCCCCCGCACCCAACTTTGGCATCTTAAGACAACCTTACAGTGGGAGATAATGCAACCTTTGGGGAGTCTGCTAAGCCATTGCATCTCTGCGGCTTTGGCCATAAACGCGGCAACCCAACCCAAAAGGTGCCACAAATCTGGGCACCTACCGGGCCTTTCTTTGCCCATCATTTTTTAAGGCACGGCAGCCACGGAGCAAAACCAGCCACGGTGCAAACATGGCTTTGCCAGCTGTTGCAAATAAAAGAGTAGATGGAAGTTTAGGGGGAGGGGGGGGGAACCCCAGCCTGATCAGCAGCCAACTTTTATTTATTTATTTATTTATAGATATAATTTCCCTAAACCGAATAGGCTTACCCGTCTGGCTCTCGGGGCTGAGAAATTTAAGACAGCTTTCCCTCGGGGGGATAGGGAAGCCTTCGATCTAACTCTGCAGCTGTGCCTTTAATTCTGGATTAGATCCGCAGGGTCTTAAAACTGCAATGGGTGAAAGACATGATTTTCTGCCTAATGCAAGCCAAGTTCCTAGTCCATCCAGATTTTTGGAAGGGAGGCTCAAACCTGGTGCGCTGGAGGTTGCGGGAGAGGGTCGACCACCGTGTTGGGGGGGGGGGGGAGGCAGGGGTTGTACAATTCTGCACCAAGCCCAGGGTGTTGTTGTTGTTTGTTGTTGTTGTTATTTTCCTAAGCGAAGCTCTTGCCTCTGATTGTGCGAGTCTGTGTGTGTGTGTGTGTGTGTGTGTGAATGTTTTTTGCAGTCATGCCCAGGCTGAGTGTTCCGAGTCGTAGGTAAAAACCGGTCACGCCCCCCTGCGTCTTCCAGCAATGTTTTATTAATCACTATATTTCAGCCACAAGATCAAATAGAAGTCGGGGAAGACGGCTTTAAACAGTGGGATGGTAAGAGCGGTGTTCGCTGTAGGATGCAGTAATGTATATTTTCCCTAAGTATATTTTTTTTATCACTATCATATAATTAACTTTTTTTTTAAAAAAATCTTATAATTTGCATCATTCTATAAACACACATTTATACACTGAATTTTTCATCTTTTTCTCGACTGACTCCTCTTTTCTCATTATTATTATTCCACCCCACCCCACCCCACCCGTATGGGCACCTATGTCCTTTTCTTCTAACTAGTGCTGGATTCTCTGGACATGGATGCCATGGTGAACACGGTCAAGGCCTGGATAGAGAACCCGGTGAAATTCGCCCGATCCCACGGGGTGAACGTGTCCAAATCGCCCAGTTCCTCCCAGGGCGTACACATCCTGGTGGTCGAGGGCTTCCTTCTTTACAACTATAGGTAAATAATTTGGGGGGGGGGTGAAGTTAATAAAGCACTGCATGGGCAGTTCCTCGGAAAAAAATCAGAGGAAAAGTACATGAGGAAAAGCTCTGGTTATGGCTCACCAATGGAACACTGAAAAAAGAGACAGAAGCCCTGATTTTTGCCGCTCAAGAATAAGTGAGAACAAAATGCAGTTAAGGCTAGAATAGAAAAATCGGCTGAGTACCCCACGTGGAGACTCTGCAAAGAGGCGGATGAAACTATTGACCTCATATTGAGTTGTTGCAAGAAAATTGCCCAGACTGATTGCAAAAAGAGCCATAATGTAGTGGCTCAAATGGTCCACTGGAATTTGTGTCACACCTGTCATCTGCTTGTAGGAAAGAACTGGTGGGATCATAAGCCTGAAAAAGTGATGGAAAATGAGCATGCAAAATTACTTTGGGATTTCCGAATACAGACACAGGGTTTTGGAGCATAATATCCCGAATCTGGGAGAAGAAAAAAGTGTGGATCATTGATGTTGCTATACCAGGTGTTAGTAGAGTCACCGAGAAACAACTTGAAAAAAATTACCCAATAACAGGACCTGAAATTTGAACTTCATAGACTCTGGGTCCCAACGGTAATCGGCACGCTGGGTGCGGTGCCTAAAGAGCTAAGCAAGTATTTAGAAGAAATTGGAGTTGACAAAGTCACCCTCAGTCAGCTGCAGAAAGCTGCCTTAGTGGGATCTGCTTGCACAATTCGCCGATCCATCCTGTCATCCTAAATGCTTGGGAAGCGTTCGACTAGTGATTTGCAATACAAAAATCCAGCGTAGTTATCTTGCCTATTGTGTGATAATTTGATAGTAATAATAAAATACTTCCTCTTTCAATCTTATTTTTCTCCAGGCCCCTGGTGGACCTGTTTAACAAGCGGTACTACTTAGCAGTCCCGTATGATGAGTGCAAACAGAGGAGGAGGTAAATAAATTGTTGGTGGGGTTACATAAGAGCCTAAGAAGAGCCCCTGCTGGATCAGGCCAAAGGCCCATCTAGTCCAACTTCCTTTATGTCACAGTGGCCCCACCAGATGCCTCTGGGAGCGCACGAGACTCGATCTCTGTCTCCTGATATCACTCCCCTGCATCTGGTCCTTGAAGGACCCCAGTTTTAAGCCTGGAGATTCCACCTCTCCATCATGGTTTGTCACCTGGGATGATGGACTTCTCCTCCTGGAATCGGTCCAATCCCCTTTTGAACGCATCCAGGCCAGATGCCATCATCCCCACCTCCTGTGGCAGGGAGTTCCACAGACTAACAACGTGGCTGTCTTCACCCACGTCAAATAAATGTCCTATTTTTAACCACCCCCTGCGCCGGCAGATGAATGAACAGATAAAGGCAAAAGTGTTCCGTGCGGGAACGCGATGGAAGCTTAAACCTCTCCTGCCACGGATGAGAATTTGGTTTCGGGGAAGCAGGTCATTCTCCAGCCCACAGAAGCTAAGCCGGTGTCTCCTTCTTTTCTTTCCGTAGTACACGCCGCTACGCCGTCCCCGACCCTCCGGGCCTCTTTGACGGCCACGTCTGGCCCATGTACCTGAAACACAGGAAGGAGATGGAGGCCCAGGAGGTGGATGTGGGTAAGGAGGACCACCTGGCCAATTATACCCCCACCCACCCCCATGCCCGGGGGGGGGCTTGTGGGAAAGGAGAGCCTCTTCTGATCTACCTTGGTGCTTCGAGATAAGGACCCCCCCAGCGGCCTTCAGGGTGACGTTAACCATCCTTTCTCCCTTTCAGTTTACCTGGACGGGCGCGAGTCCAGAGAGGCCCTGTTCAAGCAAGTCTTTGACGAGATCCAGAACCAGTTTTTGAACTCTTCGTAGGTAAACGGCGGGAGAAAGGGCGTTCCCACACCCACCCACCCCTTTAAACACACACACCCCGATGCCCCCCAATGCCACTTAAGGCCCAGCATTCTCTCCACATCTTGGGCGTTGATTTCTCCCTCCTTGTCTTTCAGGATCTGCAGAAAACCGGAAGGTCCCTGTATAGCTCTGGTGTAAATATCAATCTGGACGTTGGCGGCGCGGTTAAGAAGCCCCACCATACCTTCCCTCGGCCTTTTGAAAAACAGCTTTATGTATATAATTGAAAGTGAATGTAATTTATTTACGGCATGACCACGGCTGTTGTTATTGTTGTTGTCGTTGTTTTTTAATTATTACTCTTTTGTATTCCGTTGGTTTCGACGTGTACGTTTCCAGTTTTTATAGCGGAACGCGGCAGGAACTTGGTCCAATCGGCCGCTTTTTTTTTTCCTCCCCGGGGAAAGCTCTGTGGAGTTCTGTTCCATGACACCGCCTTGTATACCGAATAAAAAGAAACCTGTTGAAATCTTTGGCCTCTTTTGTTTTCAACCCACAGCAAGACCTCGGCCATATCAGTGGGGAATGTGGATGCTGGGGAAAAGCGGATGAGAGCCAACGCTACCCATCGCCTGGGTCTCCAGCTCCTTCAAGTGGCCTTTAGGGGGAAAAAAAATAGATTTCTAGGAATTCTCCTTTTAATGTTGGTCATGTTTCCAGACCGTGGGTCGGTGACTCATCAGATAGGGTGTTCTGCATTCTTCGTGCAGCGTCGGCACCCGTGAGTCAACCTCTTGTCAGCGGAGGGGAATTCACAGCTCCGTCGTTCTGTCGCGCGCCCCCATCCGCCCACCCCTCCCCGTGGCGCCCACATGCCTGGTGGTGACAAATTCCCCCCAAAACAGCAACTGGCCATGTTGTTCTAATCTGGAGCAACGTGCCCAGGGCAGGTGCTGGTGAGAGGCCCCTCTCCTTCTTGCGTGCGTCACCGGGCTCCGATCCTGGCCGGGGTCCACCTTTGGCCGGAGTCCCGCCTGCCGCCGCTGTTTGCCCCCTGACCTCCCTTGCCCTCCAAGCCTCGGGCGGGCAAGCAGTCATCGGGTCCGACTTTTGGAGGGTGCAGGAGACCTGCAAGATGGGCACCCAAATGTCCGGCTCCCTCTTCTGCGGTGGAGTCGGAGGACCGACCCATCGCTGGCAAACTCTTTCGCCATCCTCCCAAGAAGCGTTGGCAGTTCTGAAGTCTTCCTGGAGTGCCTGGCACCGAGTCCCCTGCCCCCAAAAGCTAGCCTAGTTTCCAGTTTTCCTCCAAAAAGGCATCCACCACCCGTGCGGTTTCCAGATCCTGATCTCTGGGCAATGCTTCTGGATTTAGCCAAGAGCAGCTATTAGACGCAGGTCTCGACCCCTCTTTCCCTCGTTCGAAGAGATGTCCAAAGACCCGGGCAGCGAAATGTGCTCATCCAAGCGCATAATAAAGGCTGCAGTCCGTTGGGTCGTCCGGAGTCACACCGGAACACACTTCGCTCTCCCCCGGGGCCAAGAGATCCTCCCTCGCAATGAATGGGGTGATAATATTCGGTCTTGAATATCAACCTGGTTGCTGGGAAAGAGGCAGCCTTGATTTTTTTTCTTTTTAACATGACATAGTGGAAGACGAGCCCCGGCAGGAAGAGTGACCTTGTTGCGTGGATTTTCACGAGTTCTCCTGGGCATCAAGGCCTCCGTTCCACCTTGACAGGTTTTCACTTAACCTCAAGAGACCCAAGCCCGCTAAAAAAGGAAGCTGCTTTTAGTCATTTTGGCTACTTTGTTCCGACAAGTGTATCGCTCCCTGCAAAGTTTGAACTTCACAGTTTGGGATTGTCAACATATTTAGATACAGTGTCGTCGTTGGTGTGAGAAGCATTTGAGACATAGCAAGTGGCCGTTGGGCACATAAATCTCACCCCCGTGCGTTGCAACCCCATCCCTTCCTACCGGAAGTGGCCCTGATTTCATTCCTCAAGGATCTCTAATTTAATTAAGTTGTTTATTTTGGAAAGCCGGTTTCAGGGGCCTCACCCGGTCGCCTGCTCTCTGGAATTGAGGAGGGAGGGAGGGCCCAAACTGCAATTCAAAACCCACTAATTTTTTCGTAAAGGGTCAATTTAATCTGAATCCAGGCGGCTGTGAAGGGGCGATGTTGGGTGCCCACAGAAAGGGCTCCGAGGGCCACCTTTGGTACCCGTGCCATGGCTTGCCAACACTGTTCTACATTGTGGATGCACGTGACTACCTCCGCAGGGGTGAAAATCTGCCGACGGTGGAAGGATGGAGAAAGACGTTTGCCGCTTTAATTTAATTTAAAATCTCCTCTCCTAACCTGGGTAATGGAGCCGTTGAAGCTCCCGGGTGTCCCAACCCAGAGCCCAAAGCTTGCCTGCAAGCCGGACCTGCGTGGGCGACAGCAGAAGGTTACCCCCCGCCCCAAGAAAGACGCACCGGATTTTAATCCCGCATAAGGTGACTCTTGCCAACCGGCCGGGGGGAAAGAAAGGTTCCGGGGCGGAGGAACAGGAGAAAGAGCACCAGAGGTGATGGTCTAAAATTAGGCCCCTTCCGTGTAATGGAAGCCGTCTCTGAGAAACCCATGCAAGCAAAAAAGAGAGTGTGTGGAGTTTGCGTGTGCGTGTGCACATCATCCTCCATCATCTGTTTTTTCCAGCTGATTTCGCTCTCCTCTGGTGCATCAGCTGATTTCCCTCGCCCCTGGTGCATCACACACACACACACACACACACACGGCCAGAGATGGCACGGATCTTGGGGCCAGGGGGGGAGGCGTTTTCCTCCTGTAAACTGGAGCCTAAAAATAAAGATTGTCGCCCATGAAATTCTAAATAAAGAGGCGGTTTAGTAGAGGAACTGTCAAGAGCTTGTCTTATCCAGAGTCAGACCCTTGACCTGCCTGCGTCCCGATGGTCTCCAAATGGCCGGGAAGCCACAAACGTCTAAGACACGGAGATGAATGAACCAGGGAAGAGATCCATGCTCCTTCCTAAGGGGGGGGGGATGCTGGGTGGAGAGGATTCTGGGTTTTGTAGTCCAATAAAAAAAGGAATTTCCCTTTGTTCTGGCTTTAGGGATGGGTTAGGGTTATGAAACGAATCATATAGCCTTTGGGCACTACCTATATATTTGTATTTTATCTTCCGTCACGTTGGTTCCAAATTATGCTAACTCTGCAAATCAACAGCCACCCAAAGGTGCCGGCTGTTTTCCGCCCCAGCTCCGGCCTGTTCAAATTTTTTTAAAAAAGCAAAAAGCCGTGGCTTCCTTTACCGAGTGCCTCTCTCTCGTGTCCAGCTCCCTCCTCTCTCCCTCCTGCCTCCCACTTAATATAGCGGCCTTGCTTCAATATGGCCTGCCTTCGGCCCCTAAAGTGCCGTTAACATTTGGGTTCGCCTTGGCTTTGGGGACGAGAGCTCCGGCGTCGGCCGTGGAACCGGCCAGGGAAGGCGTGGAATTGGCAGCCCGTCCGGCTGGTTCTTTTCGCCTGGCGGCGTGGCTTTCCGATCCGCCTTGGAAGAGGGGGGCAGACCGGAGGAGGAGGAGAAGAAGACGGTGGATGCTATTAATAGCCTCCTTCCCAACTTTGGTTAGGAAAGCGCCCAGGAGGCTGGCGGGAGAAGGGTCGGAGCGGTCCGGCCGCAGCCAGCCTGGGTCGGGCTCGGGCGGAGGGAAGGGACAGGCCACCCTCACCCCGGGGAGATATGTCCAAGGCCCCGGACAGTCCTCGGATAACCTGGCTGGAAGGCGAGAAGGCCAAACACTTTCAGGCCGCCGGCCCACCCTACAAACCCACTGCCCTCGTCCCCTTAGGGGGGACTTTTGTATTTGGTTTCTGGGATGGCGACACGGCTCCTCAACTTGTTTTCCTTCAGTGGAACAACCAAGTTTGTTTTGTCTGTTTTATGTTGAACTCAAATGTCGCCTTGCCAAACTGGCTTTTGCAGAGACTGTAAAATTCAAAAATTATGTCCAAAATAGGAGCAATCACCTGTATTTTCCGGTCGATAAGAACCCCCCCCCCCATGTATAAGACAAGCCCCAATTTTACAGCCCAAAATAAGAGTTTCTCTACTGTGCGGGTCTCTCATTGGCTTACTCCCATGTATAAAATGACCCTAAATCTTAGTTTTCGCAAAAATATATATATAGTGGTATATACAGTATAAGGGGTGGAATTACAGTCGGTTCCAAATTATAGCCCTTTGCTGTCATCTAGTGGCCTAACTTAATATTTATTTTATTTTATTTTATTTCTTTTTGAGTAGGACCCAAAGAGGAAGGTGGCGTAAAAAAGGCTCAAAAAGAAATACTGTAAATAAAATAAATATTTCGCTGGGCTTTGGGCTGGGGCGACCCTAGGAAAGCGACCCTTCTCCTGGTTGCTCAGCGGAAGAATTTTACACCTTCCTGCGCTTCTTTTGCCATTTTGATTTGCCTCGGATGATCAGCCGTAACAATCTGGGCGCTTTTGTCTCGCCAAAGCCTTGCCTTGCCTCTTAATATACCTTCTTGGCATTTACGTGGCTGTTCTTATTCTTATCGTGGCCACCCTATGGGCGAAGGAGCTCAAAATTTCCCTGCAGCTCCTACAGGCACCAGTCTGTGG
>JAHTLZ010000352.1:146264-181840 GCA_023846285.1 Phrynocephalus versicolor
ATCTATCTATCTATCTATCTATCTATCTATCTATCTATCTATCTAATCTGACGTTTCATGCGCGCAAGAGGGTTGGTCGGATCCCCGAAGCCATCGGTCCCGCTGGCTCGGGCGTCCTTTTCTTTTTTCCCAGCCGGGGCCGGATCCTCCCCACTTCGGACCTCCTCCTCCTCCTCCTCTTCCTCCTCCTCCTTTTTTTCGGCGCGGCTCTGCCCGAGTCCGGAGTCAATCCGGAGCCGCGGCCGCTGCGCCCCCAAAAAAGGGGAGAGACGCGCCCGGGAGGTTGGGATGCGCCCTGGCGCCGCCGGTGGGAGGCAGGCAGGTAAAAAAGAAAAGGGGGGGTCCAGGAGGGCGGGAGGGGGCAAGCAAAGAGGGCAAATAAATAAATAAATCCCTCTTCCCCAAAATAAGGGGGTGGACGGGTGGGTCTGGGTCCCACTCCGGCGCCACTCTGGCGCCACTCCGGCTTGGGAGACGGGCTTGCAAAGGAAGCGTGCAAGACGCGCGCAGGGGTGTATATGGAGTGGAGGGTTGTTTACTCGTGAGAAAGCGCATCCCCATTCACAGAAGGACCCCCACACACACACACACTCCCTGCAGAAAACCCTACAGGCTTCGTCCGATCCGGTTCTAAAAGAGCAATATTTGCAACGTGGAAAGTTTGGACGCGTCTGTCTGGCTGGCTGGCTGACTTGCCGGCCGGCTTGGGGGGCGGGGGATGCTGGACGTTGTAGTTCCCTCGCCGCCCCCAGTAAAAGGTGCCACACTGCCCAAGTGGCACCCCACGCCCCACCTACCTACCCCCGCAGGCTGACTTGGGGGTGAGTCCCCTTGGCGTGGACTCCCGACTCCCCCAAATGAGCTTTTTAAAAAGCCCATTTAAAAAACAACAACGGGGGGCTCTTTTTATTTGCACGAGAGCAAATCTATGGAACTCAATGGGGCTTCTCTTCTCCTTGGTGTATATGTGGTACACACACAGAGAGAGTCAAGCATTTCCAGAAGTTCCTTTCTGGGGGGGGTGCCCAACTCAGAGGCTAGCAGATTTTAATTGGGGCTAGCAGATTTTTAATTCTGGGGCCCCACAAGGCGCAAGGAGTACCCTGCCCCCCCTTCCAAGGCCAAAATAAAATTTGGCAAGCCTTTAAGGTGACAGCGCCAAGGGATTCATTCATATGGCAAGGGGTGTGTGTTTGTGTGCAGGGGGTGGGGGGTAGTTTTTGGACTACCACACCCATGGGGCTGGCCGGCCTCTCCCTATCCATAGCTCCCGGCCGGCGCAGCAACTTAAACCCAAGCATTTGGTGGAGACAGTGCTTTTTGGAGTGGGGTGAGGGGGTGTCCCAGCTCAGCAATCCTGCCATTCAGCGCCGTCCTGTGGCAGGCAGTTCCACAGTTCCGTAGCCGGGTTGTTGTTGTTGTTGTTGGACTCCTGTCCTTGCTTCTCCAGGCCTTAAACCAAAAGTGGTTTCTCCCCTTCCATTCAAACCAGCAGCCTCCTTCCTCTTAAGTGCATCATGGGATTTGGTGACCGAGAATTTCCCGGGGACAGGATTCGAACCCAGACCCCTCCCCTCTCCTCGGGTCATTTTTCTTTCTTGCAACAACGCAACCTCGGCACAGCCAGCAGGCTTGAGTTTAGGCCCTCTGGACAACACCCCTGCAGGGAAGGAAGGAACTGAGAAATCCAGGCAGGGCAGGTGGGAGATTAAAAGGACCCTATAATTTAAAAAATTTACGGAGGTTTGGAGCCCAGGTTCTTCACCCCACTGGCTTCTACGGGGCGGACAAATAAGATCCTATAAATAAATGTTTAATAAATAAATAAACAAACGCCACCCCCCTTCAATCTCTTTTCAACAAGGGCCGGTCATTTCGGGAAATAAACATCCCTCCGTCTTGGGCAGGAACGGCGGAGGAATGACAGCTTTGCCGTGACCGAGAGTTCGCCAGGAAACGGCCAAGCCCTGGAATTTGTCCGGCCATGCCAAGGGAGAGGGAGAACGCTTGCCAACCCAGGGCTGGCCGTTTTCTGGGCTTGTGGGGACTCGCGTGGCAAGGGGGGAAAAAGTTGTGGGCCAAGCAAGACACCGAGAGGACCCCTTGAATGGGGAAGCCGTCCCCGAAGGAGGTGGTGGGGATTTTTTCATTGCATTTTCCATGTGCAGGTATTAAAGGGTGGCCTGATTGGGGTGGTTTCCTTCTGTGTTTCATAGCGTCCTTTCCTGCCACCGAATGTAAATAGGACTTAAAAATCAAATCATTGCCCTTCCTCTGAGTCACGTCCTGTTTCGCTCTTCCTGCAAAAATAAACAAAAAAACGGCACTCCGAGCCTGCTAGCTGCAGGTGGCCAAAAACTTTGGAAGAATGACACATAAATGAAAACCTTTTTTTAAAAAAGGCAAGTGCAAGATTAGAATGCAGCTGCCACGCAAATAAACGTGAAAACCTGTTTTAAAACGAACCGGGCAGGCATGCTGCCGAAAGCTGTTTCCTGGAGGCTGAGCAAGAAGAATTTTTTTTTTTTGGCGGGATGATCGGAGCAAAGAACCCCCCAAAATTTAGCTGGGAAGAAGCCGAGAGAGAGAAAGAAAGAGATTCGAAAAACATCATTTGTGTCCGGAAGTTGAGGTGTGGGCAGGTTCGTCCATTCCACCTCTGGGAAAACCCTGGTACAACCTGAGCGTGTCCAGGGCCGGGTGCATCACCCGCCTGGGTGGCTGAGCCGGTGATCACTTGCTGACCGCTTAAACCCCCCCCCCCAGTTTGTACGAATTTGGCCACAAAATCTTGGCACCAGCCGCGGAGAAAAATAATGGCCCTCGTGGTAGCTGGGAGCGGACACCTCTTCCCTGTTATTTCCCTTCCCAAAGGAAGCAGACAAACCGACGGCTTCCCACCTCTGCCTGCCTTCCTTCCTCCAAATGGGTCTGGATTCCCCTCTGGCCAGCCAGGAAAAGGACAGCGGGGGCCCTCAGAGGTCATCCAGCGGGTCCCTTTCGGCCACATGGACACCCAGGGGCAGGCGGTTCACCCTAACCCTCACCACTGGAAGCGGCGATGCCAAACCTCCCTGACCTACAGGGCCCATTGTTCGCGCTTCCAGAGGCCACCCCGGGTCGATCGGCCGTGTTTTTCCCCAAAGCCGAGGCGGTAGAATTGGGCTTGATTTTTTAAAATTTCCTGTCTTGCAGGCGTTGTTTTTGGCGCCGCTGGGTTTGTTATCCTAAGACGGGCAGATGGGAACAATAGGTCTTCCTTTCTCACCAGGAGAGGCGGCTTTTGTATATTTAAACGTATAAATGCCCACTTCTCCTTGGCTCCCACCCCTGGGGTGATGCTCTTCCCTGCACATTTAGGGCGGTTGCCCCTTTGCCGGTCTTCTAGGGAGATCTGCCGTCTTTCGGTACCAATGTTGAATGGTTCATGTTTTGGCATCTCCGTTCCTGCCAGGTCCAGGGAAGCCGTCCTGGCTTTTTCCTGGGGGATCTGGCTCTCTGTTGGAGCCGCCTTCGGTCCCCATAATAAGGCCGGGAAGGTTCCATCGCTGGCTCCTCTCCCCAGCGGCCGGATCCATCCCATTTATTTTCTTTTCTGCCAGGAGGAACACAGGGGGATCCACATCGGGACGCTTTTTCCCACCGTGGAGAAGAGGAGGGGGGAAAATCCCGTGCCTGAGAGGCCAAAGTTCCTGCAGATGCATGATAGGGGTCAGGCCGCAAACAATGGGGCCGTACCGGACGCCCTCCCTCTGTGACTCCTTCAAGCCATGCAGTCATTTCCTGGAACGGTTCCCATCCCTCCAGCTGGAGTCCGAATTTCCTTTCCCCGAAAGGAAGCCCGTTTCCTGGACAGAGGGGTGGCGGTGGGAGGAGGGGGCTCAGTGTGGGGTTTCTTTGGGGGTGAAAAAAACTGATATCAAGGCCCTATCTTATGGGAAGAAACTCACGGCATCTTTGAGGAGTGAAGGATAGCCGTGTGGTCCGAGCAGAAATAGGTGGTACCTTTAGAGACCGTGGGGGTGTGGGTGTAGAAAATGAGTTTTGGTGGATGAAATGACTTCCCACGGTTTGTGGGAGTTTAAGTCCAAAACATAAAGCACTCCCAGCAGGAAGAAAGAGGGCGACAGGCGGGCAAGCGGGCGTGAAATCCAGCCGTCGGTGGCCTGTGCCACCTGAATCTCATCATGCCAAGGACTGCGGGGGGCCCGTTGGTTTGCACTGGGGGCATCCTGCCTGCCCACTAGCACTGAAACCCTTCAAGGGATTAAAGGGTGTTTTTCCCCCGTTCCCTGCCCCAAAGCGCTTCCAGTCAAACGTTCAGCAAGGAAGTTCTCTTGCGGCTTGACCTGTCTCCCCAGCCCCTCGCCTCCCCTACGGTTCAAGAGCTGGCAGGCTTTAAGGGAGGCCAGGGATTCGGCACAGCCCCTGCGTTGTCGTCGTGGACTCAAGAGAGGCTAATTTTAGGACGTGCGGCTGATGGGTCTCGCCTCCTGCCTGGCGAGAGGGGAAGCAGGAAATTTTTCCCCCCAGCATTTCCTTGCTCAGAGAGAGAAAGAGAGAGAGAGAAATGTTTGTTTCCCATGGAGGTGATGGGTTGGTTTGTGGGGTTTTTTTTTTGGCACCACCACTGTCCCGCTGTCCCGAATCATGCAGGGAGGGGGGAAGTCGTGTTTAAAAGCAAACCACGGCAATGGTGAAAATAAATAAACAAAGCTTTGCCTCTGTCGCCCGAAACACAAACACACTCTGCCCTCCAGTCCGCTCTGGTACGGCTGGGCTTCGGTTTGAATTCGGAGGCGCGTCAGGAACGGAATCAGGGTGCCTGGAGATTCGAGGACCATTCAAGGGAACCCCCCCCCCCGCAGCGAACGAGGAGATGATTAGTCCCAGTTTGTGGCCATCTTTTTCCTTGCGGGTGGGAGAAGAGGGTGTGTCGAAGTTTCCTTTCCAAAGGGAAGACCCAGATCGGAGCAAGGTTGCTTTGAATGACATGTTCCAGGGATCCTTGGAAAAGTTAACTTTGGGAGACCCTGTGAAGGGTCTGTGAAGATTCCCAGTCCTCCAGGTGAGTTTATCTGGAAGTTGAGTCATGGCTACTGGACTTCTTTTTTGAGAGATAGAAACGTTTCGCTGTTCATCCAGACAGCTTCATCGGTCTGAATACAGCTAGTGCGAGTCCTCCATCTTATAGGCAGCTTTGACCTCTTGTCACCCTGGCCTGAATTAGGCTCATAAGATGAACAATGGCCTAAATAGGCTCGTTAGGGAGACAATAGTATCCACAGCCTGAAGGTGAACAATGGCCTAAGGTGCTGAAACCTATCGAGAATGGGTCGTTAGCTATGGCCTTGGTGGTGAAGGCTTTTTGGATTCGTCTCGGTACTTTGGAAAGCACCGCCTGATTTTGCAGCAACAGGCAAGCAGCTCGGAGGTCTTAAAACTGGTGCTTTCCCCCTCTCTTTTTCGACCCTCAGGTCCACGCTGTCTTTAGTGGCCGCTCCGGAAGGACGTGGTAGGGGGACATGGCCCAGCCAGCACCTCTCGACCAAAGCCTCCCAGGTAACGAAAGAAATGGGTGTCCCAGAAGGGATGTCTCTTCCCCCCCCCATGGTTCTCGCCGCTGGGCCGTCAAGCGGCGCCCGACGTCCCGCGACCCTCAACGGGTGGCTTTTTGTTGTTCTTCTCCTCTCCTCCCTTTGTAGATCTGGGGGCCCCTTTCTTGTACCGGGACCAAGATGCTGGGAAGCCCTCCTACTCCCTGGAAACCCCCTACGGCTTCCTGCTGGATCTGGACTTCCTCAAGTACGTGGAGGAGATCGAGCGAGGGCAAACCTTACGCAAGGTCCCCCTGAGCCGGAAAGCCAAGGGCCTCAAGCCGGGCCCGGGCTCTCCCCGCGGGCAGGCGGGCGGCTGGACCTCCACGGAGTCCCTCTCGTCCGTGGCCAGCGAGGATGGGAGGCCACCGTTCTCTCCCCGGGCGAAAACCTGGTCGTCTTCCGAGTCCACGAGCAAGCCGCCTTCCTTGCCTCTGTCGCCGAACCCGGTCCTCCAGCTTCTCCTTCCTCCCGCCTCCAAACGGCCGGCGAGAAACCCAAGAGTGGAGAAGACCTTACAGGAAACCCGGAAGAAACTGGAAGAGCAGGAGCAGCACGGTGGCAAGGAGCCCGTCCCTGCCCAGGCGGTTCTGGCAGAGGAAAGCCGAGGGGATGCCGATATGCCGGTCAGGAAGAGCCCCTGCCATTCAGGGCACGGCACCCCGGCAGCTCTCAGCCCCGGGCACCTGCAGCACATCCGCGGGCAAATGGCGGCCGCCCTCCGGCAGCTCAAAGGGCTGGAAGAGCAAGTCAAAGTGATCCCAGTGCTGAAGGAGACCATCAGCCAGCTGAGGAAGGAGAAGGAGGCTCTGGCGGCGGGTTGGAGGGGGAAGCCGGACCCCGGCGCGGAAGACTCTCCGGTCTTCTGCTTCCCACCGAGCTCTCCAGTCGGGACCGAGGAACGGTCGGCCAGAGAGGAAGGCGATGCCGAAGGGCCGCCCGGGGCCAGCAAAATCGCTGGGCTGAAGAAGCTGACGGAGAAATTATCCAGCTCGGAGAAAGCACCAAAGTTGAGCCGAGGAGATGCCCCGGGGCCGTTCGAAGCCAAGGAGCCCTCCTGCCGGTCGGTGGCCGCCGGGGAGGACGTGGCCATGAGCGAGGCGGTCTTCTATTACCGCGGCCAGAAGCCGAGCCGAGAGGTCGGTGTCGGGCCAGAAGCCGAGACCCGAGAGGTGTCCGTGTGGGTGATGGAGTCCCTGCTGGGGGTCTCGCCCGAAGCCGAGGCCGAGAGAGCCTTGCTGGAGCAGACCATCCGGCACCAGAAGGAGGTGATTGCCCTCCTGGAGGGCCACCTGAGGGAAGCCACGGAGGAGATGGAGCTCCTGCGGGGGGAAGTCTGCGCCCGCAAAGGTCTCCCCGTCAGCCGGGAAGCCCAGGCCCGGCCAGAGACGGCCGACGTGTCCACGGAAGCCGTGGCCCCCGTGGGCGCCCGCGTGGAGACCACGGAGGTGGGCGTCCAGTGTGCCCCGCGGGTGGCGTGCGTCGGAGTCGGCTGCGACCTGGGGCGGGAGAACGCCGGGGAGAAAGCCACCTGGGCTGAGAGGGAAACCGAGGCAGCCCCCCCGGGTCCAGGGATGTCGCCGGCAGTCCTGTCTGCACCGGGAGAGGCAGGAGATGCCAAGGCCTCTGATTCGGAACGGAGGGGAGTGGCGGAGTCCAGTTTGCTCACGAACACGTGGGAAGAGGAGGAGGAGTCCGAAAAGAGTTTCATGCAGACCACGGGAGCCGGTGAGCGGCATCCCACCAGCGTGACCTTGAAGGTTGTCCCGGAGGGGTTGACAGTAGCCCCAAACGCCAACTGGTTCTATCCCCACCTTTTTTAAGATCTGGGCGCTCCCCGCCCACCCTAAATCTGATTTCAGCAGATTGTGTTCTGCTTCCCTGCCCAGGGGTCCTGAAGTCGATCATGAAGAAGCTGGACAGGCCGGCCAAGGGGGAAGCCACCGCCGGCGGGAGGAAGACACTGCAGTTTGTCGGGGTACTGAATGGCGAGTACGCAGCCTTTCCTCTCTTTGAGGGCAGGTGGGGAGGGTCCCGTCCAGGCTGGGTGGGGGGCAGCTCGGATCTGGGTCTGCGTGGCAGGAGCTACTGGGGGGGGTCATTTTGAGACAACAAGGCTCTGGGTGGTGGGTGGCATCCACCCAGAGGGACCCTGGCCCTGGGTGGCATCCATCCACCCTGACCTTGGGTGGCATCCATCCAGAGGGCGCTCTGTCTCTCGCCACAGGTATGAGAGCACCTCAAGTGAGGAAGAGGAGGAGGAGGAGGAGGAGAAGGTGTCCCTGCTCAGCTCCGACACGGGCAGCAGCCTTGGCACCTCGGAGGAGGACGTGGTGGACAACCTGGAGGGCAGCAGCGACAGCGAGGCAGACGGATCTGTCCCTGGGGTGGGCGAGAAAAAGGGAGGGAGCCCTGACCCCGAGAAGGAGGCAGAAGGAAGGAAGAGTCCTGGAGGGGAGGCCGTGGAAGTCAAAGAGAGGTGAGTCCGGGCTGGGACGGATCCTGCTTCTCCCCATGGCCGGTGCAAAAGAGGCGGGTAAAATAAGCAGCTTCTCTAAACCTCCGAGAGGGGGGGTGTTTCTCCCTCCAGGTTCGAACTCAGCCCCCCGATGAGAGAGGCCTGCCTGGTTTTGCGGACCCACCTGGGCTGCCCCGGAGCTGCCCCGAAGAGCAAGGAGGCGGTGAGTCCGTAGAGGCGGGCGGGCAGCCCCCTGGCCCCACGGCGGACTCCAGATCCTAAAACCCCACTGTGGCTTTGGGGAGAAAGCCAGGCTAAGGCTGGCAGGAAGAGAGGTTGAACCACCACCAACTCTCCTCATCCCTTGGATGCTCAGATTGTCTGGGAGGGATGGTGGGAAGGGGGGTCGGTCTCAAACCAAACCGGGTGGATTGCCGGACGGACAGCCTGAACTGGCAAAGCCGAAGGCACCCGGGCGCCCCGAGCTGACGGCTCCGCTCTCTCTCCTCCTGGCCGTCTAGCTCCCCAGCACCGGCTTGATCCTGCAGGAGTGGTTCCGCCTCTCCAGCCAGAAGGGCTCGCGGGCCGGCGAAGTGGACCGCCACCTCCGGGCCTTCGGGGAGATCTCGCCGGCCGTGCTGGCCCACGTGGTCAACCTCTCCGATGGGAACGGCAACACCGCCCTCCACTACAGCGTCTCCCACTCCAACTTCGACATTGTCCGGCTGCTGCTCGATACAGGTAGCGGGGCAGGAGGTGCCACCGTGTGTGTGTGGGGGGGGTTGGGATAGTGGGAGAGAAGGAACCAGCTCGCTTCCCTCGCTCCCATTAACGAGTAGAGATGGGCACGACTCAGCGAAATTTTCGTTTTCGTTTTTTCGTTTCGCAACGAAAACGAAATTTTTTTCAGAAGCAAAACGACAATGGAAACAAAACGAAAAATTTTGTCGTGTTTTTCGTTTTCGTTTCGTTTTTCCGTTTCATTTCGTAACGAAAAACAAAAAATGCGCAAAAAAACCCCCGAAAAACGAAAACGAACCAAAACGGACCCCTAAACGACAAGCGAAAAATTATTTTTTTGAGTCGTGCCCATCTCTATTAACGAGCCAAAGGGCTCACGGCTTTCCTCTCCTCCCCCCCCCCCGACAGGCGTCTGTAACGTCAACCACCAGAACAAAGCGGGCTACACGGCCCTCATGCTGGCCGCCCTGGCCGCCGTCGAGCAGGAGGGGGAGATGGCCGTCGTACGCCGACTCTTCGCGATGGGCAACGTCAATGCCAAGGCCAGCCAGGTATGGGGGGGGGAGGAAGCAGCCTCTTGACACTCGGCACATGCCCAGAGGCCCTCTGGCTTGCTTCTCCCTCGACTTTCTTTTCTGATCTCGCAGGCCGGCCAGACGGCCCTGATGCTGGCCGTCAGCCACGGGCGCCAGGAGATGGCGGAGGCCCTGCTGGCCTGCGGCGCCGACGTCAACCTCCAGGACGAGGAGGGCTCCACGGCGCTCATGTGCGCCTGCGAGCACGGCCGGGCGGCTACGGTCCGGCTCCTCCTTGCCCAGCCCGGCTGCGACGCCTCCATGGTGGACAACGTAAGTGGGCCGCTGATCTCAGGAAGGGCGGGTTTGGGTTTCCAAGCTCAAGCTTCTAGTCCTCAGCGCCTCCGGGTTTTATTTTAAACCCTTCTTTCAAAAGAAAGGAAATTATTTTCATTTACGGCGGGGGGTGGTGGTACCCATCTTAAAAACCTAACGAGGCCAGGGACCTCGGCAACAGGGATGCTTTATCCTACATGGTCAGTAAGTTGGAGGCCCTGGCTTCCTTTTGCTGGCCGGATGACGACCACTCTCCCTCCCTCTGCCTGGCTTTCCACCTCTTTTGGCCCCAGGACGGGAACGACGCCGTCGCCATCGCGCTGGAAGCGGGTCACCAGGACATCGCGGCCCTGATATCCGCCCACCTCACGCAGTCGACAGGGGGAAGCCCCGTGAGTTAACACCCCCCCCCATTCCCTCGCCTCCGGTTCAATCCTGGATCGGAGAAGGGGACCCGTTTCCGAGCTCAGCTTCCTCGCAGGCAGGCGAGAACCCCCTAGACCACTTTCCGCCTGCGAGGCTGGAGTTAAGGAGATGCCAAGCCACCCATTCCACCAACAGACCCTTCCCGGGGGGGGGGGTCTGTTGGTGGGGTGATAACCCACAGCAACCCCCAAAATTAAACTATCTTGAAAGACCACCGCCTGGCGGGGGGGGGGGGGATCTGTAACCCTGCAACCCTCTTCCTCCCCTGCAGGACGACGGCAGGGATCCTCCCTGCAAGGAGAAGAGGCGACCGTAAGGCCGTTGTCCCCACGAGCCCACCTTTTCATTCCAAATGAGACCCAGAGCAGGCGGGACCTTCCAGTACTGACTTTTTAAAGAAAAAAACTAACTCTTCACTAACTCGACCAAGTGGATTGAAACCACACCTTGATGCTGTCTCTCAACACGCCCACACTGTGCCTTGACCTCCAAGCCGTGCTGGAACGCCAAGCGGACCCCTGCTTCCGCTGAGGTCCTAGTCCTCATGGAGGTCAACTGGGCTGTGTTGGTGCTCCCGGGACGTTGCCCCAATTCCTAACGCACAGAGGAGCCCAGGAACACGGCGGGCCTGGGTTCTTGCATGCCTGCAAGGAGTTTTTGCGTCGAGGGGTGTGGAGTTCAGAGGAGGGCCCGTGACCGCCGCCGTCAAGAGCAGAGGGCTTGTCCCCCCCTCTTGGCCGTGGCCATAAGACTTTCCCAATGACTGTTGCATAGCCCAAGAGACATCGGGGAGGCTAACATTTCATTTACCTCTGCCAGCCAAGCTGGAGATCCTTGGGTCCAGAAATCCCCACACACCATGAGTGGGAAAGATTTTGCATCCGTTCTTAATCAAGCAAGTTGAGACAGACTCTACGTTCGGATCTCCCTAAGTACCAACACAGGATGGATCCAGGGCTGGTTCTGTCCCCTAAGAAAGGGGGCCACTTGGGTCTATTTACCCCATCTTTCTTATTAATCCCATCCTTCTTTTCCGACATTTAAGAAACGCCGTTACCTCTGCGAAGGACCGAGCCGTATCCTTCATCGCCAGGGCTTACAAGGGAGTCACACAAAGCGTCCGTCCACACGGCTTTTGTGTGTGCGTGTGTGTTTTTATGTATTCCCACACTGTTATCTTACCCAAATATAGAGATATGTAATAACACTGGACTCATCTCTTGTGAAATGGCAACGTACATGGAGGCACAGGCGGCAAGCTTGGAAAACGCCAGCAGGAATTTAATAAAACTTTTATGCTTTTGAAGTTTTGTTCTCAAATAGATATAGTGGTACCCCGACTTAAGGGCAGCTTGACTTAAGAGCAATTCGACTCGAGTGGAAAACTGTAGACATTTTAGCTGCCACCTTACAAATTTTAGGTATGATCTGCATTTTTTGATTTTTTTTAATTTTTCAGATAGGTACCCCGATTTAAGAGTAGTTCGGCTTAAGAGCATGCATTCAGAACGGATTAAATTCGTAAACTGAGGTACCATTTTATCTTCAAAGTAGAGAAGCTGACATTTACAGGTTGCCGCCATAAACAAATGATTTTTGTAGAGTTTCTCTCCCAAGGCCTTTGCATCACCCTGAGAAAGAGAGAAAAAACAAGCCAAAACGTTTCATTTAGGCATGTATAACTGTTCGACGCAATTATCCCTCAAAATAAACCACCTTTGCTCTTGGGTAGCAAGAATCACACACACACAACTCAAAGTGGGAAACACACAGAGAACTTTTATTTGATTCGCATCGGGTTTCTCATCTCTCCTCGTCCAGGTCGGGCACCATCTAAGATTTAAAAAAAAAAAGGAAACAGATTTCAGTTATCAGCTCAGCCCCTCCCAACGAGAAGCAAGAATTAATGGACTGATTTATATAAGCCAGACAGGTTGATATTTATCAGCTGCGACCCAGCTTAGGCTCTTTAGAAATCATTTGTCCCCGACAACCACCCCCATCTTAGTAGTACAGAGGTTACCAGGACCTGAGCTCCTGGTTTTCGCACATATATTCACGCTCGCATGTGTGTATTTATGTATGTGAATGCAGACACATCCAGGTGCAAATACAGAGGTTTCTCTGTACAATTTTGGAGGGCTAACATAAATTTCCCCGATATGGGGCATCTCTGATGAGTTGGGGATCACACCCTTCATGCATCGAAAGCCAAGAGGGCCTTTTTTGGGGATGATGGGAACACCGTGACGTCCAGAGGGGGTGCCTGACTGGAAGGACCCGGAGCCACACTCACTCTGGTTGGCGGCGCCGGCGCGAAGGGAGGCTCAGCGCAGCCGCCGGGCTTCTCGTTCCGACTCCAGAAGCGTCAAGACGTCCCCTTCGCGGACGGGGCCTTTGACGTTGCGAATGATGGAGCGGCTGGTGTCGTCCATAAACTCCACCCGGACCTGGGCGGAAAGAGGAAGGTGTTGATAAGACAGGCCCGACCCAGACCCACACCGAGGACCAGTGAAACCTGGCAATGTCTTATGTGTCTGAATTCCCAGCAGGGTTTCCCTGAGCAAGGTTCTAGTCCTCACTGTGGGTCCTAGAATCACTTTGCGGTTCAGGAAGAGCCACAGATTCTCTTGAGCATGGGCAGAAGACAGTCTTGCCAACAGGGAAATGGCAGACAGACTAAGGCCCCCAAAATGTCCAGTTTGGAAAGCATGGATAGAGAGAGTCTCTGAGCATGTCAAGAGAAAAACGAACCATGGGCTTTGAGGTGTGTGTGTGTGTTCCTGAACATGCAGAAGTTCAGGATCCACAGGAGGAGGAGGAGGAGGACGAGTGGCCCATAAAGGTCCCAACCGGGCAGGAGGAGGAGAGAGAGGTGCCTCTGAGCATACACAGAGCGCCACGTGAGACTCCAATCCACTCCCCCCCCACGTCAATCAATATGAACCAGGAAGGAAAAGCGATGGCCAAGTTCCTGAGCATGCACAAAGTTCAGGTTGGCCCACCCGGGGGAAGGATCTGGCCCCCTCGCCCTGTTTCCTGCCTATTAGGAGGAGGAGGAGGAGAGGGAAGGAAGGGGGTGAGGCCGAGGGGTCTCCTGAGCATGCACTGAGTGCCGCCTACCTGGGTGCACTGTCCCTGGGAGCCGGTCCGGCCCAGCACTTTGGTCACCCGGGCCAGCTTGATGGGCTGCACGCGGCTCGTGTCCATGGCGGAACGGAAGAGAGAAAAAGAAGGGTCACGTGGACGCGCCCAGCCTTTTATAGCGAAGGCGGAGAGCCACGCCTCCTCGTAGGCGGAGTCGAGGGAGACCTCCGCTCCGATTGGCTCTCCCGCTCTCGCGAGACCTGGCGGAGGGAGGGCGGGCGAGGAAGGAATGCGACTGGACCCTCCTCCCGGCGTCCCTTGCGCACCCTTCCTTCTTCTCCAATCCCACCCCTCCCTTCCCTCCCGACCCTCCTCCCGGCGTCCCTTGCGCGCGGCTCCCGGCCCCTCTCCCTCCTCCCGGCGTCCCTTGCGCCCCTCCTTCTCCCACCCCTCCCTCCCCTGCGGACCCTCCTCCCGGCGGCCCTTGCGGACCCTCCTCCTCCTCCTCCTCCTCCCTCCCCCCCCTCCGGACGCTCCTCCCGACGTCCCTTGCGCGCCGACGCCCTTGACGACGGGTCAAGGGGGGAGGCCAAGATGCCGCGCGCCACCCCCATCATCCAGAAGCTCCGCACCTTCCTCTCCGGGGTGAGGAGGAAGAGGAGGAAGAAGGAAAAGAGGAGGCCCACCCACCCCCCACACACGCCAGGCCCCCGAGAAAGAGCAAAAATGGGGGGGGGAGTGTTTGGCGGAGGGCGGACTACAACTCCCATCGTCCCCCACCCAAAAAACGCGGATAGTCAGGGGATGATGGGGTTTGTGGTGGCCTCCTCTGTTGGCTTGGGAATGTCCTTGGGGGGGTGATGGCGGTTCTGTTTTTGTTTTTTTTTAAACTGGAAGCTTTCGGGCTTTTTTTTAATATGTGGATCTGGGACACCCCCCCTAGATGTTCCTGGACTGCAACTCCCAGAATCCCCTTCCCAGCACAGCGACTGGTGGTGGTGGAGGGTACTGGGAGTTGCAGTCCAGGAACATCTGGGTTGGGACCCCCCCCCCCCAGAGCCTCCCATGAAGGCTTCCATCCAAATACTATAACAATTAAAAAAGTGCCGCCCTCGCGTTTATTTATTTGTTTAAAATGTCTCCTGTTTTGTTTGCTTGGCGTTTGCCTGGACTTCCAACCCTCCTCAGGAAGAGGGGGGACGAGGGGCATGGGGAGCAGATCCCCCCACCCCTGTCATCATTTGAATGCAAAGGAATAAAAGGGGTAGGGCAGGGCTGAGGAAAATGAAAGGAGCCAGCCAGGGAGGGGTGTGGAAAGTGCTTAAATACCCCCCCCCAAAAAACAGGACCCAAAACAGCAGAACCCTGTTCATTTATTTAGAAATACTGAACGCCTGCCAGGGAGACTTAACTGCCAATTAAAAATGATTTGTGAAAGAGGTTGAAACATTTCAAAAAAGCGGATTTGAAAGACATGTTTCACGAGCATGCCTAAGTTTGTCTGACTTTTCTCTCTCCTCCACAACAGCGAGACCTCCGAGGGAAGTTGCACCTGCGCTACACGGAGATCTCCAAGAGGTAATCCTGTCACCCTGTCTGCGAAAATGGGATTGCCCTCGCCCTGGGCGAGGAAGGGGCTCAAGTTTGGGCCGTTCAGAGGCGTTGCATGGATGAAACTTTTAAGTCCTGATCTGGGCCGGTGACTTCGCAGCGCACTTACCTGGGATGGAGCAGTTTTTCTGCTGGGGTGGTTTCTCACCTTGCTCCCCCCCCCGCCCCCAAATCCGACCCTGTTTCCTCCTCCTTTAGGACTCAGCCTTCGCCACAGCTCCCGGTCGGCCCGAATCACAAGCTGGCCAACAATTACTACTGCACACGGGATGGGCGTCGTCAGATCCTGCCCCCCGCCATCATTGTGTCCGCACAGAAGACTCTGGCCGCCAGGTAAGGGCGGCTGCTCCTTTGCTTAGCGGGGCGGATTGGGTTTAAATCATGACTGAAATTTTTATGAAAATCAGAATCTTTAAACCTTTTGAGTTGTTTTTAAAAAAACGGGTTAGCAAATCCATCCCGCTGTTTTTACTGCAGCATCTTAAAGCTGTGGGTAAGAAAGTTTCATACTGACTTGACATCAAGACAGTGGAATTGGAGCCCTCCTCACTGTGATTTTTTTTTTAAATCGATAGCTACTGTCCAAGAGACGTGAACAGGCAGGATTAAGGGAATTGGCGCGAAAACATTCCCCAATTAAGGGAACTGGTGAAAAAACATATCCCAGTCTATTTTAAAAGTGTGGCTTGTCATGGTTCAGACCATTTTCCTGATTCTTTTCTGGATTCTCCAGTGCTGTTTGGGTGTTTTTTTGCAATGGCGGCTGTTTCTTTACGAGATGCCCTCACTTCCCACTCTTTCCAACCCCAGATCGGAATCTTCCACGGAGGAGAAGAAACCCGTCAGTCCTGGTCCTCAGCTCGAGAAGTGGGAACTGTCCAAAGACCAGCCCTATCTGTGAATCGGCCGTGAGGGTTCGGGGATGACGTTTGCAGGAAAGCAGCCCGCCAAGAGCTGCTCTCGCCAGGGCACGGGCCGAAATGTCGCCATGAAGACTCTTCTTGTCAATACTTAACTGGTTCAATAAACTGGATCTCCCTCTCTCCTTTTGGACTGTTGTAAAGCCTTTGGCATGAATCTCTTGTCGCATGACACTTCCGCTCCGGAGGAATAGATTTGGAGATGCTGTTGCTGTAATGTTCTTTAATATTATTAAAAGGCTTGAGGGTTGCTCCAAAATAACGTGTGGGTTTTTTTTTTAATAATTGCTTTAGCAATTTTGAATTCTTGCTGAAAATTCAGTGGGGCATACCCAGGGTAAAGTGTGCCAAGCGGGGAAAAGGCATTTCAAATCAGGAGGCATCTAATACAGGGCCTGGTCTTTTCCTCTGTGGTGCTGGAACAGCTGGGTGCTGCTTTGCTGCCTCTTGCTACCTCCTTTCCTCCCTCGTCCCCTTAGTTTTCCCTCGATGCCAAACTCTAAACCAGTGGTTCTCAACCGGTGGGTCCCCAGATGTTCCCGGACTGCAACTCCCAGAAGCCTCCACCACTAGCTGTGCTGGAAGGGGTTTCTGGGAGTTGCAGTTCAGGTGCATAGATTTAATAATAATAATTTATTGTCATTGTCTGTACATAGACAATGTACACATGCAACGAAATTCAGGCACCCAGAGACCAGGGCATGAACAAATAAATAAAATAAAATAAAAATCGAGTTGTAAACAATGATTTTAATTATAATTTATAATATTGATGCAATGAATAGTTTATATTGCTCTAAAGTTACAAAACAGTCGCTTACAATCTAGGGGGCTTCAGTGCTAGTTCGCGTAGATCAACGAGGGTCCCCTGCGCATGCGCGCTAACCTGCCCCTTGAGCCCAGTGACTTTGACGGACCCGCGCGAGAGTCGCCCTGTGCTGCGCATGCGTCACTCCGGGGGGAGGGTGTGGCCGCCTCGCCCAATGGCGTCCCGTCGCAGCCGCTCGCGCCTGCGCAGCTGGGTTCCCTCCCCGTGGCGCATGCGCATTCTGCAGCCGGGGGCGCTCCGTGCTAGGACCGGGGGTCAGTCGGAGGTGCGGCGGCGTCGCGGTCGGCATGGAGCGGCTGCGGCTCCTCCTCCTCCTCCTGGCGCTGCTCGTGACGGTCTCCGGGCGGCTCCGTGCCCCCCGGCCTGCCGGTGAGCTCCGGCGATGAGGCGGTTGGGGATGGCAGGGGTGGGGGGGGGAGCCATTTGATAGTGGAAGAAGAGCGAGGCCCATGTGCTCTCAAGCCACGCCCCTCCGCGCCGACCGCTGATTCGTCGAGCCTTTGCTGAGGCTCCGCCCTCCCTTGTCACTGATTGGGCAGTCACCTTTCCAAGCGGCGCCCTGGCTCCACCCCTTTTTTGCCCTCAACCTCTCGCTGGCCGCAAATGCGGGCCCCGCCCCCTTCCCGCCTCTTCTCCTCAGTCACGGAACCCTCGCGCTCCGGTTACCATGGTGACGGGGCCTACCTGTCAAATTTATTTATTTGTTTATTTAACTATTAAATCAAATTTATTCGCCTCAGTTGAGTCCAACGAAGGGGACTCAAGGCGGCTCACAGTGTATTTTGTTTTAAAAAAAGGGAAATTTGGAAGAACACTATAAAAATTACACACTTGAAACATCCGAACTATTATGACAGGAAACTGTGGTACGAAAGTTAACTTTCCAGGTGATTTCTCACGAACAATTGCTAAACATGTTTTAATAAGCAATCTAGGCAAGCTTGAAGATGAATACTGTACAATATGGTTTCTGTGGAAGGCAACTTCCAGGGAACTTTCATTGCTTTTTAACACCAAACGAAATGTAACATCAAACAAAAGTTATGCTAATTTTTTTCAGAAAAATGTTAATTTTAAGGTATCTTTTTAGTGGACGATTGCTCTTTTGGGACAACTTTCCCTGAACAATTGAAAGTCACGCTAAAAATAATAACAAATAAAGCACATTTAGACGCAGTTTCTCAGTGTTGCTGTTCTATATGGTGATATGCCTAGGCTGTATTTCATTTTATATTTCATTTTTTATTGATATATTGTTTTCATTTACATCTGTTGATTTACTTGATCAGAGCAGAGCCCAGAGTGGTGCTTTTCCACTAAGGAGGAGATATGCAGATAATATAAATAAATGTGCAGCCAGCCCAAAGTCCTGCCTCTCAATGGACTCGAGCAGAAATAAGACCCTCCTGAACTTTTTCGATGTTTGGGAGAATAATCTCCTTTTTCTGTCTTTTCTGTGCCGCCAAGAAGGACTTTGCAGAGGAACAGCGAACACTGTTCTTGTGACATAGCTTTTAATGTTCCTGCGGCCTTTCAATGGTTGAGGCCAAAGAAAGATCAGTTAAAGTTAGAATCCAGGACAGACAAAAAAGGGGAGCATTCTTCCCTTCAGGCTGTGCTGTGATGGGAATTGTAGTCACCTTTGGGTGATGTCTGTACACCGCCCTGAGTTCCCTCTGGGGAAAATCGGGCGGTTAATAAGTGTAAGAAATAAATAAAATAAAATAAAATTACAACCACTTGGAATCCACACTGAAATCGTGCATAAGGTGATGCCGGGTTTTAAACCGCCTTCTCTCACTCCCGTGTGTCTTTCTCTTTTCCATCCCGGCGCAGATTTTTCTCACTGCACCCTCGGGCGCTTCCGCTGCGACAACGGAGACCAGGTGCCACTCTGCTGGCGGTGCGACGGAGACCCCGCCTGCCCAGACGGGAGCGACGAGGCCGGCTGCCACGCTGGGAACGTTTCCTGCGGGCCCCGCGGGCGGCAGTGCGGCCACGGAGGCCGCTGCTTGCCCTTCGAACGGTTCTGCGACGGCCAGCAAGATTGTCCGGACCATTCCGACGAATCGGCCCGGGCTTGTGGGTTCGGGGCCACAGAGCCGCCCCCGCCGCCGGCCCCTTGCCGGAAAGACGAATTCCGCTGTGCTCCGGATGCCGGCTGCTACCCGGTCGCGTGGGTGTGCGACGGCCACCCCGACTGCCCGGACGCGCGAGATGAACGAGGGTGCACCCGGGATTTCCCGAGCACAACAGCGACGGTGCCGGCGACGGCCAGGACAGGTAGGAGCGGCCTTTTTGCGTGTCTCTCAGTAGCCCCAATGTGACAAAAATAGTTTAAAAGTCAAGTGGCGTGGTTCTGAAGTTGCCTCTCCAGTGGAAACAGACACATCATTCTGGATTTTGTCACTCCTGGGTGCTTTCCTCTTGTCACCTTGAACAGGCAGAGGGGAGAGGAAGATTAAAGAGTCAGGCACGGCCAGGAACCTTGGACTCCATGCCGTCATCTCCTGCTGAATTTTCGATTGGTCCTGCTCGTTAGCACTGCTGAAATGTCATCATAAAACAATACTGTAGCTCGATTTTTATGTCCCCGCAAGACTTTACTGCTCTGATTTGCCACCGTCTCCCAAGCCTGGGTTGTGTGTGTTTGGTTGTTGTTGTTTTTTAAATATAAATCCTCTGATGTTTTTATTGCCTCCCGGTTTCAGTTTTCTGCTTGCCGCTCCTCCGAAAACAAAAGCCGGCGTTTCAGGGTCGAAGCCCTCACTTTTGAAAGTGGCACTTGAAAGCTGTGCACCGCAGCCAAAATGTCAAAAGAGCCGCCCCTGCTCACATCTCTTCTCCCTTTAACTGCCACGTTTTCATTTTCTATTCCTGCTCTCCTCTCCCTCCGCCCTTTTTGTCACATTGTGCATTGGATTCTCCCTGCTGGCAACCCTCTGTAACTCTAGTTCACTACGGGCAAATATTTTATTCCAGTGGCTTCGCTTTCTCCAAGCGGGCAATCTGCCTTTTGCCACCCACCCCTTCTGCAACCTGAGCCTCTGTGGTCTTATGTCGGTTGGCGTGACTCTCTCCGTGCCTAAAACATGCCCTGTTTTCTTTCTCTTCTCCCTTCCTCAGAGAGCCCGGAGAGCCCTGAAGTTTCGAAAACGGAGCCTTGGGTGATCGTAGCCGTTGCTGGTGAGTCCGAATCGCAACATCCCAGAATCTGAGCTTGGGAGGGGGGGGGGAGGAAGGTGTTTTGTGGGTGTCGGGTAGGACTTTACAGATCGTAAGTTAAATCTCATTTTTCTCTCTGTTTCATCTGCTCTCTGCTTGGTCATCTTGGCCCCTTAGCTCTTCTGATCAGTCTCGTGGCCGGAGTTGCGGTTTCGGTGTGGGTTCGTCCCCGATCCAAGCCCCTCCTTGTGCACTTCAGCCTCGATAAAGCCTCCGAGCAGCTGATGAGGAAAGACCAACCGTGAGGGGTTCCCCCCCCCTTCTTGCGAGGTAGGCCTCCCTGCTCACTTGTCTCATAGATGGCTTTAGAGTTCCACCTGTCTGTCCACTGGGGGTGCTGAACCAGCGACCCTCTACCTGACCACGGCGTGGCCTCACATCACTTCTCTCCCTCCTCTCTGTTGCAGGAAACTGCCTCATCTCTTTCACACACACAGTTGTGCAACCGACTCACACCCCGGGGGGGGATTGCCCTGGGGCCCAAGCCAGGACCTCGACTGGGTAGCAGCCATGCCGGGTTGAGTGCCTCTCCACCATCGAGGTATCGGAAGGGGGCTCCATTTCCCAGACTGGATTTAAAACAAAACAAAAGAAAAGAATTTCTCCACCCATGTCTCTGCACAAAGTTTTTTTTTTTTTTGAAAGGCCAGCATGGGGAATGGCAACTCCCCATGTGGTTGAAAGGCAACCGTCCCAGGACTGATGGGAATTGTAGTCCAGCAACATCTTCTCTCCTCCCTGTGTTCCAAGCGGTTTCTCCCTAGAAGAACCCCCTCCGGCTGTGCCCGGCAGGCAGAGCTGCTCGCGCCCTCCCTTGCAACTTAGACCGAGACGTCGTGGTGTGTGTTTCCAGGGGAGGAGCCCCGGGTCTTACTCGCCCGAGAAGGGCCTTACGGAAGCGGACCTAAATCATTTCGGGGGGGTCCCGGGGAGCCAGGCGCCTTGGACTTCACGGCTCTGTTTGGTGGCCATCGGTCGTTCCCATTTCATCTGCCTTTTTGAATTTCATGTCTGCGTCTTTCACATTTCACGCCCCGGTCGGAGCTCCAAAAGGGTTCCCACCCCCCTCTCTCTCTTTGAAGGTCTCTCTCACAAACTCCCAGATGGGGGAGAGGAAGTTAAAAGGGAGAGGTGGCAACGAAAATGTGACATTTCTAAGATGCGGGGAGGGTATCTGTGCTAGATTTCGGCTTTCTTAGCAGCCACTCTGCTCTTTTGTCGTGCCGGCTGCAGACCCGGGGTTCATCTTTCAATCACGTATCTTCACGTTAAAAGTTTCAGTTCTTTCCCCTCGCTCCAACATTAGTGCTTTGTGGATCTGGTTTATTGTTCAGGGGGGAAAAAAAACATAGAGAGCTTGAATAAAATAGATTTTTGCCCAGCCTGCAAACAAAAGAATCTACTCTCGTAAAGCTGACCTAGCACAGTCAAGAGGTTGGGGGGGGGCATGCCGTGGAACTAGGATGCCCTTTGACCCCTGGTTTGCTGGTTTGTTTGTTGCACTTGATGTTATGCTGCCCGTCTCTGCTGTAGCAAAAAATAATAACAATGCACAGTAGATTAAAAAGCCTTTTCAATCACAAATTTCGGGCTGCGGGTGTTTCTCCAATCTTCTCTTTGTTTTCGTCATCAAAGTTGGCCTGGTTTTATCCTGGGTGCTGTTCCCTTGCAGGAGACTTTATGCAAAACCTGTATAATGAGCTGTAGATATATTTACGCGTGTATTTATGCGCCTTCCAAGGAGGGAGTCTTTTGAGCTCCTGGCCACCCGAAACAACGATGCATGTGTTCCTGGCAGACCCTGAACTGCTGCTCCCAGGCGTGTTTTTTGGGTGTGTGTGTGTGTGTTTCCTGTCCGTGGCAAAGTGGGGTCGGGGAGAAGCAGAGGACAGCAAATGTGGTGTGTCATCCATGACATTGTCCAAAGTGATTTTAAATACCCAGATCAAAAAGGTAACGGAACAGGTTACAATGGCCACTTCCCTCACTGGTCTGAATCGCTTTGTCGGGCAGGTCCGTGAGCTTTTAAGCCTCACAGAGCTCTCTGGCATCCATGGAACCTTGTGAGAACCTCAAGCTTTCACGCTGTAAGGCTTGCTCGGATTAGATCGCCTCGACGCTCCACCTTCTCAGGCTCGCCGGCCCAGAAAGAGCCCAGCGCAATGGCCTAGTTAGTATAACTTAAAGGCTAGCCCTGCACTTAGTTCCTGTTAAGTGTCAATGGGCTCCTCTCTGCTGGAGAATTCAGGCCGCAGTTGGGCTGCTGTGGGGCGTCCCTGTGTGTGTCTCTCTCACCCTCCTCCTTCCCCGGTCCCTACTCCTGGGCTTCCAGGAAAAGAGGGAGCCAGGAGGCGAGCCAACAGGCGGGTGGATGTCAGAACGGTACAGCCACGGAAGGCCCCGAAATAGCTCCTTGCCTCGGGAGGTTAACCTCGTAATCTTATTATCACTTTAAGGAGCTTGCTCCCAGCGCGGCGGCTTCCAGATAACATTCGATGCCACCGGTCCGGAGCCCCAGCTGCCGGCTTTCAGCAGGGGCCGAGCCGGTCGGCAGCGCCCGGGGTCCAGGCCGAGAAGGAAGCACCGCGGCTGGATCGGGCCACGCGGCACACCTCCCTTGGAGAGGGGCCCGGGCGCAGCCATGAGGAGGCGGGCGAGCCTGTCCGAGAACCTGAAACTCGGGGAGCCCCCAAAGTGGTGCCGTAGCCCCGAGGAGGAAGAGGCGTCCATCCCCTTTGCCCAGGAGAAGGTGGTCAAGCGATGGGGCTCCATGCACAACGTGGCCGAGCGCAGCCAGGAGGGGGCCGCCGGCGCCCGGTCCCGCCGCCACCGGGGTGTCCTGAACCTTAACGTGGGCGGGAAGCGTTTCCGGATGGCCAGCAAAGCGGCCGCCCGGTACCCGGCCACCCGGCTGGGGCAGCTGGCCCTCTCCGCCGACCCGGCCAAGAAGCTTTCCCTCTGCGACGACTACTCGGTGCCGCGGGACGAGTACTTCTTTGATCGGGACCCGCTGGTCTTCCATTACGTCTTCCACTTCTACCGCAGCGGGGTGATGTGGGTGATGGAGGAGCTGTGCCCGGCCAACTTTGTGGAGGAGATCGACTACTGGGGGGTGCCCATGAAGTACGCCCCGCGCTGCTGCCGGATCCTCTTTGAGGAGAAGCAGGACGAGCTGAAGGAGTACCTGAAGGTCCAGCGGGAGCTGGAGGCCGAGGTGGCCCCGCTGGAGCGGGAGGAGACCTTCGAGGGCCAGTGCCTGGGCCGGCCGCGGAGGGCCATCTGGAACCTGATCGAGCGGCCCTACTCGTCCGTCCCGGCCAAGGTGATCGCCGTGGTCTCCAGCTTCTTCGTCCTCTTCTCCATCGTGGGGATGACCCTGAGCACGGTGGAGGAGATGCAGCACCGGAGCAGCAAGCGGATGATGGAAACGATGGAGGCGGTGTGCGCCGTCTTCTTCACCCTGGAGTACCTCATGCGCCTGGTCTCGGCCTCCTCCCTCCGGCTCTTCCTGCGGGCCGCCTTCAGCGCCATCGACCTGGTGGCCATCCTGCCCTTCTACGTCCAGCTCCTCTTCGAGCACCTGGGCGAGGCCGAGGGGGACTACCACGAGGAGCTCCACCGGATGCGCAGCGTAGGGAAGCTAGGCAAAGTCCTGAAGCTGATCAAGCTGATGCGCATCTTCCGGCTCCTCAAGCTGGCCCGCCACTCCACCGGCCTGCGGGCCTTCGGCTTCACCCTCCGCCAGTGCTACCAGCAGGTCTGCTGTCTCATGCTCTTCATCGCCATGGGCGTCTTCACCTTCTCGGCCCTCATGCACTCCGTCGAGCACGACGTGCCCGGCACCAACTTCACCAGCATCCCCAACGCCTGGTGGTGGGCGGCCGTAAGTCGGAAACTCTCCTCGGCCGGCCTGCGAAGGAGGAAGGGCTTCGGGGTGGGGGGTGGGGGGAAGGTATGGCAGGGAAGGGCCCCCTGCCAGCCACTTTCCCCCCAATAAGTCAAACGCTTCCAATCGCTCTTCTGGAGTGTGGTCCAAAGCCAGCCGGGCGTGCCTTCCTTGTGGAAAGCTCGGCCCTTTTATTGCGTATTTAACTCATAAGAACCTAAGAAGAGCCATCATGCTGGATCAGGCCAAAGGCCCATCGAGTCCAGCTTCCTGTATATCTCCGAGTGGCCCCACCAGATGCCCCTGGAAGCGCACGAGACTCGATCTCTGTCTCCTGATCCCACTCCCCTGCATCTGGCCCTTGAAGGACCACGGTTTTAAGCCTGGAGGTGACACATCTTCTCCATCATGGTTTGTCACCTGGGATGGACTTTTCCTCCAGGAATCGGTCCCACCCCCTTTTTGAAGGCATCCAGGCCAGAGGCCATCCCCACCTCCTTGTGGCAGCGGAGCTCAGGGCGCCTTCCCAGGGTGCTGGGATCAGCCTCCTTTTTATTCTTTAATAGGTTCCGCCCGGCATGCCTAAAGCGGGTGCCCCTTTGATTCGGCATCTCAAGCGCCGTCTTCTGGTGACGGGGTCTGCTCCTGGCCGTATCCGTCCGTGGATATAGCTGCAGGGGGTCAGGGGGCCCAGAAGGCAAGGGTGAAGTGCCCTAGCTCGCCCTCCTTGGGCAGCCCTGAAACTCACAGGGTGACCTCAGGGAGGGCACCATCAGCCTGGACCCCCTGGGAGGGGTGTTATGGGGGGGGCAGGGTAGCAGGGGGGGCACTTCAGCTTCCTTCAAGGCTCCTTGTGAGCTGAGCCCCGTCTCCAGAATAGCTTTGTTGTCTAACAGTAGATACTACAGAAAGTATTGATAAATACATTAGGAAGAGCTTCCTGGTGGTTAGAGCTGCCCAGCAGGGGAAGGTGCTGCCCCAAAGGAGGGTGGTGGGGTCTCCTTCTTGGGAGGTTTATAAGCAGAGGCTGGATGGCCATCTGTCAGGGGTACTTCGATGGAGGTTCCTGCAGGGCAGGGGGTCAGACTGGATGGCCCTCGAGGTCCCCTCCAACTCTAGGATGCTCTGATCCTAAAGGAGGGTGGTGGGGTCTCCTCCTTGGGAGGAGGTTTTTAAGCAGAGGCTGGGTGGCCATCTGTCAGGGCTTACTTAGATGGCCGTTCCTGCATGGCCAGGGGTGAGACTGGATGGCCCTCGGGGGGGTCTCTTCCAACTCTAGGATGCTCTGATATTAGCTCTCTCGTGTAGATGCACACAGTTTTCCTGGCTTGGCCCACCTCATTCTCCTTCCCGCTTCCCGGTGGGGTTTCTTCTCTCCTCCTCCTCCTCCTCCTCCTCTCTCTCTCTCTCTCTCTCTCTCTCTCTCTCTCTCTCTGGTACCCTCTCAGGTGAGCCTGTCCACGGTGGGCTATGGAGACACCGTGCCGGACACTCTGCTGGGCCGGGTGGTGGCTTTCGGCTGCATCTCCTTCGGCATCATCCTCAACGGGATGCCCATCTCCATCCTCTTCAACAAGTTCTCCGACTACTACGCCAAGCTCAAGTCCCACGAGATGGAGTACACCAGCACCCTCAAGACCTCCCGCCAGCTCCACCTCCGGGCCCGGGCCTGGAACAAGCTCCACCGCTGCTTCTGCGCAGAGTATGACACCCCGCCGGCTCCGGCCGGCCCCCCGGGCTGCCGGCTGGCCCACCCGGGGCGGCCCATGGCCCACCCGCCGGGCTACTCCACCCCGTACTCGCCCCGGGCTCCCGGCCACGGCGTGGGCCACCTCACGCCCCTCTCCAGCCGCCACGCCCAAGACGAGCCCTACGTTTTCCACGCCAGGCACTCCGTCTCCATCGCCTGAGCCCCCTTTTCCAACCAAGCGGATGGGGCAGCCTGTGGCGTGGTCCCCTCTCGACGGACGGACGGGGGTGTCCTCCTTTTCCACAGAAAATCTTCCCTCCCCTGGCTTTCTGCTGAGCTGCCGGCCCCGAAACTGCCCCCCTCCCAGGCCTGGGAAGAGTCGAGACACGGCCGCCGGATCCCGGATCGATCAGCCATTGGATCACAGAATCATAGAATCCTAGAGTTGGAAAAAGAGACCTCCAAGGGCCATCTAGTCCAACCCCCTGCCATGCAGGAACCCCATCACAATATTTCTGACAGATGACCATCCAGCCTTTGCTTAAAAACCTCCAAAAGAAGGAGACTCCACCACCCTCCTTTGTGGCAGCATCTTATTCCACTGCCAAACAGCTCTAACTGTCACGAAGTTCTTCCTAAGGTTCAAACGGAATCTCTTTTCCTGTAGTTTGAAACCATTGCCCCGAGTCCTCGTCTCTGAAGCCATGGAGAACAAACCTGTTCCCTCTTCACCGCGCTCTTGGATCAAGGCAGCCGATGCCACGGGCAGGTCGAACCGGGAAGGACACAAGTCACTTTCCAAAGGAAGACCCCCATCTGGAACCCGTTGGAGAAGGGGCCTTTTGCCATCCGGAGGGAAAGGCCTTTGAGATGAATCCAGTTCTGGGGCAAATCTAGAAAGGCTTCCTTTGGGCGCAGCTCCCGAGAAGACCCTGCCGCCTCGACTCCCTCGAGGACCCTCTTCAGACAATGGTAGCACAGAACGTGGCTCTCCCACCCCAAAAAAATTTGCCCGGAGACTCGATTCTACTGGAGAGGGAAAAAAGGGGGTGAGCCCAAGAACTGCATCCACCTCTTAGGGACAAGAAACAGACTCTGCACTTCCGGATGGATGGGTCAGCCCTCGGAGGGGGCCAGGTCCCCCCCCCTTTCAACAGGCTTGGACTCCAGTTCCCATTAGCCCCAGCCATGGGAATCCCCAGCGCGGGGGATGATAGACACAGGAGTCCCGCCCACGGCAACCCAGAGGAGGGTGCTCGCAAGCATAAGCTTATTGGGAGGGGAGGGGGATTTTATTTATTTTTTTAATCTCTGCCCACCGACGGCCACGGATCTATTTCCGGGAGAGGAAATCCGGCCGAATGCCGGGCAGTTGCAACTCTCCTGCCTGCCCTTCGCAAACTTGCTCTGTTGGGCCGCGGTGGTTTTCACGCACACCCAGGGGCGGCGGGGGGGGGGAGAGAAGTGCATTGTAAACAGGGGAGGAGACACCCCCCCCTTAAAGTTTGCAAAATGCCAGTATTTTGGAGAGGGGAAATCAAGACCTGGAGGGGATCAGGGCGTGGGACCTTCCTAAAATAACTTGTAGGAACCCCCCCCTTTGAAAATAACTCTGCAGGGCATTTAAGAGGTTTTATTTAAGGCATTTGGCGGGCGGGTGGGGGCAAAGAGAGGAATCAACCCCTCCACCCCTTCGCCGAGGCAATGAGATCAGGTTGGCAACTTCCCTGCCTTGTCAGGCTAAGCTTGGATTAAAATGTCTGGATACACAGCCAGAGAGTTGTTGTTTTGCCTGTTTCTAGCTCAAGGGGGGGGGGGGAGGAATTAAACAGGAGAGGGGGGGGAAGAGTTGGTGAGGGGGCAACCTGGCCCACCCCTCCTTCCAGCACGCCTGAGCCAGGTGTAGAGGGAAAGGTGGGTCCCCAGGCGGGTTTAGCGATTCCAGGCCTTCCTCTTCCATGCTTAAATATAAGTCATTGTTTTTATTTCCATTCCCTGCTCTTTGTGTGTGTGTGTGGAGGGGCAGTGAGACTCCAGGCCTCACTATCTCCCTACCCCCATTTAAAAAAAAAATCTGCAGTGAGACAGGTTTTGTAGTCCCTGGAAAGATGGGAACTCCGGCAAAGAAGCCCTTTAAGTTTTCCTATCACAACCCGGAAAGAGTTTGGTTTAGGACTACAAACTCTAGCATCCCCCCCCACTCCACCCCCCCCCCCAATCCGACCTGGGCTGTGTCTCCCAGGCCCTGAAACCCCCAATGAGTACATTTTGGGGTAATTGTACGGTATTTCTTCATTTATCCAACATAGACTCTCCCATCTCCTCTCCAAAGAGCGCTCCTGTCATTCTCGAGAACTGTTTGTTAATTATTATTTTTAAAGCCAGTTTTTATAGCGTTTCTTTTATTTTAAAAACGTCTGTATCCTTTGTATAGTACACGCTTTTTGTCTATACATGTACCTGCCTCCCCACCCCCCCCATCCCCAACCAAGGTTATAACAAAATCCTGTTGTAACCTCAACGGCAGCCATAAGGGGTCTTCGAAGTCAGTCTACATTTCCCATCATCCCCACCCAGGATGGTCTAATTGGGGGGGGGGATGCTGTCATTTGCAGACCTGTGAAACTCACCACCCACCCATCTCACCTCACCCTCTGTTTTTTTTTTAAAAGGAAAATGCTACTGCAAATTAAACACCTGTAAACTGAGAACAGAGCTTGGCTTTTAATGTTAAACAACATTTGTTTTGTTTTCGAGGCGGCTTACAGAGCAATATCATAATTACAGCCACCCCAGCGGTTAAAAGAATAAAATAAAATAATTCTGCGCTTTTTAAAGTCAGCATTGTGCAGCAACTGCCTGTTTTTTTTTAAAAGAAAAATTAAAATATTTTAAAATACAACAGCATCTGTTTAAAAAACATCAATGGTTAGAAAAGCAGCCAAATATTAAACCATGGCACTTAAAAAAAATCAATAATTTACTGATATTTACAGGGTTTGTTTTTTTTGCTGTACAAAGGAGCCGCGGGTGTATGTTATATACACGCACATAAACACAGACAATATATTATAGGCGCAGATTCTTAACGCTTTGGGTCTGTACAGTTATGGTACATTTGGCAGCCAAATGGCCAGCGTTCACCATGCGGTCCCGGCTTATTTCTTATCCCCACACACGCGCGGGAGAACGTAATTAACTTCATACACAAACAAGTTCGTTTCGGCACTCTGAGACCATTACCCCCCCCCCCCCCCCCAAAAAAAGTCGGTGTTGGATATATTCAGGGGTAGACTTCGACTGAAGGTGGAGGCTCCATTGTGTATAGGCTCGCTTACAACTGGTTGCCCCTTCCTCGGGTCTCCTTTCACGGCCTGTTTAAAAAGCGGCCTCGTTTCCACCTCCCCGTCCTGCAGCAGGGAGTTCCACCAGTCCATAAGACACAAAGAAAGCTTTTTTTCCTGCCCCCTCTTAGCTCTGCTTTTTTTTTACCGGCTGTTCTTCCCCCGAAAAGAGTGTGCCTGCATGGGCCATGGGTCTCCCACCCTCTCCTCCCCAGGGGATGCTGGTTTTTGTAGTCCCAAAGCCACTTTTTTTTAAAAAAAGACCACGCTGGATCCATTCCCGAGGCCACATTTTTTAACCCTCCCTCCGAGAGCCGGCTGGGTGTTCCCAAAGGGAGCCCACCGCTGCCACCGCCGCCACCCTCCAAAAAAAATAAAATAAAATAAAAGTCAATCTTGGATATTCAGGGGTAGACTTCTACTGGAGGTGGAGGCTCCGTTGTGCAATAGGCTCGCTTCCCACTCAGTGGCACCCGCAGCTGCCGGCCACCATGTCGTCGTACTGCTTGAGGACGACATTTTCGTGGTCGTCGAAGTAGAGGAGATTGATGGAGAAGAGGCGGTCCGGGATGCAGCAGGGCCCGGCCACCTCCTGGCTGAGCTTGAGGGCGTTGATGATGGAGAGGACGGTGGCGTGGTTGGTGGGGCGCATGTTCTCCCCCAGGGGGAAAGGGCAGGCCCCGCGGCAGTGGTAGGCGTTGTAGGTGCGGGGGGAGATGATCCAGCCCGACCAGCCGATCTCCTCAAAGTCCACCGAGAGCGGGTAGCGCTGGCACGGCCGGGGGCCCTCCGACGAGGAGGAGGAGGACGAGGACGAGGCCCCCCCGGCCGAGCGGGAGGTCCGCGTCCTGTTGGACTTCGCCCCCCCGGCGAAGGCCGCTGGCAGCAGGGCAGGGGTGGGGGCGGCGCTGGCCTCGGGCCCTCCTGCAAAGGGAGAGAAAAAAGACAGAGACTGAGTCAGAGGCGAAATACGGCCCACCAGGAGGAGGCAGGCAGGTAGGCAGGCAGAGGTGCACTGCACTCTGCACATGCTCCAAGGCTAACCCAAATTTTGCATGGGTTAAATTTGGGGCCATGCTCTGTCTTGGTCCCTGGACAATCCTGCTGAGCACCTTCAGGCCGTTCTTCCTTGCCTGATTCTTTCCGCCCCCCCCCCCCCCAAACGCAATTCCCCGCCCCGCGGGGCAAAGCCCCCGGGGGAAAAAAGGGGGGGGGGGGTCCGTCCCCTTCCTCACCTACGAAGGGGTCGGTGGGCAGGGCGGCCGCCCTCCGGCCGTCATCGGTGAACATAACCAGGATGGGTTTCCTGCTTTCGTGGTGGTCGCGCCCGGAGGCGAACTGGACCGGCGGCTCGTCCAGGGGGGTCCCGCCCAGGCCCTGGACAGTCACCAGCAGGCCCTGGTTGCGGCTCTCTTCCGCCGTCCAGTCCCGCACCTGGAAAAAAAACGCCACTTGAGGGTCGGCGTGGGCGGCTCGAGCCAGTGAGCCAAGCTGCGTTTGGCAGCCGAGAGCCAGTTCCCGGGCGGAACCGGGAGCCCCCTTGCCTTGGAACCCTTGATCTCAATCGATGGGAGTTCCCTGCTCCAAGGGGCACCTCCCAGCACACACACACACACACACACACACACACACACACACACAAAACCGGGAAGGGTCTACTCACGGCTTGAGTGATGGCAAAGATCTCCCAGCCGTGAACGTGGGTGGCCAGCAGCCGAGCGGAGAGCAGTTTTTTCCCTCCGGGGGAGTCCAGGCGCTCCGTATCGAGGACTTGATAAACGCTCACCTGGAAAAGCCAACAAGACGGCAAGAAATGAACTTCCGGAAGAGCCCGGGACCCTGCGAGGTCCAGCTCTCCGCAAGGGCCGTGCGTAGCTTGCACCCTTGTTCTCTGGCACAACCGGGCACGGCCGCCCTCTCCCTGGCTGGCGTGGCGTGGTGGGGCTCTGGGTGTGGGTTGGCTGGTCAGGAGGGCTTCATGCAAACCAGAGCGCCTCCCAGCCCTCCGCCTTGTGTCGGGGAGTTCCCCCGGCCGCCTTACCTGGCAAAAATGCTGCCTCCGGAGGGCCGGCCCGTCCTGGCCCGCCTTGGCCCGCAGCTTGAAGAGGTGCAGCTCGGCCGTCAGGATCTTCTCGTTCTTGGCCACGCTGGACAGGGCGAAGAGGAAGCGCCCTTCGTGGTGGGCTGGAGCGCAAGACAGGAAAGGCGGTTATTGGCGTGTGTGTCTCCCCCCCCCCCCGGGCTTCACAACAACCCGGCGAGGGAGGAGATGTATAACATCAATCCTAAAATGTCCAGGTTGCCCCTGGTGCCGCCACTGCCGCCTTGGGGATGATGGTGCTGAGAGGAAGGGAGGGGGATGATGGATACAAGACAGGGGATGGATATCTCTGGTGTTTGGGGCCTCTGACCAGGGCCGGGAATGGATAGTCTCCAGAGGGACCCTCCCAGCGCTGCAATGAGAGGAGGATGAGGATGAGGTGGAGGGATAAGATTATAAAATTGATTGGATGGATAACATTATAGAGGAAGGAAGGAAGGAAGGAAGGAAGGAAGGAGCTGATGATGGATAGAAGGAAGCAAGGAAGGAAGGAAGGAAGGAAGGAAGGAGCTGTTCATGGATAGAAAGAAGGAAGGAAGGGAGGAAGGAGAGAGTGGATGAATAAGGTTATGAAATGGAGAGGGGGTGGATAGATAAGGTTCCAGGTGGCAAGGCGGATGAATCCATGGAGAGATGGAGGGATGAGGTTACAGATACAATGGGCCCTTGTATCACAAACAGCTTGTATAACGGAAAATCTGTACAGCATAAAAAAATCCGGAGAGAGGGGGAAATTTGCTTCACAGAATCGCCTAGGGGGAGAATCCGTACCACATAAAAATGGGATCACTCCCGTTTTCAAGGCCTTCCTAGGGGAAATTTCTCTCAAGGAAAATTTGCTGGACATAATTTCATTGGGAACGAACTAATTCCTTGATACAAGGGACCCACTGTCCAGAAAAGGATGTCTGGGTGCAGGCTGCCTGTGGGAGATGGGGTTGCACCCGTGATAGATGCATGACAGGCAGGTGGACCCTGGGCTGTGCTACACCCCCCCCCAGCCCAACCCCTGACACACACACACACACCCAAATGCCGTGGGGACTTACTTTTCTCGAAGAAGCTCCGGACTGTGTTGCCGACCAAGATTTCGGGGTTCTTGGTGACGCCGTCTTCTCCGGCCACGCTGCGGTAGAGGTCGAGCATGTACTGCGGGGGCCGCTTGGCCTGCTGCTGCGGGGGCAGCTGGGGGGGACCCCCTTCCAGGCCAAAGACCTCCAGGAGCTTCTGCAAGGCCCGGGCCCGGGTCTCCTCCGAGCCCTCTCCTTCCACCGGCCCCAGGAAGGGCCAAGCTCGGCTGGGGGGCGTGCAGGTGGCCATCAGGAGGAAGAGGAGGGAGAGGAGGAATTTGGCCGGGGTCTGGAGCAGGAGCATGGCTGGTCTCTCTTGGGTTCCTCTCTCCAAAGGCTAGCAGCTTCTGCCTGGCCAGGCCATGGTCAGCCCCCCCCTCCTTTATAAGCCACCTTGGCTTAGATCCTGGGCTCACCTGCTAATGAGCCGTCCAGGAAGGGGGGGGGGGGTTGAGCATCTAACAAGGTGCAAAAGCGGCCGCCATCCGGACCAGTACACAAAACATATACACACACACACACAAAACACACCTTCTGTCCCGGGTGTGGATTCCAGAGCCCGCCCCAAAGTTTGCTCAGGAGCTGATGGGGCCACTTTCTCAGCAGGGGACTAACGGGTTCCTGATTAGGGGGGAAACGAGGCCATTAGCACCCGGGGATTAGAAGGCAATGGGTTTTGTTTTACTTTCCAAACAAGGGGTGGTGGTGGTGGGGGGGGGTTAAACAGCTGGACAGAGGAAAAAGGAAAAAAAAAGCCACTGATGGCTGGGGGAAAAAATGTCATTTTTGGGCAATGGGGGTGAGCAGGAAGGCCATTCATGGGAGTAGGGCAGCAGCTCCCCCCCCCCCCAATGCTTGGGTCTCCAGATGTGCTGGGATTTGTAGTCTCAACACGCTTGGGGAACACCAATACAGGGTGCAGGATCCCGCCTTGCAGGGTTGTCGTGAAAGAGGTGGGGGGGAGGAAGAGAGACAGGAGGGTGCCATGATTGGAACGAGGATCAGGGAGCACCCCCCCAAAAAAAAATGAAGAGAGGATTTGGGGGGAAATGATACCCCTTATTCCCTCCCTAGTCCTGGTCCTTCCCGGTTCATCAATACTGAGGGCTTTTTTTTTGGGCCAAGAAAACCGAATTGTGAAATGATTTCTGGTGCCTTTCCCCTCCAAAAAATAATAATAATAACTTTCCTAAGCAGGGCCAAAACTCAGAACTTAGAAAAATAAAAAATTAACGAAGGGAAACGCCGTCCCGTATTGGCAATTGCAATTTTCAAAGGCTTTGTACGCTTTAAATGGTTTTAGCCAGAGGCATTTTATTTAATGTTTTGACTGTGCTGTTTATTTACATTGTAGCCCTTCTATTTCCTCTTCTGTTATATTGTTTCTTAATCAGGTTTACGTTGTAAACCGCCCAGGTGGGCCCTGTCAAGACGAAATAAATAAGGAAATGAATAAATTGACTGGGTAAAAGGCACCCCCACCCCTGCCTTTGGCCAGAGTTGGAAATTCACAAAGGCTACTGTTCTGTTTTGCCGTTCCAAAGAAATTTTATTTACAGACGTTTTGGTCTCTCCTGCACATACGGTACACTCCTGGCCGCTGCTGCTTTTTTTTTACTCCAGTCTGTGTAGGATGGGCTTCGGAGTGATCGCCCTTTTTGGCTGCTTCAGACCCCGCAACCGCAGGTCTGGACGGACAAGACCGTCCGAAGCTGCCCATGCCGGCTTCGGAAAGTGTGGACCTCGTACCGGTGAGGGGCGCAGCGACCGGGGACCCCCTCTTCAGCCTGGTGCCGGCATTTGTCCGGCATTGGCGGGCCCCTGCGCGGAAAGAAACAGCCGCCGTTAAGGGCTGAAACGCCTGGCATGAAGTCAACAATAACGGTAGATCCTTCTTTACAAGGAGTGTCACAATGTGGGCTTGTAAATTAAAATAATAATAACAAATTGGTTTTGTTGCTTCTGGAATAAGGCCCGGGACTCACGCCCCTTGCTGCACTCCACAGAGGGGGGGGGGCTGCCATTTAGGGGCGACTTATTGTGCTCACCCCTAACCCTATGAGACCACAACTCTCCCTCCCACCCCCCGCCGGTCCTTTTGTCGCCGGCAATCCAGGCTTGGAATGCTGGGAGTTGTGGTCCAAAACATCTGGAGGGCTGAAGGTTCGCCACCACTGCCCTGTAAGATAGATGTTCAATGCCAAGGGGGTCTTTCCGTAACCCTGACCCCCTCTTTACGGGGGTGGAGGGTGTCCTTTGGGGCTGAAAAAGTCCCCGAATGCACCGTTTGGGAAAGGGGACGGATACACACACACACACACACACACACACACACACACATCTGCTCCCCAAGAGTGGCCCAGCCTGGGTCCCCCCCCCTCCAAAAATGCTGCCTTTCCAAGTTGGAGGAAGAGTTGGATGCCCCCCCCCACACACACACCTGGCCTTCTCCCACCCGTGTCCGGGAGTCCGGAGCCCATGACGCACGTGCCAGGCCCAAGAAAGCGGCCCGGGGGGGGGGGGAGATTTCGGGGCTCACCTGTGCAGGCAGGGGCTTCGGATGCATCTCCCTAAGCACCTCCCCACGTCGATTTCCTGCGGGATTAGCAAAACAAAGGCAAGGCAAGGTCTCCCACCGGCAAAAGCCTTCACACCTGTCTGGTGTGCGGGTCTTTTTGCAACACCCAACCAGCAAGGGTTGTTGTTGTTTATTTGAAATATTTGCTGGTGCAAACAGCTGGCCTCCCCAACAGGAAGTTGTGTGTGCGTGGGGGGGAGGAGGCCTCGATTCAGCCCTTTTGCCTGCAGTGCAGTTCAGAAAAAGCTAAAGACTACAAACCCCATCATCTCACAAAAAAAACCCACCCCTGCCTTGGCCCGATGGATGGGAGGAAGACGGGAGCCGTGGCACCACGTCGCCACGTGTTTATTTGAAAAGTGGGCTGTGCGTGTTTTGGAAACCGAGGGCCACGTGCCGGCCGACGGGCATCGGCAAGAAAACCGGAGCGGACGGGCGGGCGGGCGGGAGGGCAGGGCGGGGGTTTGGGGGGGGTCGGGTTTCGACCCAACCTGGACCCACCTTGATGCGTTCCTGTGTCTTCCCCGCAGGGCCGTCAACCACCACCTCGAAGTAGGACTGGATGTGGGGTACCCGGTAACAGGGCGGCCTCCACTCGCAGCGCTCCTGCGTTTCCACCGCCTGGTGCCCATTCGGACCCCGGAGTAGAACCGTGTCGAAATGGGTGGGGAGGCAGAACAGCCCGCCTGGAAAGAGAGAGGCGGCGGGTATTAAAAAAGAAATAACTAGGTTCCCTCCAGTCTGCGATTCTTTTGTTTTATAAATGGCCCCAGAGGAATCGGGAGCGGCCGAGCGCAGGCAGGCAGGCCGGCAGGCGGAGTGGGCGGGACTACAACTCCCATTCTCCTTGGCCGGGTTTCCTTCGGAGAATGGGGGCTGTAGTCCGCCCACATCTTGGTCGGCCCCTCCGTCTTTGAAGGAGATGCACCCGGCATCTGGAGGGGGTCCTGTTCGGATATAAATATGTGCCCAGAACCCTAAAGGACTAGCAACTTGTTTTATTTTATTTTGCTTTGAATGCGGGGAGTCCTGGAAAGGCAGAGTTTCAAAGGGGGGACCCGGAGGTCATCCAGCCTGACCCCAAAGCGAAAGCAGGGGGGGTGACTCACCTTGGGGGCCTGGCGGGCTGGAGCACCGGCCGACGTCCACCGTCTGCTCCAGC
>JAHTLZ010000352.1:216895-230963 GCA_023846285.1 Phrynocephalus versicolor
CCCAGACATTTCTTTCCTTGACCCCGGCTGCCGGGAGACTTGAACACAGGACCTCCTGGAGGCAGGAGGGAGGCTGAGGTCTAAAAATAATGTTGAAACTCCAATTTCGCCGTTTCAAAGGCACCGTTTGGAGGACGTGGTGTTTCCCCCCCCTTTTCTGGCAGGCACCCAGACGGGTGGGTTTTCAAGCCGGGGTGGGGGGGTTGGATTAAGACATCACCTTCCCAGCTTGCTGCAGAAGCCATCCCAATGGCAGCGGGGGGGGGGACGGGACAGGAGGGCCAATTTCTCTTAATTGGTTTGCAAACGCCGCGCTCGGGGCCGTTCTCGTTCATTCCGACGACGCCCCATTCCCCGTCTTTCCTAAACAGGTGTACCCACCCAACTCGAGCGACGAATACAGCCGGGAACCGGGCGGCTACGCCTCCTCCAAGCCTCCCAGCACGGTGTATCCAGGAGCCTTTTATATGCCCGGTGAGTCCCCTGCTCTATTGCAGTGGCGATGGCAATGAGTTAATATCATCCCCTCTCGCATGCAAAGACATTTCCCCCTCCTCTTCCTCCTCCTCTCTCTCTCTCTCTCTGCTTTCTTCTCTGTTTTATTTTGCTACTTGGGTTTCTCGCCGTTTGGCAGCCCCGCTGCCCTCTGAAATCTACCAAACATGGTTTTCTTTGCCCGCCATCCGGAGCCATCACTTGTAAGGCCCTGCCCTCCGCTGGTGCCATCGCTTGTAAGGCCCTGCCCTCCGCCGCAGGTCCCCCCAAGTTGGGCGGCGGTCCCTCCTTGTCTAAACCGAGCCGCCGGGCTCCCAACCGGAAGGCAGGCGTGGGTTGGGGTGGGGTGGGGAAGCAAAGCCGCCACCCCCCCGCCAAACTCCGGGTGGTTCGTGTCTTGCAGACGGACTCCCCAACTCAGCCGACCTGTGGAGCTCCTCCGGCACCCTCGGGCAGTCGAATTACGGGGCGATTCTGGGCACCTCTTCCTCGCCGCTCCCACAACCCGGCAACTTCAGTGGTCTCCACCAGCACGAACGGATGGTAACCGGAGGTTGGGGTGGGGGTGGGGGCTCCCCTATGCCTTGGGGTGGGGTGGGGAATCGGGGAACTGGGAAATCAGATGCGCACCCTCTCATAGCCACACGGAGGTTGCCGGGTGTGTGTTTTAGCACCTTTGTCTGTCTCTCTTTCTCTCCCCCCTCGGCTCTAGAATTACCAGATGCACCCAGGAGAAGTCAACGGCGGCCTCCCTTCCGTCTCCGGGTTTTCGTCCGCTTCCACCCAGTACGGCGTTTCCAGCCACACGCCCCCCATCGGCGGGACGGAGACCGTGATGGGTCAGTGCCCGCCTTGGCTGTCCGGTTGGGGCGGGCGGCTTCCTTTCTCCCCTGTCCCCGGAAGGCGCTCGGTCCTTGCGGGGTCGCTCAGCCCTAGGGGGCGGCCGGGCTCTCCGGGGCGGTTGGGGAAACCCCCCCAGTCTACCTTGCCAGGTGGTTGTGGAAAAGGAGCCAAAGAGCCTCCCCAGGAACCCCTCCCTTTGGGGTGAGAAAGTGCAAACCAACCAAATTGCACCTCACCCTAACCCTACCCCACTCCCGGACGCTGTTGGGGTTCCCGGTGGTTTTCTAGATGATCCCTTCCAGATGCTAATTTATTTCCCCTCTCCCTGCTCTGTTTGCCTCTTTGGCCTGCGTGCGCACACGCTCTATTTCAGGTGCCTCCCTGTCCGTTTTCCTCCAGCCTCCTCCTCCTCCCTTCCCCCTCTCGCACATGTAGGTTAATCCCCCCCCCCTCCCCGGGGTGGGGAAGGAGTCAGCGGAAACCCATCCGCGCCAGGCTGTCAGAAATAGATCTGTTTAGTTTTAAGCCGCTGTCTGAGGACTTTGTACGCGCGTGCGGGGGGGGCGGCGCTGGCCCTCTTTGGGAGGGTCGAGCGCCGCCGCTCTTCGCCCACGATACTTTTCTCTCCTCTCTGGGGGTTTACCCGCCCCCCCTACCCCATGTGCTGTGGGTGTCGCATTCCTTTGCCAATTTTTTAAAAATCCCCCCGCTCTGCCCGCGCGCGAGTGTGTGCGTGGTGCGTGCAAACGGGGGGGGAGGGGGCTGCTGAAATAGCAACACCGGAAGCCCCCCTGTCTGGACGGGGGAAGATGTAATCGGGATCAGAACGGATGGAAGCAGCTCAGTTCGCGGCTAGAAAAGGCGGCGGGGTGGGTGGGTGGGTTGCGTTTTGCCATCCTGAGATAAAAACCCAAAGCAGGACCCTAATCCCTCCTCTTTCCCCCCACCCGCCACCCCATTGGCAACCCTGCCGACCCCCTTTCCTGCTCATCGTGGCAATCCGGAGGTTGCACCAAGGAATATGACGGTCTCTAATCAAAACCTTCAAAAAACATATCTTCTTTCTCGCAACCCACCTCTTTTAGTGGGACTGCCTGTGACCGAGCCCCCCCAGGGCAGCCAAAAGATTGAAAGGACGATGGGATACCTAGGAAGAGGCGTGGCATGTGGGTACGGGTGGACACATGGCCAGTAATGGGACCCCCCCTCCTCCCTCCTGGCTTTTCCCCTCTCTGGAATTGTCTCGGGGACGGAGACGCAGGCAGAGAAGGGAACTATTTTATCTATCATTGTCAGTCATTGAGATGCCATTAGGTTTTAACTTTGCTTAGTGTTATTATTATTTGTTTTTTTTTGGGGTTTTTTTTGTAATTTATGGCTATTGAGGCCCGATGTTTTGTAAGCCGCTTAGAGTATATATTGTAGATAAGCGGGGTATAAATGCAATAAATAAAATAAAATAAATAAATAACTAGAGCCCTGATGGGGGTTTCTCCCGTTCTTTCCCCTTCCACGCTTAAAATAATAAAGAAATCTGACACAGCCTTCTGCGGTGCTAGAAAGCCTGCCTAGTTTTATTTATTTTTATTTCCTTTTTCTAAATTTTATTTATATAGCTTGTATGCCGCCCACTACCCAAAGGTCTCTGGGCGGCTGGCAATCCAAAGAAACAATTCAGACAATTCAAACGTCAAAGTTGCGATAAAATTAAAACCATAAGAAACATTTAAATACCATGAATACGATACATTAAAACGCCACACTAAAATTGCCATCGGGACCCACAATCATCAGTTTCAAAACTTCTGGAACAGGAAGGTTTTTACATGGCTTCAATGTCGGCGCCCGGCGGGTCTCGCTTGGGAGGGCGTTCCATAGCCTGGGTGGGGCAGCTGCCGAAAAGGCCCCGTTCCTACAACCCACCCCTTTCACCTCCTTGCGGGGTGGCTCTTGGTGAACGTACACCCGATCCCGATGAAGCTACGCCTCGTCTAGATACTCAATATAAATCTTTCCGTCCCGGTTTCGGTGGCTCCATAATAATAACCAAGGAACGGGGTGATGTTTTTCTTCATCGCGTCGTCTTATTTGGCTTCCAACGTTTTCCAGTTTCGTTTCAAGGTGAGGGGGGGAGAGAGAGAGATTAAATTTTCAGAGTCCTGGGACTAAACTCTAAAACTCGGGAAATCTTTTGGGATTTCTGCGATCGGGAGCAGATGCTGTCTTTTCCAGTATTGCGGCCGCGAAGACGCTTAATTACTTTCCCCTCGTTCCATGCACGGCGGATGGCCTTCCCAAGCTGGGCTGGTGCTTCTCGCTGACGCCGCCCGGTTTTTCTCTGCCGCCCGAGGCTGGCAAGGGCGCCTTTCATGTCGTCTCTTTTCCGCTCCAGGTAACCGAGGGACCGGCGCTGGCAGTTCGGGGGACGCCCTTGGAAAAGCTTTAGCTTCGGTAAGCTGCGCGTGAAGCCTTTCGTTGCGATGACGAAGGGGATGGCCGCTCACGCTCCGGACGGGGGCCTGACCGCCCCGCCTCGATGCGTCTTGCGTCGTGACGTTACCGAGTCCCACTAACGCCAAATCTAGAGGGAACGGGACCATCAAACGCCATTGGTTTGTTTCCCCGGAAAAGGGGGATTCTCGCCCGACCGCCGCAAACCTCGCCTTTTAATTGGCCTTTAATTGTCCCCCTTTCCAGATCTACTCACCGGATCACTCCAGCAATAATTTCTCTTCTAATCCATCCACGCCGGTGGGATCTCCTCAGGGCATCACAGGCAAGCCGTTTGAATTTTGGGGGGTGGGGTACGGTGGAGCAGCCACAGCCAGGAGCAGTCTATCTGAGTGGGAGAAACTCACAGCCCGAGCCACGAAATCCTTCCTTTGTTGTTGCTTTTTTTGCGGGGGGGGGTGACCTGGGAAAGGTTCTGTTTTCTTCCTACCCCTGTAACATTAAGAAATACAGTAGGACCCCGGTATCTGCTGGGGATTGGTTCCAGGCCTTCCTATGGATAATGAAAACCGTGGATAAGAGAGAAGGCCTGCCCACCCACCTCAAAACTGCTGTTTCCTGACACCTTGCTTTATGACTGCTGTTTTGAGACAGTAGCTTGCTTTGTGGCTGCTGTTTGTGACAGTAGCTCGCTTTACAGCTTGCTTTGTGGCTGCTGAATTGTTTAAATTTTTTTTCCTCTGCCAACCGCGGATAACTGAATCAGTGGATAATGAATCAGTGGATACGGGGGTCCTCTTGTATCTCTCCGGACAGTTAGGGGGGGCAACTTAAAATGATACCGAACGAGGAAATGGGAGGGAGCCCTGCGAAGTGGATCCACCTCAGTGGGAGAGAGAGAGAAAACTGACTTGTGCATTTTAGGGCTCGGTAGTGGGGTACGAACTCGGGCTTCGCAGCGTTTCCCTCCAGCTGCGCTAACCACTGCACCACCCTGACCCTCCAAATGTTCTCTTTACTTCTTCCGCCTCAGGTTCTTCGCAGTGGCCCCGGGCCGGCGGGCAGGGGGCGTTATCCCCAAGCTACGAAGGGACCCTCCACACTTTGGTAAGCGCCTGCTTTGCTTCCACGCCACGTCCTCTCGATAAGGAGTAATAAGAATCGTGAAGCCCCAGGTTGGGCGCCAACGGCCTTCCCGGCCAAGCCCGGCTGCGCTTGCCCTTTTTTTCTCTGCGCTTGCGCCCGACGGCACCCTCCTCGAGGCGAGGCAAACTTTGCTTGGCCCTCCCCCGTCCAAGTAGGGAGACCAGCCGTGGGGAACTTTTAAAAGAAAGACAGTTCTTTAGAACACACCTTCAGATCTCTCTGCGTTTGACCCCTCCGTCGTCGCGGCCGGTTTGACGCACAAAATCCGACGTCATTTGCACCCATTTCACGGAAAGAATTTGCAAGGAACCATAGAGAACAGAGAGGCTCCCCACCCCCATCCTCCTAGGGGGAGAGGTGTCAGCCAGGAAGGACAATCTAGTTTATTTAAAAATATATATTACGACACTTTATTTCTCCATAACTACTTCTTGCCTCACCCTGCAGCGTTCTCGGTGGCATCGATTATTTATCTCTTCTTTATGTCCTTTCTTTGGTGGCTCTCTCTCCAACGTAGATCCACCAGCCGGCGGGTTTTTTTTAGAGCTACCCACAAGTTTTAGGTTTACCGAAAAGGGAACGGAGGATTTAGAACCGTGGAGGGTTTTGGGCAGATCTGGTTGGAGGGACGCCGTTTTCAAGTCTCCCGGCCTTGGTTTCTCTCTCCCCTCCAGCAAAACAAAATGGAAGACCATCTGGACGAGGCCATCCACGTTCTCCGGAGCCACGCCGTCGGCCAGGGGAACCACCGGGAGATCCACGACCTCCTGGCGTCCGCCTCCGCCGCCGTGGGCAGCCTGGGCCAGTCCTTCCCCCCGGCTTCCGTCTTGCCTATCGCCAACCGGCACTCGAACCTGGTAAGAAGATCGGGCCGGGGAGACCAGAAAGCTCTGCCGAGGGAGCACCGTCGTGATGGGCGGGCTAGGCTGAGTCCCTGCAGCGACCCCGGCCGGAACAGGAGTGCCCGCCTTGACTCTTAAGGGCTAGGAACTTGTTTTTCCCCAAAGGGCTGAGCAGAAATTGGGTTTCTGATTGAGGCTCCTTCCTTGCCTTCTCTCCTCGCAGGTGGGAGGAAGCCACGGCGAAGACGGACTCTCCAGCAACTCCAACCTGCTCCATAATCATGTCGCTCTTCCGGCACAAACGGGTTCTCTCCCGGACCTCAACAGGGGACAGTCTTCGGACGCCTTCAGCGGTAAGAGGGGAGCCGGGCGGTTTTCTCGCCATAGGGACGCCCGGGAGGGTGCGGCTGACCGGGAAGGAGGAGACCTAGAGGTTTGGTTGAGGATGCACTGCCATGGAATAAGGCGGTTCCGTCCGGTCAAATGGAGGAATCCGATCCGGACCCTTCCTGGTGATATTTTGGAATATCTGGCGCACACGTAGTTCCAGACAGCATCTGGGCAGCCTTGAGGTCTAGAAACTCCTTTGTTCTCCCTCAAAGTCCAGGAAAGCGGGGACTCCACGGCTCTTGTCCTGTCTTGTCAGAAAGTTCTATGCGTGCCGGAGAAGAATTTTGTTTAGCTTTGGGCAGCATCCTGGGGTGACACTGCTCCTGGTGACATTCCCTTTGGTCTCTGTCTCTCTCTCTCTCTCTCTCTCTCATATCTGCTGGCCACGCTGGACTCTTGCAGGCTTGACCGCGGGTCTCGGGCGGGCGAGCGTCTCGTCGGGCACCAGCGAGATTAAGCGGGAGGATAAGGAAGACGACGAGAACACGTCGGTGGCCGATAACTCGGAAGAGGAGAAGAAGGAGCCCAAGCCGGCCCGCAACCGAACAAGGTGCTCGTTGGACAGGTCTCTGTCTTTTGTCACTTCTACGGGCGGGCCGGAATACGGCAGGCAAAGGGGAAGTGAGGTGGGCGGGTGGGTGGCGAATAAGACCAAGCCGCGCAGCTCCTGCAGAGTCTCAGTGGCCGGCGGCTGCCTCGAGCACAGCCAGGGGTGGTGGGTTTGAGGGTGTGAAAGCGGTCGGATCCTGAACCTGTCTTTTAACACGGGGCAACCGGATCCGAGGAGGGAGGCAGCTGCTGTTTGGTTAGCACCAAAAATGGGGTCTCATTAGCCTGGTCGGTACCCCTTCCACCTGTTAAATAGGTGCGTCTCTCTCCCCCGATGTCTTTTATTCTGTAGCTTTTACAAATCATGCCAATTTTCCCTCTGGCAAGTGGACGGGCAAAGGCCTGCTTTTCGGCACACCCCGGCCACGGAAAAGATAGCTTTTGAGCAAAGGACCTTTGGAGTGGCCACCGTTATCGGTCCCAAGAGGTGGCTGAGGTCCACGGGGCGTAATGTGTGGGACCCTGAAACGTGGGCTGCCGTTCCGGCGGTCCCGCCCGGGTTTTTTTCTGGGGGCAAAGCACGTTCTGCTTTTGAGCGCCGAGGGACGGTTTTGATGTGCGCGCGCGCGCATGCGAGGGATTGCATTAAGGAATAAGGTGTTTTTGTTCTCTTGGGGTTTGGAAAAAATCAACCCCCCAAAAAATGTCGCCCGCGGTGCCGAGGTGTGTGCCCAAACAACCCCCCCCGCCGCCGCCGCCGCCGCCGAGAAAAAAACGTCCCCCCCCCACAAATCCCCCACTTTCATTCTCATTTCAAATTTCCATCAGTCAAGACGACGAGGACGAAGATGACCTTCTCCCCCCAGAGCAAAAAGCCGAGCGGGAGAAAGAGCGCCGGGTGGCCAATAACGCCCGGGAGCGCCTGCGCGTCCGGGACATCAACGAGGCCTTTAAAGAGCTCGGACGTATGTGCCAGCTCCACCTAAACAGCGAAAAGCCGCAGACCAAACTCCTAATCCTCCACCAGGCGGTCTCCGTCATCCTCAACTTGGAGCAACAAGTTAGAGGTCAGTGGAGGCGTTCCCCCGATGTGGTTGACGTCTTTTTGCGGAACGGCATGGGGCTGTCTGTCTCGTTTTACCCCCTGACACCCTACCCTCACCCCCCCCACCACTCCCCACCCCCACGACACCCTCCCCTCCTCTCCCTCGGCCGACCTGCTGACGCTTCCGCGGGCGCTCGCATCCCTGTTTGCTATGGGGCGTTGCTTTTATATATATATATATATATTTGTGTGTGTGTTTGGGGGTTATGTGTGCCTTTTTAACCCCCCACCCACCCACCCACCTTTTAAAATTAACTTTGGGTCTGTGTCATTGCTGGTGTGCCCACTTCTTCCGTTTTTGGGGTGTGTTTTTCCCCCCCCTTTCCGTTGGCATTCCTCGCTCGCTGCTTCTCGCTGTCTCTTTCTCTCCCGTTCCGCGCGTTGGGGCACTCGCAATCTGCTGGGGTGGGGAGTCCCTGATTTCTCCTCGCCCTGCTTCAGGGCACTAGGTTTGTGGGGTCAGCCCGCTCCCTAATGGAAGTACGGTGGTGCCTTGTATAAAGCAGGCCTGCACCACAGGGAGACCGCCGGCTACTGGTAGCCCGCGAAGGGTTCCAAAGTAGCCCACCGGCCATCAATAAAAAAAGTGAGGGGCTGCCCCTTCCCTGAGAGCGGCCTCTCGTGCTGATGATCCTCCATAAGTGCCCTGATTCCCCCCCCCCCAAAAAAATCACAAGGTTCTCTAGTCCCCTTTCCCAGCTATCCGCTGCAGCCGCCATGGTGACCTCTAGTAGCAAGGAGTTCCACAGTTGAACCGAGGGCTTGGGTGAGGATCTTGGCTTCCTTTTCTTAGACCAGGCATGTTAAAACCTCAGCCCCCCCAGATGTCTTGGACCCACAACTCCCACAGCCCTTTGTCATTGGAAAGACAGGCTTGGAATTCTGGGAGTTGCGGTCCAAAACACCCGGAGGGCTGAAGTTTGGACATACCTGTCCTAGACGAACTGGTACAGGTTGGGGTATGGAGTAAGGGGGTCTCTCTGGACCCACGCTCTCTGCACTGTATGCGACTTTTATACACGCCTATCACCGCCCCTCCCTTGCCTGCTTGCTTTACACACACACACACACACACACACGCACGCACACACACACAAGTGAGGCGAACCCAAATGCCCAAAGCCTTCCTCCCGGTTGCTTCAGGCCCTTTCGTGGTTTCCGTGGCACGTACCTCCAGTGGCCGACCAGGCGATACGACACGACTGGGGCAGCAGCGACGGTCATTTTCCTCCTCCTTTCAAACGCAGGGCGGGGGTCAGGGGGTGCTTCTCGGAGGGCGTTGGCCAAGCCTTCGGAGCAGGGCTGGAAGACAGAGAAATAGGCATATGTTCTGGTGGCGGCGGTGGCGAGAGACTGCGAGGGTCGCAGCGGGTGGGGGTTTGGCCTCAGTGAGGACTAGCACCTTGGGTCAGGGCAAGGTGCTGCAGGGGGGGGTGAGGGGGATCACTGTAGATTTTAGTGCTGTCGAGCTGTGTAAGTTCCCCCCCCCACCCCCGATAAAACACCCCACGGAGGCCACCACCTCCGCCAAGAAGCAGTTCAGCCCCTGGGCTGGTGGGAGCCGAAAAAGTGGGGGGCCTGGGCGTGGGTCTCGGGAGGGTGTGTGTGTGTGTGTGTGTGTGTGTGTGTGTCTTACTTCCAGGGTCTTTTTTTTTAACGCTTGGCCGTGCATGCGCGCATTTAACCTGGCTCCCTCGGCGTCGAGGGATGGGCGGGTGTCCTCCCTGCCGTTCTCCGCCAAGGCGGGCATGTGTGCTTTTCCGAACGGCGATCCGCAAGGCTGCTCTTTGCCCCCCCCCGCCGTCTGTCCCCGCTACGATGCTGAAAACGGTGCTCCTGCCCCCTGGTCTGGTTAACACCCATGCCCGTTTGCCCTTTTTTTCATCTGTTTTAACATGCATCGCTATTTTTGTGTGTCTTCTCTCTCTCTTTCTCTCTCTGTATTCTTCCGATGTTTTTTTTTCTTTCCTTGTGCTCTTTCTCTCCTCTGTCTTCTCTGCCTCCCCCCCCTTCCAACTTTCCTGCTTTCCTACAGACAGTCCTCAGCCGTGACCCCTCGGTGGTCCCCTCCCTCTCTACCTTGTACTTGCTGCTTGTTTAAGAGAGACGGAAACCACCACCACCACCACCGGGGAGTTGGACAGGAAAGGCCGCGGCGGCAGCGCTTGGCCTCTGGCCCTCCCGCCTCAGGGGTCTCCGATCCCATCGTCCCCAGCTACCCCACCCTTAAAGTTTTAAGCATCAGCGAGTTGGCAGCAACGGAGCCAGCGGAACCGGAGACACGGGCAGCGGAACAGGGGGTTCCCAGAAGGCCGTCTCTCTTAACCCCCCCCTTACGAAGCTAGGGGAAAATCAATGCAAAGTGGCCGCATCAGCGAAGAGCAGCCGTTCTGGACTTCTTAGGGGAGCCAAACAGCTGTTGCCTCCCCCCCCCAACGTCCTTCCCGGCTCCGGTTTCCAAGGGATAGGAAAGAAGACATATTTTCCCCTTCTCTTTGCGAAGTTTGTCAGCTGGCACGATAGCCATGCGTAAATGCATGCCCCAAACCGACTGCCCCTTTCCCTACCCACCCACCCACCCCAAAGGAACCCTAATTATTATTATTATTATTATTATTATTTCTCATCCGGGGCTGCTGAATATCCTTCAGCTCCGTGGCAGCGGCTGAGCGAGGGGCGGTGGGCAGTGCGTTTCTTTGCCCCAGACCAGGCAAGGAAAGCCACTTGGTTTTTTAAAAAAAACCTCCTATTTTTCTGTCCCCCCCCCCCCCGTTCCTGTCCAGGAACCCCGGACACCCTCAGCTTTAGCACGCTTAGGAAAGAATCAAGGACGACCCCCTTTCATGCACGCACATACCCGTGCACGCCCGGATCTCTTTCGTCAGCTTTATCGGGGGGGGGGGGTCTGGCTCCGAAGGGGAGCCAAGCATCCTATCACAAGCGTGTCCAAGCTTCGGCCCTCCAGATGTTTTTGGACTACAACTCCCACAGTCCTTTGTCACCGGCAATCTAAGCTTAGAATTCTGGGGGTTGTGGTCCAAAACATCGGGAGGGACGAAGTTTGGACGTGCCTGTCCTATCAGGACAAACTCGTCCGAGTGCGCCCGTTGGCGCCTCCGGTCGACGTAAACGTTTAAGGCGGCGGCATCGATCCTTGCGCAACCCATAGAAATATTATATATCTATATATACTTCCCCCTCCCTGTTTTTGTTTTTTTAATGCGTTTGCTCTTGGGGGAGAAGGCCGTCCGGACGAGGCAGGGATGGAGGCACTGAGCCGGAGGGGGCGAGAAGGAAAAGAGCGGGCAACCGTCTTCTGGGAAATGACGGCAGGGCCTTAACGGGGGCGGCCAACGTCCGGCTTGGCGAGCCTTCCCTTTGCCAGTCTCTGGGCGGAGCCCGGCCAAATATTTTTCGCTTCACATATGTGTGTGTGTGTGTGTTTGTGCGTGCGGAGGGCATGAGAGGAAATTGGCCGTCGGCGCGGCGTAATTTACGCTGGTTTCCCCCAAACGGCCCGACCCGGATCCCAAAAATCCTGGCTGGTCTTTTGGGGTGTTCCCGTGTCTTCCACTGATGGGACGGGCATTTAAGCGCTCTGCTTGGATCGACAGCGGCTCTGTTTCACAGGTCTTCTTCATTGATTCCCCCCCAGTTTTGTACCAGAGGCGCGTTTTATAAAGTCTTTTGCCTGGCACGCGTGCCCGTGCGGAAATGAGGTTTGTCGAGGGAGGGGAATCCCCCCCACCCCTTGGCTGGCTGGTTGTTTTGTTTTGTTTTGTTTTGTTTTGTTTTGTTTTGTTTGCGGTACAGGGGCTCCCCCGCCTGGCAAAGGACAAGTCAATCTTTCTGGCTCGCCAAGCGATTCACGGGCAGCCAACCCGGAAATCACGGACCCGCAGGCGTCGGGCCACCTGGTGCCTTGTGGCCTTTGATTCGTTCTATTTTCTCACCCCCCCTTCCTGACCAGCCCCGCTGTCCTAGGAAGGGACAGATGGGATCGGTAGTCCCGAAGGGCCAGGAGGCACCAGGGAGCCTCGTCCTGGGTCACAAACCCACCTTGGCTGCCCCTTTACCCCAACACACACCCCCTCGAGGCGTCACCAAAGGGACCCTCGGGCGCTCCGATTGGTACGTGGCGGTTTCGACTCAGCCGTTGGCGGTGGGGCTTGGTTTTATTTTCCTGGCCGCACCTTGGCACCGGACGCCGCCGCCGCCCCCTTTTTCCCCTGTGACGTCCGCCCGCCGCCCAGCCCTGACTAACCCTAACCCCCCCACCCCTTTGATGCTGTGTGAACGTAGCAGCAGCACGGATGAGGTGCTCTCCTTGGAGGACAAGGACCTGAGAGACCGGGAGAGGCGGATGGCCAATAACGCCAGGGAGAGGGTGCGCGTACGGGACATAAACGAAGCCTTTAAAGAGCTGGGCCGCATGTGCCAGCTGCACTTAAAAACAGACAAAGCCCAGACCAAGCTCATCATCCTGCAGCAAGCCGTCCAGGTCATTCTAGGGCTGGAGCAGCAAGTACGAGGTACGGCAGGACGTCCCGACAACACATTCCCCCCCACCCCGACCCTGACCGCCCCCCCGACCCCTCCGATGACCCCCCCACCCACACTTCCCATCTCTCTCTCTCTCTCTCTCTTTCTCTGCACCTCTTTCCTGACATTTCTCTTTCTGCCATTCTCTACGTTCCTTTTGCTCTGTCGTGCCGCGGCACCCGGGTTTGGGGTTGGTGGGTTACTTTTTTTTTGGGGGGGGGATGATTGGAATCGATCCCGAAGGGGGCGTTGGGTGGGCGCCGGGCTGCTTGTCTCTCCTCCTCCCCCACTAAGAAATTTGCTGGTCTGAGTTACAGAATACAAGCTGCACAACTGCTTTTGGTCTGCCCGGGCAGCTTTTGAAAAGCCAGGACAGAATAGAGCAATACGCTGCACAGTTAGGACCCTAATATCTACGGATTCAGTTATCCACGGTGGGCAGAGGGGGGGAAAAATAAATAATTCAGCAGCCACAAAGCAAGCTGTTGTCACAAACAGCAGCGGTAAAAGCAAGCTATGGTCACAAATAGCATCTGTAAAGCAAGCTACTGTCAGGAAACAGCAGTCATAAAGCAAGCTACTGTCAGGAAACAGCAGTTTGGAAGTGGGTCGGCAGGCAGGTGTTCTCTCTTATCCACGGTTTTCATTATCCACGGGAAGGCCTGGAACCAATCCCCAGAAGATACCGGGATCCTACTGTATATACAGTACAATACTGCATACTGTATTTCTATATACAATACAGTATACATATTCTCTCTCTGAGAGTGTCGGTCCGTCCAAGATATATTGCTCTATTCCAGTGTTGGCGAATCTACGGCACGGGTGCCAAACATGGCACTCGGAGCCCTTTCTGGCGGGCACCCGACATCGCCCCTTCACCGCCCCCTGCACACACAGGTTCCATGGAGGTATTGGCACTTGGCGGGAAACGAGTGGTTTTTGAATCGCCGTTTGGGCGCTCGGTCTCTAAAAGGTTCGCCATCCCTGGACTCTGTTCTGTCCTGGCTTTTAAAAACCTGGCCAGAACAAAGGCAGTGACGCAATTTTGAGGGGGATTTTTTAAAAGGCAGGGCAGCGCTTGGGCTAGGCTGGGGCGGGCCATGTAAAAACAGAAAACGAGCCTCCCGCCCCGCTCGTCCGGACCTCGTGCTGTTTGCTCGGGCTTTTTTTTTTGTGCATCTTTATTCTCTGGCTGCGTTTCCTCTCTTGCGCTTCCGTGGGGAGGGAAGAGGGGTCCCCTCCCACCCATTGTGGCTGCTGACTCGTTTTTTTTTTCCGCTTTCCCCTCCACCTCGGTGTGCGCCTCTCCCCCGCTCCTCCGGCCTCCTAGAACGCAACTTAAACCCAAAGGCGGCTTGTTTGAAACGTCGGGAGGAAGAGAAGGTGTCCAGCGTCGTGGGAGACCCCCAGATGGCCCTCTCGGCATCTCATCCGGGCCTCGGCGAAGGGCACAACCCGGTGGGACATATGTAAAGGTAACCTTTCGGGGCGTCTCCGGTGGTGAGCGCCGAGCTGAAATAGTTGAGGGGAGGGGAGGGCGGGGGAAAGCCCTGTTTCCACCCCAGTTTTTCGGTCTTTGCCCCCACACGGCTTCCAGATTTCGGGAATGGCTTCATCACCAGCTGAGGGTTTTGAGGTAGAAAGGTGATCAGTACGACTTCAGCTTATATCTTGCAAACTGCAGAAATGTAATTAGTGCTTC
>JAHTLZ010000352.1:231003-263416 GCA_023846285.1 Phrynocephalus versicolor
ATAGATAGATAGATAGATAGATAGATAGATAGATAGATAGATAGATATAATGTTATACATAGGTTTACTATATACAGTATGTATGTCTGTGTTTATGTAGTCATGTGTCAATGTAGATGGACAGAGACTATATAGACTAGAATCAGTAGTTCTCCACTGGTGAGTCCCCAGATATTCCTGGACTGCAACTCCCAGAAATCCTGGCCATCTCCGCTAGCGATGAAGACTTCTGGGAGTTGCAGTCCAGGAACATCTGGGGACCCCAGCAGTGGAGAACCACTGGACTAGATAGATTAGGAAGGAATGGCTGGGTGGATAGATAAGACAGGCAGACAGAAAAGAGAGATAGATAGAAAAGAAGGAAGAAATAAGAGGGAAAAAGAGGAATAGATGCATAGATCGCTGGTTAGACGGACACACACACACACATACACACACGGCAAAACTGTCTTCAAGGCAGCTAACAGGCCGGACAGGAATCTTAAATCCACAACAAACCATTAAAATAATAAAAGACTTTTTAAAAGGCCACAGCACTTGATGGAGAATGCCTTTGTAACCTTTCAAAGGTACATCATTGGCCCTGAGATCTCCAAGCCCTGCGACCTGGTGGGGAAGGGGCGTGGGGTTAAGAATATAATCAGGGCTTGTAAATTCATACGGCCGGCTTTCTCTCTTCACAGATTTCTTTTTTCCTTTATGTGGGAAGCAGACGACCGCGAGGAAGAAGGGAAGAGCCGTTTTTTTTAAAAAACACACTTGCATGCAAACGCGCGCACCCACCCCGACGTGCGTCTGCGCCAGAAGCAAAACGATAAACTGTGTCTCGCCCGGCTTCCTGACGCCCGACGAAATGCAACCGCGACGGACTTACCAGCTTGCTTGGGAGGAACGTGAAAAGGGAAGCAGTGGCGTTGTCCACACGAGACAAAAACACACACACACACACACACACACACACAAACACACACAAACACCGACATCAACTGAAAAGTTTGCCTTAAGTGTATATTGTGGAACTCTTGATACATATCCTTTGGGGGAATTATTATTATTATTATTATTATTTTCTTTTTCTTTTTTTTTAAATACAAAGTGGCTTGTTCACAAAAGGCCAGCAGGAATAAGAAGAAAATTGTGCCTATGCATTTATTTTTTTCCTTTTGTCTTTCTTTGGGGTGGGGTGGGGTGGGAGGGGGAGTGGGGAGGAAGGGGAGAAAGAAAAAACATTAGCTTAAGATCATTTTTTTAAAAAAAATTGTAGAACAAACATAGTAATGCCTTTTGGGTTTTTTTTTTTTTAAAAAGAGCTTCTTTTGCATATATGTTTTGTAAGCAACAACGGAAAAAAATGTGTAAAAAAAAAGAGACTTGTTTTCCCCATGCTTTTTTTCCCTGCTGCTGTTTCTATTGTTCATGTTGCATATTATTTTTTTGAAATAAGATCAATCTGAAATATTAAAAAAAGAGAGAGAGAGAGTTTGTATAACGGGAGAGGCTGGATATTTGAAAAGAAACAGAGGAACCGGAGGGGGAAAAAAGAAGACACAATGGAACTTTGTGGACGCCGTTATTTTGGCTCTGGAAAAGCTGTTGAGGGTGGGTTTGAGCACGACGGGGCTAGCAAATGTCCGTAAATGGCTAGTGACTCCCATGATATCTGGGGGGGGGGGGAGAACAAGAGCGATCAGAATGTACTGTTTGGCTCCCCTGCCTTCCCGGTTTTCCACCCGTTTTTTTTTTGGGGGGGGGAAACGACCACGGAATCATCCGGCTTTGCGACCCCCAAAAGATGCTTTTAAAACGTCTTAGGTTTTGCCGATCCCTCTCGCATCTCCTCCTAGGGATGAAGCACAGGAAGAAAGTGGGGGAATAAAAGGTGCAACCCCCCCTTTTTTTAAAAAAAGGAAGGCAAAGGGATTACAAGGAGATGTTGGCCTCCCCGGTGTCTCGGAGGGAAGCCCTTAATTGACGACGACCTTACAACCAGCCCATCAAGCGTTTCCAGACTGGGTGGAGGCTTAAAACAACTGGGCGGAATGGAGGATGTCGCGGTTGGCTTTCGAAAGGAACCCTTGCCCCTTCGTGGGACGGAGCCAAGCCAAGGAGAGGAACGAGAGACGGAGGAGCCGGGCGCCCAGAAGAAATAACGGCACCGAAGCGGCACGCCGTCCATCCGATTGGCGGTTTCGAACAAAAGGAAAAGACGCGCCCCGGACGAAAATGAATCAGTGCATGGATAAAATTAAAAAAAGGAGAGAAAAAGAACAAAACACCAGCAACCCACCCGCCCGGAGATAGATGTTTGTGACTGGCAGAGCCCCACTTGTTGCAAGCAATGGCCAAGAAAACCATCGGGTACCCGAGCGTGAGCCAGGTTGGATCTGTTCGGAAAATGCAAAAAGACCTCGGTCGTTGCGTCTCAGAAGCTTGGGACCGCCGCCACAGAGTGGACCGAGGGCCCTGCCTCCCCACGGATGTTTGAAGGGGTCCTCTCTCCCCCCCCCGCTTCCTGAACCCATGTGTGCATGCACTCTCTTTCTCGGAGGGAAAGCCGGCCAGATCTTGGTTGCCAAAGGTACCCATCTACGCTCGTCTCTGATGGGGAAGGAGATTTTTCTCTCTTTCTCTCTCTCTCTCTCTCTGGCAGAGGGCTGCGTTCCTACAGCGAGCCAGGGAAGGAAGAGCTGCTTGTGCGGGTGTGAAGGCAGCCTCCGGGGAGAGGGCAGGCTGTTTTGGAGGCTGCATCATGGGCCCTGGAGTTGATGGACGGCGAGGCTCCAGATTGGAAATCGGAGCAGCTTGTCCGCAAAGCTGCCGCCATCTCGTTGCCCTCCCTGTCGAACCCGGCTGACGGCTCGAAGAGAGAAATCCTTGGTAGAATCAGCACCCCGTCCGGCTGGACCGGTAGCGTTTCTACCTGGCTGCCGACGCCTCTTGCATGGAATGAGCTGCTTGGTTTTTTTTTGGGGGGGGGTCTTTGCAGGGCTCTCTGTTCCTGGCTGCAGAGGTGGGCACTGACCCTTGGGTCGGCACGCCTTGCCCCGAGCTGGGAAAAGTTCTCCTTGCAAGTAGTGTGTGTGTGTGTGTGTTTGGGGGAAGATCTGCGGGCACTGCCTGGCCAGCTTTGCTGAGACCAAGAGCGGGGTTCTGTTGAGTTAAAGATCTCTTGAAGGTGGAAGGTTTAGAGACTTTTCTTTTAGTGCCGGATTTCCTGGAACAGCTTAAGAAACAAACAAACAAACCAGCTCTCCGCCTCCTTTTTAAAATATCGTTCCTGGTCTTGGTTTTACCTTTTGACGTTTGCAGGTCTCGGGGAGGGTTTCTCAACCGGGGGTGTATGTGTCGACACTACAAGCTCTAAGCCAGTTTCAAACCTGTTGCAGACAAGGTCCTAATACCGTTTTAATGACCAGGGGGTGGGGTGATTTTGGGAGGAGGGTCCGTTACCCTAACCCCCCCCCGCCGCCTCCCCATAAGTCCTCTGTCTTCGACCGACAGTATCCGGGGAACTCTGAAACGCCGAGGAGATGGGTTTGAAACCAGTTTAGGTTTGTAACATGAATGGTGCCCCAAAGAATCTTGGGGTCATTTTGATATTTTTTTGGGGGGGTGGGGAGGAGTAGGCGGCCAGGGTTTTTAGGAGACAAAAAGGGACAACGTGTTTTTTTAAAAAGTCTTAGGAGAAACAGCATCATGGAAAAAAAATAAGACTTTTTAGTTTAAAATATATATGTATATTGGGGGGGGGGGGGGTCAGGCATTGCAAAACAAAATTTCACTTAATTCCGGTTAAGATATATTTTTTTAGGAGGGGGTGGGGAGTCTGACCCCTTAGTGTATTTGGAGGGCTTGGTTTTTTTTTTTGTTCTTCTTGTTATGGGGGACTTTATAAATGTTTTTTTTCTTCCTTGCAGCGGGAGGGAGGTGGCCTTGGCCGCCACAGGTCAATGAGAGTTAAATACATGGCGATGTCTCTCTCACAGATACAAACACACCAACTGAAGCCCCCTTTGCTTTCTTAGGCGGGGAGGGCAGGGTGGTGGTGGTCGTGGTGGCTTCCAGTCTCATCTTAACCTTATTTGGATTGGGGTCTTGGTGTTTTTTTGTTTTTGTTTGTTTCGGTTCGGTTCGGTTTCCCCCCCCCCCGACCTTTGTGTAAATCCAGCTGCACCTAACGGGGCTGAGAACCTTGTTATTAAATCAGATACACATTATAGTTTTGAAAGATATATATATAGTATAAATATATATATATAAATATAAATATTAAAAAAAATATGCCTAACCCCAATTTAAAAAAAAAGGAAAACAAAAAAAAAAGTATTTGTGGGGGGTGGGGTCGTATGGGGAACTTTTTTTTTTTTGGACTGAATCACAGTTTCTGGAACTGGGGGAGCACAGGGGGGAATTTAAATTGTGTTTCCGAGTGCCTCAAGATATGGATTGTGTTCCTTTTTTAAAAAATAATAATAATAATTTTATACAAGTGTCAAGAAATGAAAAAAAAAACAGCTGGCTGGATTATTTGGAATTTTTAAATAATCCTTAACTTTTTTAAAAGTAGAATTTTGAGAACTGTCTTGTATATAACAGTAATGTAGCAATAAATGTGACATTTTATAACAATATTACTTTTTGTTTTTGTTTTCCGCCCCTCCCCTGTATCTGTCTTTCAGATGTTGTATACCTATCAATGAAAAAAAAAGTTGTAATAAAGGTTTTACCTTGTACTAAGCTTCCTTTGGGTTGTCTAAGCTTGTTGCTTCTGTCTTGCCTGGATGGAATAGGATTTGACCAAATATACGGATATGTTACTGATTTTGTTTTAATTTGAATTTTTATTTTGGTTGTCGCATAAACTGTGGTTGCTTGTGGAAGACGGCAGTCAAAATCAAGAGCGTACTTAAACTGCACGTCCCTTTTTAACGTTTTTCAAGGACAAATCATTAAGTGCAAGGGAAAGCCCCAACAGAAATGGCGAAGGGCCAGTTGTAAATGTTGTTTGATGTACGAAAATCAAGAGACAGTAGCTAGGGCAAAATACATATATATATCTCACACTCGCACACATTGCATACTTGCAAAACGTGAAGGTCTCTGGGCAATATCCACACGGTGATTGCTTTTGGCACAATCTAAATAATCGGGCCAGAGGTGGGGGGGGGAGGGAGGAGGATGCCTCGATGTCTGCCTTTGGAGCGAATCCTGCCAACTGGGAAGAGTAATGATGGCCCTGTATCCAGGAATACTGTCCTTCATTGTCGTTTGCAAGAGAGGAGCAGGTAGAAGGCAAAAGTTGGGGCATGTGAGGGTTATTTTGGACTACAGCTTCCAGAATCCACAGCTGGCACCAGATGATTTGTATTGGGGGGGGAAGGAAGGAAGGGTATTAAGAACCATTTCCAAGCTCTGAACTGGGGTCTCGTGGGGGGGGGGGGGAGACACGTTTTTAACCTTGCTAGGCTGCCATTTCGGCTGGTTGGGGATGCTGGGGTTTGTAGTCCGGAAAAGTAACGCTTCCAAGTTCTGGAATTCTATTTATTTTATTTTATTTTATTTGCGAGGGTGCTTCCTGTTTTGCTCTTTGGGCCATTATGGGAGAGGTCCGCTCCCTCCAAAGAAAAGCCCCCGTTACGACACTATTCCTTTTATATTTTATATAATATATGCTGTCGGTGCAATCAGGCAGTGCGAAGGACGCCGCTCCCCCCCCCCCGCTGCTGGGGGTCCTTCCCCGAGGCGGGCGCGGGCTGATGAAGGCATCTAGAGAGCGCCGCGCATGCGCCAGTTAGGAGAAAAGTGACCAATCAAAAGCGGCGCATGCGCATCCGTGGCAACACGCGGCCGCAGTTGGAGAAGGAGGAGGAGCCTCCGCCGGCAGCCGCAACAAAAGAGCCCACAGAGCGGGCGGCGGAGTGCGCCTGCGCGCCTGGGGAGTAAGGGCCGTTTTAAGGAAGTGGACGGGCCGCGCCTGCGCAGAGGGAAGGTGACATTCGGCGCCCTGCGGCAAGCATGATCAGCAAGTACCTGGGGCCCCGCTATGTCCAGCTGTTCCGCCACTGGTGAGTCTTTTGGGGTGGGGGTGGGGTGGGTTTAGCCCCTCCCACCACCTCATTTCTTTTTGGGGGGCGCACCCCTAAATTGCAGCCCTCCCTTTTCGATCCACCCGTTTCCCCTGCGATTTGGCTCCCAGTTTAAATTTTTTTTTAAAAAAAAATTCAATTTATTTTTGGTTTTTGGAGAGGGGGGGAGAGAGAGAGGAGAGAAAGGGGGTCCCCTCGAATCTCCCTCTTAGGGTGACCTAACCCCCCTCCTAGGCCTCTGCATGACCGAACCCCTCCCTGCCTTCCCCCCCAAAATCAAACCCCCCACCCCAAACTTAGGTGGATTTTATTTATTTATTTATTTATTTATTTATTTATTGCATTTCTAGACCGCCCTATTTCCCAAATAGGGACTCTGGGTGGCTTACACAAAAGCAAATCAATCGATGATTAAAAGCAAAAGAAACAATAAACAGCTAATACTGTATAATAAACATAGACTAACTAAACACCACTAAATTGCCCTGGCTTTGGGGCTTTGCTTTCTGCAAAGGGGGAAAAATGCTAGGATTATTTTATTTATTTATTTTATTTTTATATACCGTGCCAATTTTCCCAAAGGGAACTCCGGGCGGGTTTACAGAGAGAACAATATACAGTATATGCTCTGAAAACCAACACCAATGGAAATCAAACCAACAAAAGCATGGACTACACCTCCCAGAATCTGCATTTCCCAGGAGTGAGTTGGGTGTGTTACAACAGTGGAGGAGAGCTGAGAAAAAAAGGGAGGAAATTTGCTTTTTTCTGGACTAACTTCCTGCTTCCGGCAGGGAAAACTGACCCCGTGCTTTTATTTATTTATTTATTTATTTATTTATTTATTTATTTATTTGACTTCTATACTGTCCCATCTTATTGTTATTAGGAGTCTTATTAGAAAACGGAAGAGTGATGAGAAGGCTCAACAGCCCTTAGAAATCGCCCAGGGTGGATTTGGGTCAAAAATGTCCCAAATGGTCATTGTTGTTGTTGTTTTAACAACCACGGAACTGGCTTCTCCCCCTTACAGGACCCCGACTCTGGCCACGTGGAGTGTTGCGGGCATGATTGGTGTGACGTGGTTCGCGGACTGGCAGGATGTCCTGCGCTTCGTGCCGTGGATCGGCGGCAAATACAAGAAGGACTGAGCTGGCGGCCTGCCCTGCGGGGTAGTTCTTTTTTGGGGGGAGGGGGCTAGCTTGGTAGGATAAAAAAGGACACCCCTAATTTGGAGCCAGAGACGTGGCTTGGATTCCCTGATCCCTAAAGAAGCGCACGCGCACGACCTCAGAAGCAAGGGGTCCCCAGAGCCACGCCACAAAACTGAGAAACCACGGAGCTCGCTTAAAAAGGGTGACCTGACAGCTCGACCTTCAGGGGGTCTTTGGCAACGCACGGTTTGCCTTAACCGTCGTCGGTTGCTCAAGCCACGGACGCCGCCGCAGAGAAGCTGCCACGCATACACACACACCAATTTCTGTTCCCCGCCCTCCTCTCCTTCCAAACTCCAAAAAACCCTCTTTTCTCCGCTCTGTATTTCAGGCAGTCGAGGGCACAAGCCGCGGTTTAACAAACCACAGTTTGACAAACCAGTTTGTAACAAACCGCAGTTTAACAAACCATGGTTTATAACAAACCACGGTTTGTAAGCCGGCAACACACCATGATGGGCCTGGATTTCAGCAGGCAGACAAAAGTCTTGCCTTTTCTTTTCTTTTTTAAGCTCTGCCAGCAGCCTTACCAAAACTAAATAAAACCCCACATACTGAGTCATCTTAGATAATAAGATTTGTTTTGATTGTAAGCATTCAATGACCATAGAAAGGTCTAGGATTCAGCGAACCCAAACCTTGGCTTTGCGTGACACCCCCTGATACCTTAATCTAGGTACTGATGCTCTCAAGCTCAGTGGATTCCTTTAATGGAGTTAAGCTATCTCGTGTTAGGCCTTCCTCTTTTCCCTCTGCGTTCGGCTTCTAGCATTTAAGATAGAGTAGATAAATGCAATTTTTCTTACCTCTTTCTAGCTTTTTAAATTTCTTCTCCTTACAGGCTGCCGTTTCATGGGCCAGTTCCGTTCTGTTCACCCCGAGAGCTTTTTTCTTTGCTGTGAAACCCCAGTTCCCAAGAAGGCTCCGGGTTTTTTTCGTCCTCTTCATCGCCTCCGTGGGGAAATGTGACTTGGATGTTCTGTGGAGCCAATAAAAACTCTTTTTACCGCACGGATACGTCTCACGGCCTTGTGTATCTGCACCCACAAAACGTGTTGCACCACTGAAGGAGATACAGATGCTAAATAAAAGCAAGCTTTGGACAGCGAGGAGGGCACGAACCTGTCCTCTCTGGGTGTTTGTGATTTGATTAATTTATTTTCCTTCTTTTTCTTCAGAAATAGGTCTTGGCTTTTTTTTTAGGGTGTACCTCAACTCCCAGAACTCTTTAAGTTTAGATTGCCAGTGACAAAGGACTGTGGGAGTTGTGGTCCAAAACATCTGGAGGGCTGAAGTTTGGACTTGCCTGTCTTAAATGTTCTGGACTGTATATTGTCCCTCGTTATTGTAAGCCACCTTGGGTCCTTTTCCAAGGAGAAAGGTGGGGTAAAAATATTCAAAAATAAAAATAAATAAAATAGACCTTATTAAATATTTAGGGGATTTTGAATTCTGTCTGGTTGCCAAAGTGAATGCAGAGTGTCTGGCTAAGGGTTCAACCAGCACTTCCTCGGTGAGTTGTGGCAACTTCAGCTAAGCCTTATTATAGATGCGTGTAAAAATCCAACAGGATTCTCTCTTCATCCTCTTTATTAAATGGATATTAATCCACGAAACAGAGCAGGCTTTTCGGCGTTGGTCTCTCTGGGATGACCCCTCGGAATTTTTTTTTTTTTAATATTTTTACCCGGCCTCTCTCCTTGAAAAAGGAACCAAGGTGGCTTACAATAATGGGGTATATTATACGCCCCAGAACGTTTAATACATAATTGAAGTTTAAGAACAGGGAATCAGAAGAGGCATCTTACAACAATTAAAAGGCATCGTTGAAGCTAAAAAGAGCACATCAACTGTTACGCAGTGACAAAGGGGGACAGGCATTGTGTTATGTTTCTGGTGTGAACCAGGTTTTTAGGAAGGTCCCCGCATTATTTAAGAACATTTTTGACACCCTTTTACTTAAAAATAAAGCTTACATTGCTTTACCAGAAATGTGATCATCACTAAAAGGCTAGAACAATGAAGTTTAGGCAAAATGGTTCTTTTAAAGATTAAAATTGAAGATTAACAGTATTGATTAGGAAAATATAAAAAAGAGTACAGTATCTGGATAAATAGGCTAAGTATGTATCCTTAAAATACCACCCACACCCCCAAATCATTAATTTCAACCTAGTTATCTTATACGATGTCAAAATATTAACATATATATGCCTAGGAGGAAATTGGAATAGTTATTCTGTAACTTGAAACGTGCTTTCTTTTCTGCTCTTGCTAGGGAAAGGATATGTTTCTTCTAAAAATGGCAGTTTTTTAAAAAAGTCTGTATAATTAAGGGGTGAGTCCTATTACATTTTGATTAAATGTATTCTTAAAAATTACTTAAGGGGGGGATTAATAGATTATGCATTGGAAAAATCCCTGCATTTCTTGTTTTTATGACTCCAAAGTACTTCTGTGTTTTTTTCGCCATGATTGTGGCATTGGTTGTAGCATTTCTTTTAAAATTCAGGCTTGCTCCGTGACTTTATTCTTAAAATGACATTGTTTTTGATATAAGGATACTAGCATATTCCAGGCACTGCTTAGGAGCGCTGGGTTTTTTGTTATTGCAAACTCTTGTTACTAAATGACAGAAATGACTGTCTTCAGTAAAAGTTTATATTAGGGGATGCCTTTAGGTTACTAGTAAATAAAAAGTTGCTAATATTTTGAGGGCAGTAGCAACATTTTTTTGCTATTTTACTTGTAGCCTAAAGGTAGTATTTATGTTTTTTTGTGATGGCTATACAGTTCCTCAACTTGTTTTGCTTCGAGAGTAAAAGTTTAGTTTTTTAGGAATGATTCTGGTTTAGCCTCCCCCCCAAAAAAAACCAGAATCTACCTAAAGTTTTTTTTAAGTTTATGCCAAATTAAAAAGTAGTGTCAGTCTTTAAAATTGAAAAGGTCTGAATTCTGTCTTATGTTCCTTCCACAATTCATGCACTAAGCCCTAAGAATGTTTTTTTTCCCTTATATTTTTGCAACACAATCATGTGTTTATGAAGACAGCACAACAGAATCATCACTCTTGCATGGTGGAGGCGGCCTTCATTGGACTGCAGTTAGGAAAAGTTTCCTTTTGCACTGCATCAGTCCAACATCTCCAAAGCATTGGGGAATTCAATGAAAACGATTGCATTTTCTCCCTTTTTGTGGCCCATGGCGGTATAGTTTAAAACGGCCTTTGCAAAGAGCCAGACGTCCCCCCCCAAAAAAAACCCAAAACCATCCTGCCTGGTGCATTCTGGGAGCTGTAGTTCCCTCAAAGTGCATCTCCCAAGTTCCCGCTGTGTCCTGGTTTACAAATAAATTTTGCCAGTTTTCTAAGCATGAACTCTTACACCAAGCAGAAAAGTCTTACTTTAAACACACACACACAGGCAGAAATTCACGGTTTTTGAGACATTTACCCATTCTCCTTGCTAGGTTTGAGGGGAGGGGATAAGATCCCAGCTGCACCTGATGGATTTCTGCCTGCCTCAAAGAATCATGGACCACACTGGCATTTTTGGTTTGTGTGTGTGTGTGTGTAGTTGTACTCTATCTATCTATCTGTATCATTATATAGATATATATTTGCAAGCTATGATCTAAAATTAAACGTATTTATCACTTTAATGTCTTGCATGGCTTTAAAAGGCAGGCAGAGGGAGAGAGAGTTCCTTTGCCATCAGGCATCAGGCCGGGTTTGGATGATCTCGGGGGTTCCCGCCCCCCCCACACACACAAACAAGGGCGGTGGGAGGGGGGCGTGGCTGGCGAGGAGGGGCGGCTGTTTGGCGACCACGTGGCGACCTCTCTCTTTGGGGCTGCCCGAAGGAGGAGGAGGAGGAGGCGGGAGGGAGGAAGATGGCCAAAGCTCCGTCGGGGCCGCCTGGGGGGTCGCGAGGGGGCCCGCGCTGCCAGCCTTTGGGGTGAGCTGAAATGCATTGCGGGGAGGGGGGGGATGATGGGTTGCATGCAGCCGATTGCAAAAATAAAAAAGGGGGGAGGAGGCGTGCATGCATCCATGCATGGGGAAGGGGGGTCCGCATTCGGACAATGCGTTTAAGGGGAGGCGGCCGTGCATGGGGGTTATATTTTTTTTTGGGGGGGGGGAGGTTCGCCTTTGCAAAAAAGTTGGAAGCAAACACCCTAGATCCGCCTTTATTTTTATTTTTATTTTTCTGAAATGTTTGAGGGCGGGCTTTTGCAATTTGTTTGCAGCCATGGGGGGGCATTTTGGAGGGTCTTTTTTTAAGGGGGGGCGGGCAGCGGCGGCGGGATCGGGAAGGTTATATAGGGTCTTTGGGGAGGGTATGTCTGCCAGGGTGGGAGATCGGGGTCTTTTTTGGGGGGGAGGGGCCAGCATTTGGGGTTATTTGGGGGGAGGGAGAGCCCCCCTAAAGCTGCGAGGATTTGGTTTGGTTTCATTGGGAACCTTTTTTTTTGTTTTGCAAAAGTTTATTTTTTTGGGGGGGGAAGAGGATGGGTTTGGTTAAGCGTGGGAGATTGGGGGGCTTCCCCCCCCCCGGGAAAAAAATGAGGTTTTTGGGGTTGGGGTGCATCGAGGAACCCCCTCCCCAGTTTTTAATTGGGGGGGAGAGAGAGGAACAGGTTGGTGTTTCTTTTAAGGCCAGCTATGGGGAGAAAGGTCTTTTTTGGGGGGTTAGGATTTGGGGGGGGCTTTTTGGTGTTAGGGGAAAAGTCTTTAAGGCGGAATGGGGGCAGTTGTGGGGTGCGCAATCCAGATCTATGGGATCGGGGCCAGAGGAGGGGTGTATGTACGGGGAGGGGTGGCTTTTTCAAGGCAAAAGTTATGGGTTTTGGAAGCCAAGCATGGGGGGGGGGGAGAACCCCTGTTTGTGTGTGTGTGGTGGTGGTGGTGGTGACTCCAGTGCCCATTATCCCCGATGCAAGCTTGGAGGGAGAGGATTACAGAGCCCAGCTTCCCCTCTGTGTGTGTGTGTGTGTTTGTGTGTCCCCTTGCCAACAAGACCCAGCATCCCCCTGGGTTGGCCTCCCCCCCCCGCATTTATTTCACGACGGTGGAGGTTGGTGGTTGTTGCCTTTTGCACTACAAAGCCCAGCATCCTGAGACAGGAAAGGAGTTAGGCGGGCGAAGGGAAAAGGAGAGGAGTGGACATGTCGAGGCAAGGAGGAGTGGGAAAGGAAGGATGATGATTAGCTTCAAGGGCGGTGCAACCAACCCCCCCCTTCCTGAGGGCCTCGGGGGGAGCTTTTGGGTGCGTTCACACGTGCACAATCGCGTGTTCAGTGCGCTTGCGGGCAGGGGGGGCAGGCCTATTTGAAGGCACGCGAGAAACCCCGACTTTGGGGGGCTGGTTTCAGACCTTGGGGAGCCGGAGCCCCGTACACGCGTCTGCGGGGGGGGCGAGGCGTCTTCACGTGTGGACGAGTTCACGTGTGTTCCGAGCGGGCTGGTTCGGCGCCTCGGCTTTTTCCCTCAGCGGGTTTGAAAGGAGGCGGAAGGATCCGGGGCGGGCGGAGCGCTCTCGCGGCTCCAGACGGACGGGACTCGTTTTTTTTCCCTTCCTGCCCAGTCAGTAAAAGGCGCTTGGGACTATTTTTATTTCCGCTGTGCGGAAGGACACAGCGCGTCTTGGCGCATGCGCCGTGGCGTTCAAATGGGCGGGCTGTGCCTTGCAACCCCAACGGTCGCGGCTGGGCCAGTGACGTCAGCGGCGGGCGGGCTCCGCAGCGCCCTCTTTCGGCTTGGAGGAGGAAAGGCGAGGGGCTGTGACAGCCCGGGGGGAGGTGGCCGGAACAGCCGCCTTTGGAACGTTCCGCGGCGCACAGCGGAGGGAGGCGCTGCGGAGGAGCCCTGGAACAGCCTGGCCGCCTGGATCGCCTTTTTTTTATTCCTCCTTTTTTGCAAAGCTTGGCGGGCGACTTGCGTGCAGCCGGAGGTCGCCCCAAGGGCCCGGATCGTGCCCGCTGCTGGGCCCTTTGGCAACCCTTTGCCCGAGGAAGCCGGCTCCCTGGTCCGCCGCCACCCTGGCTGCGAGGGAGCTCGCGGCCGCCCGGCCGGCTGGTGGGGCCACGGCCCGTGCAGGCGGCGGCGGCGGAGGAGGAGGAGGTCTTGGTGGTGGTGGCGGCAGTGGCGGTGGCAGCACCAGCTGGCCCGAGCCCGATCCGGATCCGGCCCTCCTGGAAGCCATGGATCGGAAGAGGTGGGAGTGCTCAGCCCTCCCGGAGGGATGGAAAAGGGAAGAAGTGACCAGGAAATCTGGGCTTTCTGCCGGAAAGAGCGATGTCTATTACTATAGGTGAATGTGACACGGTGAAGGGGCGGGTGGGGGGGATCTGGGGGAAGGGGTCCACTTTGGGTGGGGGGGTGTCACCGATCATGCATGCATGCGGCCGCCACCTGCCTATCCCCACCCTCAGATGCATGCATGCATGCATGCATGCATGCATAGCTGTCACCAGCCTACCCCAAAATGCACAATGCGACAGAGGCATGCCAGCTCTCGTAGCTGCCAAGAAAGCGAGCAAAAGATTGGGGGGGGTGGCGGCAGAAAAAGCACCCATCTGCCTCTTTGCAGTGCACATTGGAACCCCCATTTTCCAAGACTGGGTGGTGCTTCCCCCCTCTCCACACGGCCATACAGGCATTAGTGTGTGCAGGAAAAAAAATCCCAATCTTTCCTGTTTTCTGATTTGGGGAGAATGAGGTTGGAATGGGAGAGACACAGAGGGGACCCCCGAAGGTCATTTAGTCTGACCCGCTCTTGGAAAGGCAGGGAAGGGAGAGAAAGGGCATCCCAGACAGGCAGCTCAGTTCATCACACCAAGGAAAATCCATGTTGACCCCCACCTGGGACTAAAATCGCTTTTCCTTCTGCAAAGTTCTTTGTCTCCCCCTCGGAGGTCGCGGATTTGAAACCACGGCCTCCTAGCCTAATCCTTCGGTCAAAGCGGTCGGGCTGGTTCCCGGCACTGGGATCTAGATATCTAAGCCTCAAGTGTCAGGCAACTCCCGAGCTTTTCAGATTTGAGACTTTTAAATCCCCTCGCCCACTAACCAGCCCCTGCACCGGCTCAGACCCTTCGTGGGGAATGTGTTCGTTCATTGACCGATGTCTCTAAATCCGTCTGGATCGGGGATTTACAAAGAGAAAAGTAGAAAAGAAGGAAGGACGTTCCTACACCAGGCACGCAAACATAATATTTACAATGCCCATGAAACAGTATCTTGGGGAGAAGCCACAATGTTGATTCTAAACCACATTGTTGCAGTTTTGGATTTTTCAAAGGCAGCCTTTATTTGCCAGGTTGATACATCTGATGAAGGGTATCTTTGTAACGGCCGTGAGCAGCTGGCTTCGTCTTCCCCAGGGCCAACTTTGCAGGGTTGGTATTGCGGTGGGAGGGTTCAAGTCACAGGGAGAAGAACCAGAGTGAGCCTTCGTAATAAAGCATCTGGAATTCAGAACATCTGGGCCTTGTGCCCTAATTCACCCACAAGCTGGTCTCTGCTTCTCTGCCGGGCTTACTTTGCAGGGTTGTTGTGGAAGGCGTTTCCAAGAGGGCGAACATTATTTACACAGAGAGAAGTGTGTCGGGCCCTTTGCGATGCGGGGTCGATCCTGAGCTCGAATCTCAGGGGCGAAGCTGGAAGGGAGTCCTTGCAAGTTTTTGTGGGCTGCTTGAAGTTTACTGACAAACATCCTAGGTCAGCCTCTTTACCATAGAATATTTCCCCCAAATCCAGGTTTACTCACGCAAGGAAATTCCCTGTGATTCTCGAGGACAACTTCTCTCGGCTCCTGGACTGGGCTAAATCTCCAGTTTCTTCTGATTTTTCTTTCTGCTTTAAAAAAAATAATTAAAATTAAATGATTAATTTATAGAAGAAACAGGCGTCCCCTGGCCCCTCCAAGCTTGATGACTTTTCTTTGGCTTCTTTCCTTTCCTTCCTTCCTTCCTTCCATCCATCCATCCATCCATCCATCTTCAGCTCCTTCTTTCCTTCCTTCCTTCCTTCCTTCCTTCCTTTCATTCATCATCAGCTCCTTCCTTCCTTCCTCCCATCCTTCCTCCCTCCCTCCCTCCCTTCCTTCCTTCCTTCCTTCCTTCCTTCCTTCCTTCCTTCTATCCATCATCAGCTCCTTCCTTCCTTCCTTCCTTCCTTCCATTTATCATCAGCTCCTTCCTTCCTTCCTTTTGTGTGTGTGTATGTGTGTGTGTGTGTCTTTGAAAGGCGAGATGAGGCAATGGGCCAGGCAGGGTGGGATTTTGACTAAACCAAATGGGAGGTGTCTTCCCCCACCCCCACCCCATGTCCACTTTCCCTCGCAAGGGTGGACATGTGGCGGCTGCCCGGACCCGCCAGAATAATAGGTTGCAATGCGATTCCTGCCCGCCCCAAATCTGCACCTGCTCTCAAATAATAAGAATAAAAGAGTTGCGTTTTAAGAGATGCCGCCTTATAAAGGCGTTCAGAGGAACGCCACGCGGCCTCGGTCGCTGGCCCTTAGTTTGCGACGGCCGGAGCGAATCATCGGAATGAAAAGTGCCTTGTGAATGATTCCGTGCACGGCCCCGTCCTTAAATTTGTTCCTCAAATGAACCCCTTCCGTTCGTTCTCACAAGACCCCCCCCCCCCGTGGGAGCAGACGTTAAATTGTGCGGGGATCGGCTCGCAAACGAGCCTCCGGGAGTTTGAACCCGAGAAAGCAGGGAGGCCTAGTGGGCGGGTCCTCGGGCGAAGAGAGGCAGAAGACCCTCCTCCCAGACCCCCAACCCCCCTGAGGCCGCTGTTTCTGTCCTGTCCCCAGCCCGGCCTACCTCGATGGGGGGTTGTGAGAATCAAGTAGCGGCCGGGGTGGGGGGGAGAGAGAAGTCAAATTTCCCATCCTGACTTTCTTAGAAAATCCGGGAGAGAAATATAGGAGGATCTTTTAACTTGGTAGGGGATCAGTATTCTCCCCCCCCCCCTTTATGGATGCCAAAAATATGGAATGCTTAGGCATTATGTGGTCTCTGACGCCATCTGGTAAACACATTTTGGTAATACATACAAATAGGTATTTCTGGGTTTTTTTCTATTTAGTGTTTTCAGCCAGCAGGGAAGCGAATCCACAGATGCGGATCCCGAACACGGGTCTTTCTTGGTCGGTGTGGGTTCAGAACCTGACTTCTTTCCTCTGTTTCTCTCTCTCTGTCTCTTTTTCTGCGTCCACCTCAGCCCGAGCGGGAAGAAATTCCGCAGCAAGCCTCAGCTGGCCCGCTACTTGGGGAACTCCATGGACCTCAGCACCTTTGATTTCCGGACCGGCAAAATGCTGATGAGCAAAGTCAACAAGAACCGGCAGAGGATGCGCTACGACTGCTCCAGCCAAGCCAAGGTGGGCGCCCCCGGGTCCGTGGGTCTCGAGCCTCAGCGGACTACGGCACCCATCAGGAGGCTCCGTGGTGGTCTCTCTCTGTGTCTGGAGCCTGCTGATGGCAGATGTGACGCTGAGACGAGGATGTGCTTTAAAAGCACCCTAAAAAGGAAAGCCAGGTTCCTCTTCTGTTTACGTGCGAGCAGGCTTAAAACCGCATGTGGTCTGGAAGCTAATTGAGGCTAATTCACAAGGGGCCGGGTGTGTCGGCTGGCATGCAACCGGCCCCTGATGAATTAGCTTCAATCTGCTTTTGCGGCTTTCATGGTTTTGGTCGCGTGCGTATTTTAAAAAGGCGACACGAGAGTATTCTCCCTAACGAGCTTAAATCCCAAGAAGCCAAACCAAAGTCGTAAGCGTATGTGGCACTCTGACGATGAATTACTGTAATTGATTGTGAGGTTTCGCGGACAAAGTCTCCCTCTTCAGACAGACGGCAGGGGAACGAAATGTGGCATGAAAAACCAGCTATTTCTTTTAATGTTTTGAAAGCATTTACTTGAATATATTTTAAAATACTTGTTGTGTCCCACCTTTTGCAGAAAGCAATTAAGGGCAAATAAGAATCTAGAATCCCGTAAAGTTTGTGGACTTGTTTCTTGAGGAACTGGGAGGTGTTTTTAAAAACTGTGACATTAAAAAAAAAAATCTGCTTCCTTTTTCCTTTGGATCTTGTCTTCTATTTCATTTATCTGTTTTGTTTTTGATCTCTGTTTTCAGGGCAAGCCTGACCTAAACACAGCCCTCCCTGTCCGGCAGACGGCATCCATCTTCAAGCAGCCGGTCACCAAAATCACAAATCACCCCAGCAATAAAGTCAAAACTGACCCTCAGAAAGCCGTTGACCAGCCCCGACAGGTAAACTGGTTCATTTCTAAAGATAGGGGGGGTCGTGTTTCACTGTGGGTCCAGGGAAAGCTACCAAAAGATGTTGCCAAGATGGGTTTGGTAGGTTAGGCGGATGCCAGTAGCTGTCGGCGGATGAGAAGGTATTGGATCCATTCTGGGTTTCGGTCCGAACTTTACTGCAGCGACGTTTTTGCTTTTCCTCGCGATTGAATAGTTCTGTGAATTGACTTGGGGATTGTTTCCTTGGAATGCAGTTGAGGCTTTGCTTCTGATGTAGAAATTGTCGGCATAATTTGCCTTTCTCTCTCTTCGTCACTCTCTCGCCTCAGCTCTTCTGGGAGAAAAAACTGAGCGGCCTGAACGCCTTTGACATTGCGGAGGAGCTTGTGAAAACCATGGACCTCCCCAAAGGGCTGCAAGGTACGGCTCCTGAGGCATTGATCCGTCGCCGCTCCTTGGTTTCTGTCCTTCCCGAGTTTCTGTCCGAACCTTTTGGAAGCGCCGAAAGCAGGGCCAAAAACCTCCTGAGGAAGGGGAAAAGTTCAACGGGGGGGAATTAAATGGACTGCAGAGGATATTAAGTCACGGGTGGGTTGGGGGGGCTCTGATTCCCCACAGGTGTGGGCCCGGGATGTACCGATGAGACCCTCCTGTCCGCCATTGCCAGTGCCCTCCACACCAGCACGATGCCGATCACCGGGCAGCTGTCGGCTGCCGTTGAGAAGAACCCCGGGGTGTGGCTGAACACCTCACAGCCTCTCTGCAAAGCCTTCATGGTGACCGACGAGGACATCAGGTAGGAGGGAGGCAGCTGTGGGCGTTTAGAAATCTCCCCCCCCCCAAAAAAAAGAGGCATCTACCTGAGCTAAAATGACACCCCAAAGATGGCTGAGAATAGCATCGAAAAGAAAAGGAAAAATATTTTCACCTGCATTGTCAGAATTGGCCTTCAGGTGGCGCCAGAGAGCATGTTACCTACTCTTCTACAAGACTACAAAACACTGTCTCTGCTTCCCTCTAGTGGCCAGTTTTGCTAAATACATAGTAAAAATATTCTCCCCCTCCCCCCGGGACATTTAATGTTTTTTAATGAATAATAAAATGAAAAATACCAAACATTAGGACATTTGGCCCCCCCCCTTCCCGAATTAATTTTTTTAAAAAATATTTTTGGGCTGCGGGTAAGCTGAAACAGGAGGAGCTGATTCCACAGATACTTTATCTCCCCTCTGGGTTTTATTTCTGTTCGGCGGATTGGGTGGGTTTTTTTTCTTTTTTAACGCTGAATTGAGTGCCGGACATGCCCCCCCCCCCGCCGCCTTGATCTTTTAAAAACAAACCCTCTTTTACGGCAGGAAACAGGAGGAGTTGGTGCAACAGGTGCGGAAGAGACTGGAGGAAGCCCTGATGGCGGATATGTTGGCGCATGTCGAGGAGATCGCCCGCGATGGGGATGTCCCGGCGCCAAAGGCGGGGGCCGAGGAAGACGGAGAAGAGGAAGAGGAGGAGGAGGAAGAAGATATGGAGTGTGACCGGGAGGCAGAGAAGGTATAGTCCAGGTAAGAGCCTGGCTCGGTGGTCTGCAGAAGATCCTGCAAAAATGGATCCTTATTACGCCAGGCATGTCCAAACTTCGGCTCTCCTGATGTTTTGGGCCACCACTCCCAGAATTCTAAGCTTTAGATTGCCAGTGGCAAAGGACGGTGGGAGTGGTGGTCCAAAACATCTAGAGGGGCGGAGTTTGGACATGCCTGTATTAAGGGAATCCTCCCAAAAAAAAAACAACAACCAGAATTGCTTGGTTGGCCACAGAGACCAGGGCTTTTAGATGCCGTGTGCATTGATGACAGGCTTCTGAGCGGGGGGATTTTTTCAAAAAGGGACCCCAGAAGGGGCCCCCCCCCCCCCCCCGCCACATCTGCGGGGTCAGGATCAGCTGGCGAGCTTCCCCGTCGGTCTGAAAACGTCGATAGAAAAATCCCCTAAAACAATATTTTTGTAAGGGCGATGTTGCCTCATCTTGGGACATGTGGTGGGTGGGGGGGGGGAGCGAGAGGCCACGCTACATCTGCTTTGACCGGGGTTCCTGCCACGGGGTGGGGGACGGGCGCTCTTCCCCCACCGCCGGATTTTAAAGGAGCTAGTCCTCAGCGTCTCAGGTCGGTGTTTCTCTTTTCTTCCAGGCTGTTCTTCCAGAGGTGATATGAGCTTCTGCCCTCCTCTTTCCCGGGGGGGCCTACATGGTGCATAGACTGAGCGGCCGAGCCTCTGCCGATTTGCAGAAACCCGGGCCGGGGGGGGGGGGGGGCCCTACAACAAAAGGACAATTTTTTGCTTTTTTTCCCTCACATTTTTGCCCCTTTTTCTTAGTCAAGAAGAGGGACGCGGGACATTTCAGACGCTCAAAAGCGCCAACATTTTTTGGCCTGCGCCCCCCTCTCCCCTGGGGTCGGGTTCTGAGTAAAAGTTTCTCTCGTCGGTTTTACTGCGTTGCTTGTCGGCTTCGCCAAGACGGCGGTCCCTCTTGAGGAACGCCCTGCCGTGTGCTTGACCAGCAGCCCCCTTTATTATTATTTTTAACAACAACAACAAGAAGAAGTTTATTGATTAGCCATTCAGGCCATATCAAGTGCTAAAACTACACAAGTCCAGAAAAAGTATATATATATATATATATATATATTTTATCTTTTCGGCCCGTGGCGCTTGGGAGTCGCCGTGCATCCGTTATTTGCTTTGGGACGTGTGCCGTGAAAATGTCAATTTTAAAAATTATTATTATTATTAATATTATTTTACCCCCTGTCTGACTTTGCCCGCTGTTTTATCTCCTGTTCCAAATTATCCAGCTGGAGGTTGTACCTTTTATGTTTCGTTTTGTGGATGGGTTTAGAGAGGGGCAGAAGCATTTTGGAGTGCCAGTTTAGACCAGAAACTTCCTCCTGTTTTGTTTTACACCGGACATATGTAAGGCTAGCCTTTTCTGGTCCGAACCCCTGGTTTCTTTCAAACAGGACAGCATCCTGACTCAGTTTCGGGGAAAAGCTGATGCCACGAATGCATGAAATGACTTCGAGAGAACACTTCATGACAGGAACGGTGCTAGACAAGGGTGCTATTTGTTTCCTTTAAATTTTTAATTGAAAACGCCGTTTAATGAACGAGGGAGGCCCGGACTGCAGCCTGCCACCGCCGTCCCAGTTCTGCCATGGTAGCGGTGGGGATGGTGGGTTAGGATGGCCTTTTCGGACAAGGGAGGGTCGATCATCCCGGAACACTTTCCTTCTGAGATCACGCTGGTGGATTTCGCCGTTTTCCAATCGGATCGAGACGAGACGTCGCCGTGAGCTGGACATCTTTTGCTTTTCGGGTTTGTTTGTTTCCTCTGGGACTTTGGGGCTCTTCTTTTTTGGGTGTGTGTGTGTTAATTTTCCTGTGCTGACGGTTGTTAATCCATAATGTAAAACGAACCAAAACGTGACGTACAGGTGTGCATATGTACGGACAGACTCTTGGCTTGGCGTTGCAAAGACGTCCCGGGAATATCAGGAGTTTAAGACGGGCGCGAACCACCGGTTCGGGATTCGTGTGCGGATTCAGCGCCCAAACGAACCGCCTTTCAACGATGCCCAGCCTGGTGGACTCCGAGAAGACTGGATCTGACGTGTTTCCCCGACAGGTCGCCGTGACGGTTTTCTCTTCTACAGTGGTGCAATGATTCGGTTTTAAGGAAACGCCCGTGGACTCTTTGTGTTTGGTTTGGTTTTATGCCTTTTTTTAAAAAAAAAAAACGCACACGCGTGTAAGAGCCTTTCTGTGTACAGCTTTGTTTGCCAGGGTGGGTGGTTTGGAGGGGGATAATTAGTTTTGTAATAAACGAAGCGTGGTTTCTTTCATGCTCGCCAGTGCTTGGTGCAAACGTTTGATAGCCATTCATGGTATGCTTCACACACACACACACACACAAACAAACAAACAAATCTGGGCACAGGAATTGTACAGGGCTGTTGAGGTCGGGGTCTGGCCAGCGGATCAAGGGCAATTAAGGAGTCCTGTTAACGGGTTAGAACTTAGAACAAGAAGTGGGGTTTGCCAAAATTGGGCTAGCTAACATTTTTTTTGGGGGGGGATGCAGATTTATCCAACGGCCTTGGTTCTGAAACCGCCGGCTTTGGCAGCCACCACCCGTGGGTGGGAAGGGTGATGGGCTTTGTAGTGGCACCCGCTTTCCCAACCAGGTGGGAATTAGGTCACCTGGTGTCTCCTCTGAGCGTGTGTGTGTGGCATGGTCTTGATATCTCGTGAGAAATATTTATATTTAGGGCCTCGAGGGTGTCCCAGCAGCCCCTGGGGAGCAGGCACATGGGCCAAGATGTCCATTCCACCCCCACCCCCCGCCTTGGGAAGGGGAGCGATCCTTCTGTTGGAACTCAATCAAGAGTTGCCCGATTTTGTTTCTGGACACGCAAAAGGGGGGGGGTCAAATGCTCCTGTTTGGGGGTGGAAATTTGGAATTCCTTCAGTCATCTGTGGGGCAACAAGGAAACCCGGCTAGATACTCCGGCTAGATTGATTTAATAACGAATTTAGAATATTGCTTTCCCACTGGCCTGGAGTCCCCGAGGGGGCAGTGGAAACAAGTCGTATGCCCACCCCCCCCCAAGTTTGGGGACAGGGTGCCTGGAGAAGGTCTGCGTTTTGCCCTGAAAATGTGGAGAAGATTGACTACATGTCCCAGACTCCCCTCACCCTGCTGGGTCGGAGGTTAATTGGCATTATTCTGGAAAGTTAGGCATTGGGCACCTAAATCGTGGCAGGACCTGTTTCGGGGAAGGCAAATTCCTGGAATCCAATGCTTTGCATGGAGAATTTTAGCTGTGCAGGCTGGAGGGGGGAGCATGGGTGCTGTAGTCTAGCTCTCCGCACTCCCCATGCCATGAATTCAAATCTTTGAATGGAGCAGAAAATTGTGTTCTAAAAGTACAGGACTTCAGAAAAGCCTCCCCCCCCTGCTTCTCCCACACACACTTCCATGCCCAAAATGCTTCAACCAGCGGAGTCTCTAATCCTGCTGGCCTGAGCATTATGGGATTTGTAGTTGCCCATTTAAACACTTTTTAAAATCTAGGGATCAAACCTGGAATATGCCTGAGGAGAAAACATTGTCCTTGGGCAGGAAGGAGGGGGTGAGCCCAGCAAGAGGTGCTGGGATGGGATTTGTAGTCCCCCCCCCCAAATCCCTACTGATAGTCCTAAAGTGGGAATCGGAGGCTGGAATAGAGGTGGGGCGTGTCTTTTAAAAATTAGCTATATGCTTTCCAGGGACAGCGGAAAGGAACTTGGGCTTTGTACTGCCGCCTGGGAGCGCAGCTAAGGCCAAATGACTTTGTGCCTTAGGGGAGGTGGGGGAAGAAAACGCACGAGGTCCGAGGGGATACTGGGCTTTGTAGTCCCGGGTTCTCTGCCACCCTTTCCGGACGGCTCTTCCAAAGCCCGTCCGAAACGGAGAAGGTGGAGCAGAGAAACACAAAGAGAGGGGGCAGATCTCGCCTTCCCCGCGCATGCGCCCTGGGCCTTCCTCCTTCTCCTCCTCCTCCTTCTCCTCCTCCCGGTTCATTGTTGGGGCTTTGGGAAAGGCGAGGCGAGGCGCCCCGGGCGCGCTCCCGCGGCGGCCGGGGGGCGGGGGGGGGGCTGGTCTGCCGGGGCGTGCGCGCCCCCCAGCCTCCCTTCCCTTCTCTTCCCCTTTTCCCCGTGGGTTTCTTTCTCCCCCCCTTCCCTGGATCGGGGCCGCTGCATGCCAGGAGAGGAAGAAGAAGAGGAGGAGGAGAAGGAGGAGAGGAAGAAGAGCGCGCCCGGGGTGGACCCAGCCCCGAAGGAAGCCCCGACGAAGAAGGAGAAGGAGAAGGAGGAGAGGAGGAAGAGGAGGAGGAGGAGGCGGCGGCGAGGGCCGGGCCAAGCCATGCCCAGCGCCCCCCGGGGCCACTCCTTGGGGGGAGGGCACGGCCCCGGCGGCCTTCCTCCTCCCCCTCCTCTTCCTCCTCCTCCTCCTCCCCCGGGACTCCCCCTCCCGCCGCCCGCCGCCCGGGGTGGCTTGGGCGATGCCCACCTGCCGCCGGTGCCGGCCGTGCCCCGCCATCGCCTCCGCCGCCGGCTTCCCCGCTCGCCGCCCGCCGCCCCTTCTTCCTCTTCTTCTTCCTCCTCCTCCTCTTCCTCTTCTTCCTCCTCCTCCTCTTCCTCGCCCCCTCCGCTGCCCGAGATGCCGCCGGAGCCGCCGCCGCCGCCGCCCTCCTGCCCCCTCCGCCTGGTCTTGGACCAGCTGGCGCGGCTGAGCTTCCAAGAGGAGGAGGAGGAAGAGGAGGAAGAAGAGGAGGAGGAGGAGGAGGAAGAGGAGGAGGAGGAAGGCCGGGGGAGAAGCAGGGCTCCGGAGGCGGTGGGCCGAGGAAGAGGTGGAGGAGGAAGGCAGCCCGAGGAAGAGGAGGAGGCGAGGAAGGGCGCCCGGGGACCGCCTGGACCCTTCGGAGCGGAGGATGCTAGCAGGGATGCTGGCAGGGATGCAGGAACGCTGGACCACTTCGGCGGCGGCGGTGGCGGCAGTGGCGGAGGGATGCTCCTGTTGCTGGATGGGCCCATCAGCCCCCCGGGCTCCCCCGGGCCCCTCTTGGGGGGCTTCCCCCCGGGGCACCCCCTTCGTGCCCTGCCGGCCGCCGGAGCCCCCCTCCCGCCGGCGCCCCCCCTGGCCCCCCACAAGAGGGGCGTCAACATGACCCAGTGCGTGGCCGTCCCCAGCTCGGAGCACGTGGCCGAGATCGTGGGCAGGCAAGGTAAGGAGAAGGAGTGGGGTGGGTGGGGACCCCCCCTGGGTTAGGGGCAGGGGGAACCCCCTAAAGAAAAAAAATGGGGTGGGGGAGGCCACTCCCGGGTCCCGGGTCCGAATCCGCGCATACCCCAATTCTGGGGGTCCTTCCCCGATTCTCTGGGATGCCCAAAGTTGGGGGGCAGTTGTGGGGAGCAGAAAGGGTCCCCCCACCACACCTATGGGGCAGAGGCACTGTCCAAGCGGGTGCCCCAAATCCCCTTGGAAGGGAAAAGACCCCCGGTTCTTATATTGTTTTCCGGTGGTGTTTGTGCCATCGATGCTCCGAGTGTCATTTGTCTGTGGTTTTTGGGGGGGGTGTGTTAAAAAGGGGGGGTCCCTTGGCCACCCCCTTTAATTCCACTTCGGGCTCTGTGAACTCGGGTGGATCCTTAGAACAAAACTGAACCAAAAAAAAAAAAAAAAGGACAGGGTTGTCTTTAAAGATAAAATCCATATTTTGGGGGTGGGTGGGTGTGTTACCTCCTTGATCAAGCTTTTTGCAGGAGTTATACTTGAGATTAAAATACATTGCTTTTTGCCCCCATAAAGATCGAGACGGTCAGATGGAGCAGAACTTCCCCCCCCCCCTCATCTTCCTGTGGTTTAATAAATCACAAAATTCGTGGTGTCTAAAAATACATAAATAATGATAATGATAAAATAAAAACCCTTTCTCTTTTAGAGGCAATTAAAAATTCCCTCAAATGGCATAAGCCGGAGCTGGGCCTGTTCCAGGTTTTTAATTTCACCACTTTCAGATGACTTTTAAAATAAAAATCTCTTTGTCCATTGGTGCCACAGGAAATGTGAACAGGGCAAGGCCAGCTTAGAAGTTACAAGGGGGGGGGGGGAATGAAAATAAAAAGAGCCACTGTTGATAAATAAATACCAGTCGATACTCCACCTCAAATGCATTCACTCTCCATAAGTGGGTGGATCCATTGGAGGGCGGAGGGGGAGAGCGATAGAAACAAAAGAGAAATGGGACTTATAAACATATTTTCTTTATCTATGGCTGCTCCTCTGTTTTCAGTTCAGGAGGGGGAACGATCTTCAGCCCGCCTTTAAAAAAAAAAAAACCACAGGCGTGGAATAGATCTCCCCTACATGTTGCGTGCTACAAGTTGGGTGGGTGGGTGTGAATTGAACACCTTGCCAGAAAAATAGGGAGGGTAGTTAAATTGCAAAAAAGCGGGGATTAAGTAAGACTCCCCTTTATTTACCTCTGTGTGCTTTGTTAACTTTCGGTGTGTTGCAGCCTGTCTGGTTTGTCTTTATTATTATTATTATTATTATTATTATTATTATTATTATTATTATTATTATTATTATTATTATTATTATTATTATTCACACACTTGGGTCAACAAAGACCCGGTTTCTCAGCCAGGCGTGTACAGGGAAATGTCTGCTTATGCAAAATAAAAATCAGAATAAAAGAATTAATAAAAAGAATTTGTAAAATCTCAGGCACCCAAACTACCTCAAGCCATGCAGCAGCAGCATCCCACACACACACCCCTGGAGAAAAGAGGTCTCCCCAAATATTTTTTTTGGGGGGGGGGCTGGCTTCCATTTTATTTAAAAAAGGCCCAAAGGTATCAAACTCCGGATCTCTGGATTGTTAAGGCCGTGGAGTTTTCTGTTGTCGTTTTTCTTAATCCACCCCTTTCTTTGCAAACAATAATATATATTTTTTAAATGCACATTGTCATTCTGCCTTAAACTCACAGCCAGACACAGAGAGAGAGACACTAGTTTGTGAAAATAAAAAAATAAAATTAAAAACGGCCTGGGTGTCTCCGGGCCATTGTTCGCTTTGTTAGCTGAAACCATGCCTATGTGGAGTGGGTGACATCACGCTTTGGGCTTCCCATTGGCTCGTCCGGGCGAGCAACCCCCCCCAACTTTATCCTTAAGCCACGCCCCCATTCATGCCCTCACCCCCCCCCCCCTGGGCAAACCCCGCCCCCCCCCCCCCCCGCTGCTTTCCAACTCTCCACCCTGGCTTTGTTTCCAGACAGGAAATGAGATTTTAAAAGGGAGAAATGCCACCGGGCAGCTAGCTCCGTGGGCCCGGCTGGGTGTGCGCCCTAGCGCACGGATTCCTTGCAGGGGTGGTGGTGGGGGGGTGCAGGGGTGCCACAGGCGCTCTGCACCAGCTCAGAGGTGGCCTCGTCCTGGTTTTGCTCCTTGCAGGACTTGAACCCCTGGCGTTTTTGTTTTTTGGGGGAGGGAATGACAAAATGCTTGCTCAAAACAAGATGGTCTTTGAAGGTCTTTGAACCCGTTTGTGGCCGAGAACTTGTATACCTTCTGGAAATGCACCTTAAGGACTAGAGCCTTGATTCCGTTTTGAAAGCCAATCTTGGCACATTCCCATTATTCGAGAGGAACGGGTGTCCCCCCCCCCCATTGACTGAGGTTGCAAACTCTGTAAAAATCCACAGACCACGGTGCCTGAGACTCCTCCATCCCCGCTTTCTCTCTTCACTGTTAAATTATTCCCATCCCGGATGGAAGGGGGGTAGGGGGAGGACCACGTCCAGGATGTCAGGGGAAAGTTAAGCGTGATCGGGAGCAGCGGGCGCGATCTGACGGGCGCCGTTCGGACTCCGTGGACTCGGCGCCCGGTGCTGGGACATCAGTTTGATGCCAACTTCAGCTGTGATGGCCCCTCTTGGCATTCTCGTGTGGGTTGGAGGGGTGTGTGTGTGTCTTTTGGGTTCTTTGCCGGGGGTTCTCTACTCAGCCCTCCGGCACAGAATTCGACCTTTGTCTTCAAATTATACATATCAAAGTTCTTGAAAATAGAGTCGTGGCCCAGGAAGTGGTAGCAAACGGCCTTAACGGACCTGTTCTGTCAACATGAAGGACGGCCCACTATGCTGGGCACTGACCGCAACTAGGGAAAATCACGTTCCTCCTTTAATCTATTATTTGTTATTGATTTTCGTCTGTGTTTGCTTTGCTGTCATTGTCCCGCACCGTCCAGTGTGGCCTCATAGTTCGAGGAGCGGTGTATAAATCTAATAATAAGGAAACGAGCATGATTTACTCATCGGTTCCGAAGGTGATCCTTAAAAGCAGTGGGATGGTGTTCTTTTTGATCTGAGTGTCTAAATTGATGAAGATATTTCTTCATCCCCGCCGCCATTATAGAAGCCGATCTCTTATAGTCCACACCGAAAAGCGAAATTCGCCTTCACTGACATCAACTCTATAGTTCCCTGTTGGCGTTAGATCCGTTTCTTCTTTCGGTATTAATGTAACATTGGCTTCTCACCACCGTCTTTGCTTCTTTGACCCCTTGGTGGACGGGCGGACCCGTTATAATAAGCCCACGATGGAGGCACTAACCTGGGGGTGATGTTGAGTATGACCCATGGAAGTCCAGCAACTCAAAACTCTTGATTTCCTCCAAATGAGAACGGTGGCATTTCAGTTTATTAGTGCTCCTAAAGAGAGTCCAAGGACCGTGGGTGTTTTGGGAAACACAAAGAGCCAAAGTTGCACTCTTAAACCGTCAACGTTCTAAGGTTCTTCAAGCGTTTTCCAATTTGCAAACATCTTGCAGGAGAAGATTTCCGTATCCCTCCTTCCCCACCCCTACGAGTTGGAACTCACCAGCGCGTTCTACAAATGCACGACACGCCTTTAATCCTCCTCGTTCTCTTCCTCTGTTTTCCAGGTTGCAAGATCAAAGCCCTGCGGGCGAAAACCAACACCTACATAAAAACGCCCGTGCGGGGCGAGCAGCCCGTGTTCATCGTCACGGGGCGCAAGGAGGACGTGGAAACGGCCCGGCGGGAGATCCTTTCGGCGGCGGAGCACTTCTCCATGATCCGGGCCACGCGCCACCGCACGCACGGGGCGGCGGGCTCGGCGGCGGGGCCGCCCAACCTGCCGGGCCAGACCACCATCCAAGTGCGCGTCCCGTACCGCGTGGTCGGGCTGGTGGTGGGGCCGAAAGGAGCCACCGTCAAGCGCATCCAGCACCAGACCCACACCTACATCGTCACCCCGAGCCGGGACAAAGAACCGGTCTTTGAAGTCACCGGCATGCCGGAAAACGTGGACCGGGCCCGGGAGGAGATTGAAGCGCACATCACCCTGAGGACGGGCGCCTTCGTCGACGTCCGCTCCGACAACGATTTCCATTCCAACGGCACCGACGTCTGCCTGGATTTCCTGGCGGGCGGCTCGCCCGGGCTCTGGTCCAAAGCCCCGAACCCAACCCGACGGACGCTCTCCGGCCTGCACCACCATCCCCTCGGCTCTTCGGACACCGCTCCGCCGGCTGACGAGCTTTACTCCGAAGGAACGCCCCGCAGCCCCTTCGGCGCGAGTGGCAGCTTCCCGTTCGGCGAGCTCCCGGCGCCTCCGCTCGCCTCCGGCGAGGGCGATTTCGGGTTCGACTCCCTGGCCTTCGACCTCATCCCATCGGCCGCCATCTGGTCCCCGTTCGAATCCTCCGCCAACCCGCTCCAGGCCGTCGGTAGTGGCGCCTCCTCCTCCTCCTCCTCTCAACAGCGGCACAGCAGTTTCAGCGGCCCCGCCTCGCCCCGCCGGTCGCCGACCCTCCCCGAGAGCGGGGCGGCCTTGGAACACCCGCTGGCCCGCCGGATCCAGAGCGACCCCATCAGCTCCCGGCCGTGGGTGCCCTCGCGGGGGTCCTTCTCTTCCTTCTCCAGCAGCACCGGGTATTCGTCCTCGTCCTCCTTGCCGAGTCAACCCTCGGGCTCCCCGACAGAGTCCAGCAGTTCCGACGGGGCCGGCAAGAACTCGCGCGAGTGCGTGGCCTGCTTCGAGAGCGAGGTGATTGCCACCTTGGTCCCTTGCGGCCACAACCTTTTTTGCATGGAGTGCGCGGCGCGCATATGTCGGCTCCCCAAACCCGAGTGCCCCGCCTGCTGCACCCCGGCCACGCAAGCCATCCACATTTTCTCGTAGCCGCTGGCACGGGGTGTATGTGTAGACAGGGAGCAGACGCCGGCCCCGGTTCCCTACTTCCTCACTTCCTAAAACACAGCTCTTCCCCCCCCCACCACCAAACTTTGAACCGTTTGTATCAAGTTTTTTACGCATACGCACACCTCCTGAGACACGTAGAGAAACCGGAAGAGGACCAGAAAGCATGTTCTTTATGGCCTGTGGTGTAAAAAAAGGGGGGGAGATAAAGATAAAGGCAGAGAAATGAAATAAGAAACAGCCAAGATTGTGTGGTTGTGTGCGTGCAGGAGAAACAGAAACAGGTGCAGAGTTTGTGTGGGGGTTTTTTTTTGGGGGGGGGGGAGAATAGGGATGGGATTTTTGGATTTTTCTGGATTATCAACCCACCACTCTCCCATCTGGGAGTTGTATATCCCTTAGCGACGCCTCAACGCAGCACACTTTGCCGAAATGGCCCATTTTTGGCCTTTCTCTCAAGCGTGTTGCGCTGAGGCGCCTGTAGGGTAGGGAAACCGCCCTGACGCGAGAATTACGTTGTTCGCAGAGTCCGGAAAAAATTGGCCATCCCATCCCTGCGGGAAAGCCTCGAAGACATCGAAATATTGTTTACAGAATAGCTTTAACTCTTTCAACCCAGGCGTGCAAGCCGGGTTGAGTGAAACGTTTACGGTTCATCCCACTGATTTCTTTCCGAACCATCAGTATTGCATCGCGGGTGTGGGTGCTTTTAGTTTTATTTTTGCAAAGATTGGGGGCAGTGGTGGGGGGGAAGAGAGAGGAAACCAGCAAACAAACAAAAAATGCAGCTGAGATCCCTGTGTGCTTGTTTAGGGGACTCAGCAGGTTTTCTTTTTAAGCCGGAAAAAAAAGAAATTCACGATTTTCACTCTCATCTGGGCGTTCTTCTTAGCTTCCAGGCATCCAACTGTGCCTAGCTTCCTGTTCGGAAGCAAATCTCCCAGCTTGCACTGGGGCAGGAACAGGAGGCATTTCTCGTGAATTTGTTTTTTCCGAACGTTTTTGTATGAGTGTGTGTGTGTTTGTGTGTGTGTGAGAGAGAGAGAGAGAGAGAGAGAGAGAGATTTGTTATCAAAACATGTGATATCGTATTCTCCCATTCTCCCAAATCCAGGTTGAGAGCAGGGGAGATCATACAGACCAGTGGTGGCGAACCTTCGGCACTCCAGATGTTTTGGACCACAACTCCCACATTTCTTTGTCATTGGCCATCTAAGCTTGGAATTTTGGGAGTTGTGGTCCAAAACATCTGGACAAGGACCACAGGCCTTTGGCATTGGCCATCTAAGCTGGGAATTCCGGGAGTTTTGCTCCAAAACATTGGGAGTGCCAAAGGTTCACCGCCACCGATGGAGGCATTCCGAGGTGGAACTACAGTCGGGTGCCCGGGGCTTTGGCCCAGGGTGGCGAAATCCAGAGGGGCCTGCAATTTGCTGAGTGGAGGGCATGAAACCGCCGGCCCTGAGAGCAAGGGTCACTTCCAGGCACTCCCAAGCAGACGGAAACACGGAGCAGGCATTTTCGGTGTGAAACCAATAAGGGCATTGCGTCGTACTGGTCTCCACTGGGAAAGGCCAACAGTGAAATGCCACTTGTTGCTCACGGGAAGGATTCGGAGGGACACCCATTGTCCACTCCACGCGCACACGCGAAAAACAATAATGATAATGATAATAAGAACGCTGTAATAATCTCTTTTTCTTGCTGTTGTTGTCGTTGTTCTCGGGATCTTTTTTTAAAAGTTTTTTTATTTTTTACCTCTGTGTATATACGTAGGGAATTTCTAAGAGAATAATTACTTTATTGAATAAATTTTAAGGACTAAGATATATATTTTATTTTTGAAAGCAGGGGAGGGGGGAGTTGACTGGGGTCCCGCCAGACCTGTAACCTTATCATGCAAGTGTTCTGATTTATATATATATATATACATGAGTGTAGATATATCTATATATCTATATATCTATATCTATATATTTGCTGATCTTGACAGTTATGAAAAAATTGTATCCAGAGTTTTATTTTTTTTGTCTTGAAACTTCAAAGCCTTCTTGATAAATGATCATGGTAATAATAATGACGGCAATGATAATAATGTTAATAACAATAAAGACTTTTTACGATCTCACCGAGACCTTTTTCTGGAGAGCACGGGAGTTTGGGGCAAAATTCAAGTTGCGCGGAAGAAGTGTGGCCTCCTTTGCAGCCACTAGAGGGTGCTAGTACTCCGTGAACATAACTTCAGGGTTTCATAATGTTCATTCTTACTCCTGGTGCAGGCATTTAATTCACATTTGGTGCCCAGAATTTTGTAAGAATATTTGTTTTCCCCACACGCACTAGGGGCGATGCTTGTGTCTATGTCTGTAAAAACAGGAACAGCTACTCTGGAAACCTAGAAAGAACGAGGCAGATGTGTAATGCTTCCAGAATGCCTTTTAGCGATAGTGCTGCAAGAAAGAGCCCTACACACATTTATGGAAACCCACAACACAGATGATTTTCTCTCTCTAAAACGGGAAAACAACTAATATTCTGACTTTTTAAAAAGGAGGAAATAAATCTTTAGAACATCGATCTGAATTATTTGAGCAAGAAAAGGAGGAACGGAAGGAAGAGACCTCGTCTACCTATTCCCAATCTCTGTTGTTGCCCACTGGTAAAAGTTAACTTGTCTCAGGAATTGTTACTTAACTCTGGAGTTCTTGACAATCCACAGCCTCTCCTCACAGTACAAGGTCTCCGCTCTCACTTTTTAGGGCTTTGTTTTTAGACTAGGCTGGCCACATGGTTTCCCATACAAGAGGGGAAGGTATGAGGGGAACCCTTTCAAGAGAAAGTGGGGGTTAACCAACTCCAAGTCTTTGATACCAAGTCCCAAGTCCTTGATGCCAAGTCTGAGTCTTCGATGACAAGTCCCAAGTCCGAGTCTTTGATACCAAGTCCTTAATACCAAGTCCAAGTCTTTGATGACAAGTCCCAAGTCCGAGTCTTTGATACCAA
>JAHTLZ010000352.1:278469-288835 GCA_023846285.1 Phrynocephalus versicolor
GTGTTGTGGACGAATAACCCGCAGTCACGGTCGATCTGCGCTCAGTGAACGGAAAGTTGTCCCTCTCTGGGTTATTTATTTATTTATTTATTTATTTATTTATTTATTCCCCTTTCCAGAGATCCGCCGGGCGCCCAGAACGAGCTGCACGCATATCCGGCGCGGAGGTGTCTGAACCCATCGCGTCTCCCGACTTCATTCGAGCGGAAACATCCTCCCGTCTTGCTCGGGGAAAAGACGGGGCGGAAAAGCGGAAAGGGCAGGGGCCCACGAGAGAGGACCGCTCGTAGGGTGCCGGAGTCAGCAAAAACCTCCCACGACAGCCCCGCTCGTGTCCAGCGGCGCCTAGGTCACCCCGCCCAGGCTGCTCGTCGTTGGGATGGGCCCGGTTGGGTTTTGTGCGTGCGTGCGTGCGTGCTTCGTCAGAAGGGGGTGGTCACCCACTGCCTTCTGCGAAGTCTACCCTTCGGATGCATGTAGGGTTCAGGCCCCCCCTCACTGCCCGCCAGGCTGTTCTCTGGCCTGTGGGCGGTCCAATGCCCAGATTTCTTTCTTCAAAGCCAGGTGGGCCAAAGCTATGGCGCTAGTCCTCATGAAGGGCGCCTTTGGTTCGGCGGTTAGGGTGTCCCCCCGGCCAGGATTTAAGAGTGGCTCACCCTTCCGCACGACGTTGGAACTGTACGCGGGAGAGGTGGCCGTTGACCGCTTCTCCTTCCGTGGGCCTTAAATGTCACCTCCGCGAGGACAGTGCGGTGCAAGTACAGCTAAACGCACAAATGTTCCCTGGTGGGGCCACAAGTTCCATAATTCCCCCCCCCCCGTCAACCTGCTATATTTGGTTCCGCCAGTCACCGGGGAACAGGAAGTGCATGCGTAGCCATATTTCCCCATCTCTAAGATGTCCCCATCTATTTATTTATTATTTATTTATTTATTACATTTATATACCGCCCTATCTTCCGAAGCGGAACTCAGGGCGGTGTACACTTACAAAGACAACAGTAAAAGTAGCAGTAAAATACCAAAAGTAGCAGTAAATTACGAGTTATTCACACTTTCACAAGCCAAAATTACTGTTTTGCAACCACGCAAGCTTACTTCCACATATAAGAAGACCCTCAATTGTTAGTCTGACAAGTTTAGAAAAAAATATAGTCTTATACACGGGGAAAATACTGTAATTTCTCTGTTTGCTTAATTCCTGTCCCATCTTTCTCCTGAGGCAGCTTGCCAAGAAACAAAAATGCAAATATTCAATCCATCGCAACGGTCTTTAAACCAAACGAACCATTGAATACGTTGGTGAGCAGAAGTCCTAAACAAAAACACCTCAAAACGACTAAGGGGCGTCGATTTTAAATGACGCTTGGTGGCATTTCCGTGACCTCCCATTTTTAAAACCTTCTCCTCCCTTCCACTAGGCGGCGCCATTGGGACGGAGGAGAGGTCTGAAAGAACAAGTGGTTCGCTCTAGCTGACCCCTCAGTTCTGCCTGGTGAAACGAAGCTAGCGGAAGGCGCTAGTCCTCATGAAAGAGGGTTCATAGAATCATAGAATCATATAGAATCCTAGAGTTGGAAGAGACCTCAAGGGCCATCTAGTCCAACCCCCTGCCAAGCAGGAACCCCTTCACAATATTTCCGACAGATGGCCATCCAGCCTCTGCTTAAACAAAGTTTAAACAAAGAAGAATTGAACAAAGAAGAGGAGAACAAAGTTGAACAAAGAAGAGGAGAAACCGAAGCACAAGCCAACGGAGGTGGAGCCCTTTTGGGCTCCTGAACAGAATCTGAGGCCTGTCCCTTGATTATTTGTTTGGTCGCAGCCTTGTGGTCCCCGTTCTTAAGCTGGAAACGCTCTTGGAACAGATGATACAGCATTCAACATAGAATAAAGATAAAGGACACCGAGCAAGACCATGTCTGGTTAGAATCCACAAAGACGCAGCAGAAGAGGACAAGCGGACAAGGAGGGGAGAGGAAAACACCAGGCACTGACTCTTAATTTTTCGACGCATTCTCTGCCAGGTGGAATGGCTCTCAGATGATATCGGGGATTTATTTGACCCCTTTCCTCTCTGGTCAGCCTCGCTTTAGGATCTACATGCTCCTTCTGTTTTACTCCTTAAAATGGTGTACGGCATAGGTGGCCTTCACGCCCGCATGTATAACAACACCCTGCACCCCCCAGAAGAAGGCAGGCTCAAAAGCTTGCCAAGACCTTTTACAATGCTGTTTCCTGGGGCAGTTGAAATATAAATCTATTTTATCTGTGTGTGTGTGTGTGTGTGTTTTCTGTTTTTCTCCTATACAGCGAAACACGGGGAAATGTACGGCCCAAGGGGAAGAAAGTAGAGAGGAGCCCCGTCAAGGAGGAAACCGGAGGAGAACGAAAGCAGATTAAAAAGAAAAGATGCCGAAAGCAAGATTCAAAATATATTTCTTATTTTTTTTTAAAAAGGAGGCGGGGCTTCTTAGGGGGTGGGGCTTCAAGGTGGAATTGACAGGTGGTGGGTGGAGCTTCAGCCCCAGGACCTGTCATGTGAATTTCCTCATGGTTTTTTTTTCTCCTCCTCCTCCTCCTCCTCCTCCTCCTTTTTTTCGCAACCAGGCTGTTGCAGAAAGTAGGTTAACAGTACTGGACGAGCGCTTGGCAGAGGAAGAGAGAGAAAAAGAGAGGAGGAGAGAAAGAAAGGATTTTTTTTCCTCTTTTTTTTTTTTTAAAGAAGGAAGTGTGGAGAGAAAGAGAGATCACAAGGAAGAAACCACAGCCTATTATCAACTACTACTAATAATAAAAAAAAAAACCAGCTGCCAAAACCCAACCAGGGACAGACACGGGGTGGTGGCGGCCACGATACAAGGAACCCAAAGGAGAACCCTCAAAAGTGGACTGTTTTTTTTCTAGATCTGTCCTGTATCAAACATCTGCTTCTTCACCCCGAGGAGTTGCGCTCCTGAATCTTTCATGCGATTCCCAGAAGAGGGATAAAAGAACGCCGGTGAAAATGAGGGGTAAGTTGGCTTTTTTTTTACCATTTGGATTTTATTTTATTTTATTTTATTCTATCCCCCCCCCTTTTTTCCTCCCTTGAGGAGAAATGGGGAAGAGGTATGCGAGGACAGGGCATCCTTTGGCTACCGTAATCTCCGAAATAATAATAATAATAATAATAATTTTAAAAATTGCATGCTTTTTTTTTTGCTAAATAGTTTAGATTCCAAGTTCTTGATTGAAGGTGAGGTTGACTCGCCTTGCTGGGGTTCTGACCACTGAAACACCCTTGCAAAACAATCCCTAGTTTTTTTTTTTTAATGTGTGTGTTTTCGGGTTTTTGCTGTGCCTGGTTCCCTCGAAATGCACACGTCAAATTTCCTCCGCTTCAAGCTCATTCTTTCCGGCTGAGCTCCTTGAAAAATAAGAATTGAAAAGTGGAAAAAAAGTCTTGCCGGCGTGATTTATCCGGGTGGGGAGGGAAAAAAATGTGTGCTCTCTCTCCACTGGTTTGCCTTTCGAGGTACTGGCTTGGCTCACCGTTAAACAAATCCAAAACACAAACAAACAGAAAAGAAACCCTCCCAAAACATAAACGCTTGGGCCGGTTGGTGAAAAATAATAATACTGTCATGATAAAGCCAACCTAAAAAAAATATGAAGAGGCGCCGCCATCATCATCATCATCTTTGCCGTGCTGATGATGTAATTATTCGGAACGGCAGTGGTTTGAGCGAAGGGTACGACACGAACCCCGAAACTCATAAAAGAACCTCACGGAGCCATTATTGCTGGTTTTGCTGTCTTGTTTTCTAGGAAAATAACGATGAGAATAATAACAAAAATAATAAAAGACCACAACAGAGAGAGACATGACTTTCATGCGCAAATATGCAGCGGTTAATGTGTGGTTTCTTTCCAAGAGTATTTAAAACAAAAACAGCGTTTTATAGGAATATTTTTCCCCCCATTAACTGACGACAGTCCTATAAAGGAACAGCCGGCCCTATAAGACCGCAGTGAGGTCAGTGCCTTAGTAAATGCGTATAGGGTTAACTGGTGCTTATCCCCACTCCACCCCAGTTTGCAAAATCCGCACCGGGTTGCCAGCCGAAATAGAATTAGATGCGTTCTGGAGTGACAAATTTCAGCTGGCGTTCAGAAATTGCGAACTGTGCAGGAATGGTGGAGGGTGCCATTCGACCCCCGTTATTTTCAGGCGGATGGCCGAGAATCGAAATACAATTTGTAATTTGCAGTTTTGAAAGAGAGAGAGAGAGAGAGAGAGAAGAAGAAGAAGAATTGGAAACACCAAGGTGGTTCCCAGGCGTAGATTTTAATTAGTGCAGAGAATATTCTCTGTGTATGCTTGGTTGAACTCTTGCTGCCATCGCCACTGTGCCATGATCCCCTTCGTTTGTAAAGGAGTTCGATTCGTTCTCTTCTGAATTTTTGTGGGTTTCGTTCGAATTGGCGGCGCGACAAGATGGAGTTTGGCTCGACATCAGAGCTAGACGCGGTCTTCTTTCGGAGTGGGTGGGGTTGCCCTTGGACCCATGATGCCCCTTGTCTGTTTGATGGTAGAAACGGGGGGGGGGGGGTTTAAGTAGGAAGAACGAGAAAATAAATTCGCCAGCAAGGGATTTATTTGGCGAAATTATGCCGAGTGAATATTATTGGTTCAAAGTTTGGAGTTATTTTTTTTTTAAATCCAAATGCTGTGTGTGTATGTGTGTGTGTGTGTGTGTGTGTGTGTGTGTGTGTGTGTACATTTCCACGCTTTTGGCCCGCAAGGGGTCTCTTGTGGCCTAAAAGGCTGGTTCCGAATTCGTACGTGGGGATTTACACGCACCCGATTTACACAATTGGGGGGGTAGAAATTACGCCGGAAGTGGGGGGTGGGGGTGCAACAGGAGTGGGTGGGGGGCGAGCGCTCCACATCGTCCCAAGGCTCGACGCTGCGTCACCCGATAAAAAAACAGCTCGTGCGCGAATTTCTCGGACGGCTGCCACGAATCGGCAACATTTGGGCGACTTGAAAGGATTACAACCTGCTGCCCCCCTGGGACCTGAAATCTCAACAATCTGAATTGTGTCTGTTGATTAAATGGGAACCGTGCTCCCTGCTTCCTTGGGGGCCATTTTGGATTCGAGGGGGGGGTCATTTGGGATCAGGGCGAATTTACTTTTTGGATCCGTAGGGAACACCCCCTTTTCCCGTCCTGTGAATCCAGAGTGGCTCCCTTGATCCGATGGTGTGTCATCCTGCGTTCCTTCCACCCTTCGGTTCCTGTCATCTCCTGACCCAATTTTTAAGGGGTCACGAACTTTGTACAGGTTAAGAGCCTCCCCAAACCTGTTTTTTCGGGTGTTCGTAAAGGGTATTGTTGGGATATTTGGGTTTATATTCCTCTCTGTCTCCCCCCCCCTCCAGGAGGAAGGGAAGACCTCTTGAATGCCCCTGATTTCCTTCCCAGAAAAAGGACTTAGGAGTGGAATTACCCTTTTGGGGGGGGGCCTGCTGGGAAGATTTGGGACGTGGCAGTTTACAAAAGCGCCATTTTTGATCAAAATCCTATAGAAAGTGGCCGTTGGGGAAGGACCTTTCACAAGCAGTGCCTACGCTGGGACCTCCCAAGGGAGGTTATTTGACGGCAGGAGGAGGTTTCTGTGAAATCCAAAAGCTTGCACCTCGTTGTGGCAAAAAAACGAACAGACCTTACACAATGTGCGCTGGGTGGTTGACTGGGGTTTGCTATTGCTTGTCATCGTTTTGTTCAGTCTTGGTGCATAGAAGCTATTGTGGCGCGTAGACGGTTAGCATCCATCTTTGGGGGGGCCCGGATTGGTCAGCCGTGAAGCGGAGATCGGTGTGAGCGGGCAGCTGGTGTGTTTCATGCATAAAAAACCACCCTGTACACCCGTGAAAAGGACTTTTAATCTGTCTCTGCTCGTCCCTGCCTGTGGACTTTTGCACATTGTTTGCTTGCGCTCCGCATTGGCTTTGTGTTACGGTTGTGGGGGGGGCCCTTGGGGGCGTTGTGTCACCTGTGGCTGCGGGTTTTGTTACGACACAAAACGAGGCTATTTCTGCCCATCTTCCGACCCCCTGCGGGGGTGTGAACTCCGGTTTCGCCCGCCGGCCCCTTGATTCCTGACGCCATCTCCGAGCCCTGGCCGCCCCACCATGTTTTCTCGGTGGCGGCCATTTTGAGGCGCCAGCCTGGCTCTGCCGCGGTCCGAGGCGTTCGAACATGGCTGCGGTGAAGTCAACACACACGCACACACACGAGGCGGGGGTGTCGTCGTCGGAGGAGGAGGAATCCAATCCCGAGGGTGGGGGGGTTTGTATTGTGAGTATGGCGTCCCTTGGAAAGGTTCGCCGGAGAGAGAAAACGCAAGACGAGGAGAAAAAGAAAGAAAGCTTTCACTCGCATTAATCGGTTGAGCTGAGGAGGTTCGGACCACAAGGCGGAGCGGCATGCACTTTCACCGCGCGGGGATTAAGGCGGTGTGGGTGATTTGAGGGACAGGGAAAGCTTTTTAAATATATATGATCAAAACATTCACGGTGGCGCATCCAGCGTTCTTCCCCGGTGACACGCCTGTCGTATACGCTTCAATGGTTTCGCGGATGGTTCTGTGGCACGTGGCCCAAGGCGGTGGCCGTTATCTCCCCTGCCCCGCTGACCTCCGTCCCGGAACCCAAACCCTGCTTTTTTGTGGTGCGCCAACAGGCAAACCACAACCGTTCCGCCTTTCAAAACACATGTCCGCACACCCTGTTCTGATGGCAAAGATGCTAGAAGGAACCACTGTTGGGCCTTTTCACTCTTGCGGCCTGTTTCCCTGCATCCCGACGGCGTTGCGTCGGCCCCGGGGACTTGGCCGCGTTCGCTTCGTCTCCGTCGGGACGGCGTCATCGCTGACACAGGGGAAAGAGTGCCCTGAGCATGTGAGGCTGAGATCGGTCAGCTTGGTCTTTGCAAACCGCGGGCGTTTGCAATCGCTCCAAAAAATTGACGATTCGGGAACGGTTTATAGATTTTTATTAAAGGCTCTTCCTCTGTAGGAGAAGAACTCTTGGTGGGACTTGGATCCAGAGTAATCTCTTTGATTCCTTTATGGAATGATCAGTTCTTGGTTCCGGCTTGGAAACGGCTTTGGATCCGGCTTGGATCCGTCCCCCTGGCCTCCTCTAGTCTAAAGTCATCCCACTGATTCCTTAGCCGAATGGTCATTGCTTGGTCCGATGGGGTCTGTCCAACGGAGGCTCAGAATTGGGAGTTAGGCCGCTCGGCGGCCTGGGGATGATGGAGGTTGTAGTCCGGCGGTGTTGCAAGGGCCACCTCCCAGGAGCGCGAGGAGAGGAGAGGGGGGAGTTGGTGAGTGTATGTGTGCAGGGGACGGCCCGGGGTATCATTGCTCCGCTGCGGGGAATATACGAACGAATATTCGCCAGGTGCGAAAGCACACGTTTTTAAAATGGCCGAAAATCTTATATTCCCACTTGTTAAGGTTTTTGCTCTCAGTGCTCTGCTTTGGCCTGCTTACCCCAGCCTTGAAGATGTCTTGTGTGTGTGTGTGGGGGACATCTCCCCTCCTCTCCCGTCCACTAGACCTTTCATCCGGGGCTGATGGGAGGTGTAGTTCTTACCCATTGGGGCAAATCACCCTCGAAGCAATATGGATGCGGGTCTGTGCCTCGACGCAATCCCCTCCGCAACGCAAAGATGTCGGTCGGATTGAAAGAAAATATTCTCATGATTTATTTTTTAAAAAAGGTTTTCTCTCCCCCCCCCCCCCCGCTGGAATTTGATGCTTTGGTGGAAATCTCTGTTTATATCTCTGTTCAGAAATAAAGCATTTGGTCTAGAGAGGTTTTCATTTCTTCCTGGACTTTCTGATGGTCTTTTCCTGCCTCCTCCCCCCTCATTTCTCTGCACCTCCTGAGGCTTTATGGGGGGGGGGGCTCCTTTGTGTGTTTTTTTTTTTGCAAAGGCAAGAGAGCGGGTTACGTAGATGGCAAGTATTAAGCGCTGCCCCAGTAACCTAGTTTTATCCGAGGGGAAAGCAGAGAGGGAGAGGGGGGGTTGGAAAGGAGGGTGGCCGGGAAGGAATTGAAAACCCAGAACCGGCTGGCGAGTTAGGGAGAGAAATGAGGCCGAGCCGGCCTCGGAAATATCACATCTCAATATTTTACGCACGCCAAGGGTTGGTTTTTTTTTTTAATCGAATCAAACTGGCCCCATTTGGTTTCACCGAATTTTCCTGCAGGGGTTTGTATTTGGGGCCAGTTCACGAAAAGCAGCCAATTTAATAATAATAATAATAATAATAATAATAATAATAATAATAATAATAATAATAATAATAATAATAATAATAATAATAATAGACAAACTAGAAAGGCTGCAACACACCCAAAGTTCAAATCAACAGCTTCGGGTTGGAGGGATTGTATTTACCACGGGCGAAATTCGCCTGGCAGTTACTCGTTTTGTACGAAATTCTGAACATTCGGGGATTTTTCTGGCTGTAGAAAGCATTCGTTTTATTTTAATCCCCCCCCTCCAAACTCACACACATTACACACCACTTTTTGTGGCCTAGAGGACATGGAACTCCCTGCCTCAGGAGGTGGGGATGGCATCTGGCCTGGATGCCTTCCAAAGGGGAATTGGACCGATTCCTGGTGGAAAAGTCCATCCCAGGTGACACACCATGATGGAGATGGGTCATCTCCAGGCTTAAAACCGTGGTCCTTCAAGGGCCAGATGCAGGCGAGTGGGATCAGGAGTCAGAGATCTAGTCTCGTGCGCTCCCAGAGGCATCTGGTGGGGCCACTGTGAGATCCAGGAAGCTGGACTAGATGGCTCCTTCTTGGCCTGATCCAGCAGGGGCTCTTCTTAGGTTCTTCGGTTCTTATGTCCTCTCCTGTCTCCCAAACCTCAGACATCTCTTTTTCACTGGCCTACTATGCCCTGTTGCTCCTTACCCAACAGCATCCGTGCCGCCTTTGGGTTGATGCAAAGAGTTCTTTTTAAAATTTCTCTTCCCAGTCGCTTCTCTTCTCTGCTCTCATTTGGTCCCGTGCCTCCTCTCCCACCCCCCGAAAAAAAAGGTCTTAATAAATGTATTGCCTACGCCTGCCTTTCCCCCCACGTTGGCCAGAGGCAGTGCGGTGGAGTGGTTAGGGAGCTCAGCTGGGAGACTTGCGCCTGAGTCCCGACCAAACCACCTGAATCTGGACGGCCCCGTCTCTCAGTGGGCACTACCTTACAGGGGTGTCGTGAGCATAAAGTCGGGTCGAGTTGCTGGGCGAAACGGGCACTTAAACTGGCGAAATTGGTGAAATTTCATCATATTTATGCCCAGAATCCAATCCAATTCCAGTTCAGCGGGACTTGGGACTTATCCTTCCTCTTTTCTGGACCTCCGATTATTTTGATTTGTTACCCCTTTTAATTGGGAGCACTTGATTTCTTCTATCAGTTTCCATGCATTAGTTTCCCCCTGCTTTGTTATTGTTTTTTTTTTGTTGTTGTTTTAACAAGAGGGAAGGTTCATTTGTGAGTTCGTTCCAAGGTCCCGGCCGGCCTGCGTCCTCTTTATTTAGAGCAATCTTTTCTTCCTCGTCTTTAAACAGAGGTAGGGTACTATGGGACCCCTAGCTTCAGTTTAGAGACTCTGGCAGCGGTCGCTCAGTGGTTAGAGCAGAAGGCCCTTTGCGCGTTCTCGTTGGTTCTTTTTCTCCCCTTACGTGCCTCAACTTTGCTCCGTAACTTTTTTCTTGACGGGAGGGAGGCCTGGGTGGCAAAGAGGAGAGGAATGCCCCCCCGGGGACCCCGTTATGACCTGGTCACTTCCTCTCCCGCCTCATGTACTGGATCCTGTTCCGGCTGTGAACCACCGGTGGGGAGCCCGGGCCTTAATTGCTTCCCCTCCTGGGGGTGCATACGTCTGTGGATGTCCCCATTCTGAGACATTGATCGGCGTCGTGAGCTGGGGACCCTCTTCCCCCCACCCAGGAGGCGGGCTGGCTAATGAGCACGGCGTCCTGGCTCGGAAGATATATATATATATATTTGTGGTGGCCCCTTCATCCGGCCAAGTGAAGTTTTCTAGCTGCTTGTAGACGTCGACCGAACCGGACTTGTGTGTCTACACCGTACAGGTAGAGCAGTCAGATAAACCGGACGTGCGTACCTGCCCGGGACAGGTAGAGCGTTTGGATTAGCCGTTCGGGTTCCGGTCCCGAGTTCAAGTCCCGGGAGGTGTCATTTGGAGGCTCGTGACACCCCCCCCCCGCCCAGTGAGCGACCGGGCATGAGATTAAATCCGGGCCCTCTTGCCAAATCGCAGGATTCCC
>JAHTLZ010000352.1:288845-312255 GCA_023846285.1 Phrynocephalus versicolor
GGGGGGGGGGCTTAAGAGTCACCCCTGAAAGATGCATAAGATTCAGAGCTCGAATGGCCAGACGCTGGCCCCTCGGGGTGGCCCTGGACTACCACTCCCATCAGGTGGTATCCTGAACAGCTGGTGGTGGGGACGATGGGCTTTACAGTCCTCAATCTGCCGTGGCGGATTTGTCCCGATCGACTCAGGTCCTGCCCTCGGTTGCATAATGGGAGGGCCCGATCCTTCCCTCGCAGGGCGGTTGCGTCACCGAGAGGGCAATTATATCATTTATTATTGTTATTCTGCCGCCGCTGATGCTTTTAAACGGCTTACTTAACCACCACCGCCGCCCCCGGGGTTCTGCATAGCTTGGGTGTTGTTTCGGCGGGGCCTACCTCGCCGGGTTGGTAGGCATATCCACGCGGCCTCCCGAAAGGAAAAAAGGGGGTCACGACGGAGGTTTTAAGTGTTGCGACGCATTCCGGAGTTAATCTGTCCTGATGGATGTGGAAGGCATTATACAAAGGCCCGGAGAGGGATTGGGACGACGTGATTTGAATATGTGACCCGTGCCCTTTTGTAGCGGGACCTTTAGGGAGAAGTGGGGTCTATCGTTTCAGCACACGGTTAGCTTCCCAGCCCACCCCACCCCAGGGAAGGCGACGCTAAGGAAATAAACATATGGAAGTGCAAAGTTAAAATAAATAAATTAATGGCATAAATCTATCCATGGAAACTAGCCATGAAACCCGGGTGGGAGAGGAATCTCCTTGTCTAAGAGCAGTCTACCTGGCAAGGGGGGGATCTCTCTCTCTCTCTCTCTCTCATGCCTTAGCAAACAGAATTAGTTGAGGGGGAGATTGGCGTTTGCAGCGGAAAGACCCAGAAAAATTACAGGCCGGGCTCCTGGAACCCAATTGAAGGGGCCTTGTGCCATTTCCAAACCTCCAGGTACATAAATACATTAGGATCGCAGGATCTGTTTTTGAAATAATAACGAGAAACACCCCCTCCCCAAAGCAATAAAGGTTGCCAAGGTGTATGAGAACTGGACCCCAGCGTGAATCAGAGACTATCCTTCTATAGTTTGCGATGTCCACAGTTTTCGTCATCCGCGGGGAATTTCGGAGCGATACACGGGGCATTACCAACGGGGTGGTTTCTGCTGACATATCTCTATATAAGAGAGATAAAGGGCATTTACATGACCAAGCACCTTTTGGGGTTGGGGTGCCTCTATGCTGTTGTCTGTCTAATGGGTACAATACTGGCCAGGTACGAGCCTGGGCACCTCTCATCATGGAGGCGCTTTCATAGGGATGAAGGAGGAAGAGTAGGGCATTTAAAAGAAAAATAAACCTTCTCTCTGTTCCTCTCTCGGCCTGAGTCACCTGGGGTGTCGACACTGCGACACACCCGAGTGGAAAGTATTTCTCATCCAGGAGAACCTACAATCTTTGTTGCTGTTGTTGTTGTTATTAAAACAACAGAGAGGCTTCCGGGTTGGGAAGAGAAAGAGAGAGGCACTCGGCACATGCTCAGAGGAATGCCCGGCCGCCGAGCAGCCGGGGTGGCGGAAAAACTGAACTGTTTGTGCAGGCTATTTTTCTCTTTTTTTTTTAGCCCTTGCCACGTTCCTGCTAACGGGGATTTGGAAAGAACCGGAGTTGTTTCCCGTAAGAAAGAAGAGGGGAACTTTTCTTTTTTTTTTGAAATACGAAAAAAATTGCAGCGACTTTAAAGCGAACGCATATATTTTAGTGGGGGCGCCTACGAAGGGGGGGCGGGAACACAGGAGGGTTTGTGAGGACGATCCCCGTATTTTTCGGTGTCCGGCCAAGTGACGGATCAAGACCCATGCTAGTCAATCGCAGAAACCAAACTGCGGAATGGTTGGGCTGAGTGGGATCCCGAAGGTCATTTAGTCCAGCCCGCAGGCAGTAAAGAGGAATCCTTGGTTCAACTGGCTGTGGTTCCCCTCGCCCCAATCCCCCTCTGGATTTCAAACCAGCAGGAACCAGCAGGAAAAAAAACTTTGCAAAGATTTCCCCCAGAAGGTACAAAACGGGGAAACGCGACACCCCGCCCGGAAAAATTCTTTTGGCCTCTTGGTGGCCGATTCTGCCCCCGTGCCAGTTGACGCTGATGGTTCAGGGTGGATAACCAACGGTTTGTATAACATAAAATCTGTACAACATAAAAATCCCAGAGATACGGGACATTTGCCTAACAGAATTGTCAATGGAGCGAATTCGTACAACATAAAAATGGTCGCGGCGAGGGATTACACTGTTTTCAATGCATTCCTATGGGAAATTTGTAGAAAGGAAAATTTGCCGAACAGAATTTCATTTGGAACGAATTAATTCCTTTATCCAAGGTACCCCTGTGTTCCATATATTTGATATTGCGCCTTGAGCCTGCTAGGCTGCTAGTTCGAATCTTACCTCTGCTGGCTGCGTCGAAGGCCCGTGGTCCCCATCTCTCTCTCTCTCTCTCTCTCGCTCCCTCTCATTCCCTCGCTTTTCTGCGTTCTCTTTCGAAACAATCACGAAACCTTCTGCAACGATTAGGAGAGAATCCAACGTTTGCAATTCGTTTCCAGTATGGGGTTGCAATGTTATCCCAACCCAATGGGTACCTGGGACTACATGCCCCCAAATCCCCTGGCTGGCTGGCTGGAGCGATGGGCTTTTGTATCCCCCAAACACCCCACCACCACCACCATGGCTTATGGGAGACGTTTATATGTTATACTATATGTTGTTTTAACTGTATTTTCATTTTATAGTTTTAAATAATTTTACGGCTTTATAGTTTTTAATACTTGCTGTATGCCGCCCAGAGACCTCTTGGTAGTGGGGCAGCTGAAAAATCTTGTAAATAAATAAATAAAATAAAATAAAATAAAATAAAATAAAATAAAATAAAATAAGGGCCAAAGGTGCCAAAGGCAATCCCTCCTGGGGACTAAACCCGGTTTGTTTGAAGGACTTGGCTGCCCTCTAATGGGCATACTTCAAATTGCAAGAGAAAAAAAGAGAGACCTACTGCAGTGTCAGGAATGCCAGGTTGCCAACTTTCCCAACAGGCCACGGTGGCTGCGCCTGGAGCAAACCAAATCTCCATTTTCTGTCTTTATTATTTTGGGTTTATTTATTTATTTATTTATTTTGAGACACAAAGCAGCGACCCCGAGGCCTGTCTCTCTCCTTCAACCAACACCGATTTCAACCGGTTCCCCCACCCAAGAGCAGGCGCGCGTGGGATCAGTTGGCAACCTTCAAACCCCCCACCCCCACCCCACCCTTTTCTGAATCCTCCTTCAATGTCTGATTTTGGAGACCGCGTGGGAGGCCCGGTAAAGCGTGAAGGAAGATGACAGCTCCTGCTTTTCCGCGGTCTGCGTGAGAGGAAATATTTTAATCCGAAAGGGTGCGGAGGGCAGGGGGTCGTAACCTGGTCTAGCCGATGGGGGAAAGCTCTTGCCCCCCCCGTCTCGAAGTCCTACAGCCCTGTGGTCACCCGTTGAAGCTTTTTGGTGGGCGGTGCAGGACTGAGAAGCAGAGAGAGCTCCACGGACAGTGGAACTCCCTGCCACATGATGTCTCAGCAGCTCCAAGAAAGGAGAAGAGAAATTCTGTAGAGGTTAGAGAGGTCATCAGACGGGCTATCTTGTCTCGCTGGCTTAAGACAGATGTTTGTTCCGATGTGACACAGGTCTTTTGACGTCCTTTTAAAAGGGGGGAGGGACACCCCAAAAGCAAAAAAATAACAACACCGGGTTTTGTTCTTCTTCTCCTTTCACAGCACAAATTGAAGTCATTCCCTGCAAGATATGTGGAGACAAATCGTCCGGCATCCACTACGGCGTGATTACCTGCGAAGGCTGCAAAGTGAGTGGGGGAGACGGGTCTTTTGTGCACGCAACGGCCCACGATGGCCCCGGCCATGCCAAGTCCGCTTGCATTCCCAGAAAGGCAGAACAGGTCAACTCGAGGGGGCAAAATGCACAAACAAACAAACAACCCTTTGGGCTTATGTTTCATCCAGATTCAAAGATGGGGAGTACAGTTCTTAGAACTGCTGGGAGGCTCCGGAATTTGAGCCGAGTTTGGGAATTCGATTCCCCCCCACTGGTTCCTCCTTGGCGGGCTGGGCTGGATAGCCTCTGGGGGTCCCTTCTACCTCTGTCATGCTACGAGGATCCGTTGTGGTTGCGATCTTTTTGTTTTTACCCCCCGGCATCCAACCGGGCACCCGTCCGTCGTCCTCCTTCCCCGGCCGTGTCCGAAGCAAACCATTTCTCCTTTCCTCCTCCTTCTCGCCCGCCATCCCTGCAGGGTTTCTTCCGCCGGAGCCAACAGAATAACGCCACGTACTCCTGTTCACGGCAGCGCAACTGTCTCATCGACCGGACGAACCGGAACCGGTGCCAGCACTGCCGCCTGCAGAAATGTTTGGCCCTCGGCATGTCCCGTGACGGTGAGTTTTCTGCTTGGCGCAAGGTTAGAACATAAGAACCTAAGAGCAGCCTTGCTGGAAGAGGCCCCAGCCCATCCCATCCAGCAGGCTCGCCCTTTGCTTCAGGGTCTTCCCCAGCAGGTGTCTTCACCTGCTGACGATTCCCCGGAAAATGGCATTGAGAGAGATCTCCTGCCTCTCTCTCCAACCCGGAGGTGGTCCTTAGGCACCCCATCTTGATAGCCATTGATGTCCTTGTTCTCCATGAACACTTTTGTCCAACTCTTTCTCAAAGCTGTCAAGGCTGAGAGCGGCCAACGCTTCTTGTGGCAGGGAGTTCCACAGACCAGTAACCCTCGGGGGTGGAAAAGGGTAGGTGGCCCAGAAGCAGCCGGGGAACCGAGATGGGGAATCGAGTCGATCTCTCGGGGATCCGGTGTCCGGAAGCAGGCTAGGTGAACTGGGATCCAGGGCCGGGAGTGTTGATGGACAAACCAACTCCGTGTTCTGACCCGCCTCCTCGCCTCTCGGTTCCTCGCAGCGGTCAAGTTCGGCCGCATGTCCAAAAAGCAACGGGACAGCCTCTACGCCGAAGTCCAGAAGCACCAGCAGAGCCAGGAGCAAGGGGTCGGGGCTGGCCAGGACGAGGCGGACTCCCTGTCGCGGGTCTACACCACCAGCGTCAGCAGCGGCCTCTCCGACCTGGACGACATCTCCGTCCTCTCCGATGGGTTCCTCTTCGACTTCCCTTTGACCCCTGACGGGGGTGGCGCCTACTACAACCTGGACCTCCTCACCTCCGCCCAGCCGTCGCCCGACCAGTCCAGCCTCGACTTGAGCGACGCCAAGCTGATCAAGCAGGAGTCGGTCTACGAGATCGTGCTGGAATCGCCCGCCCTCTTCCCGCACGGCTCCCTCGACGGCGGCCAGCTGGCCTCCGACATCTCGGCCGTGGAAATCGGTGAGTAGCTTGCGAGGGGTCCAAGGGGCTGAGTTCGAATCCCACCTCCTGGGCCTCCCGGAGAGGGGCTCAACTAGATGATCTTTACTGGTCCCTGAACGTGGCGATCTTGGCTTCTTTGTGGAGAGATCTGGTCCCCCCAAGAAGCGGGTGTGATCCTGGTTACCTCCTTGTTATCCCAGCCTTATCACCTCTGACTCTTCTACGGCGTCTGTTCATGCGTCTAGTCCTGACCGCGAATGGACGCTGATGAGTTTCGTTCGTACCTCCGTGTATTGTTCAATGGGCTGTCTCCTCTCTCTACTTTGCGACAGCCTCGTCAGTGAGGATTCCAGGTTGCCAAGTTCTTAAAACACTCTGGTTCGGGAAATGCGTGCTGTTAAACTGCGTTTTTTTTACACACACACACACACACCGGTTCAAGACGTTCCTTGTTTTCTTAACGGGGTTTTGGCTTAATGATAGCGCAGCAACGTTAACGCCTTAGACCAAGGGTCCTCGACCTAAGGCCCCAGGGCCGGATGCGGCCCCCAAAGGGCCTGAATCCGGCCCCCGGGACCAATTGCACCCCTCCCATCTACCCCCTGCTTTGCGAGCAAGCCAGCCTCCGCAGCTGCTTCTATTGCTGAGGCAGTTCAAAGTAGTGGGCTATGTCGCTTCTCCCACTCCCCCCAACTACCGCCCAGATGATCAGCATGCTGGCTAGTGGGGCATTCAAAGTGGGAGGGCTATGGCAAGGTCCCCCACTCCCCCCACCCACTGTGGTCCGGCCCCCGGTGGTGTCTGCAGCGTGGTGGACCAGCCCGCTGTTTGAAAACTTTGAGGACCCCTGCCTTAGACCACCCAGAGCCTTTTGAGTGTCCAGGTGGAATTGTTTAGTAGTGGATCTTTTATTATCTCTCATCATCATTATTACGTTGAACGGGGTTTGATGCCAGTACAATAGCACGCCGTAACGTCTCAGTCTCGTGGTTCTTCACAGGACAATGACAATAAAGATTTATCTATCTACCGTTTATCTATCTGTCTTGCACCCTCAGGAGCCTTTGAGGTGTAAAAGTGGAATTGTTGCGTAGTGGATCTTTTATTATCTCTCGTCATGATCGTTACGCTGAACTGGCATTGATGCCCACAGGGACGTTTTATTGTTTCCGTCGTGTGGCACGCTACCCGGTGGGATGGGCAGCGTCATACATTCAATCCATAAATAAATAATAAATAAATAAACACAAGCCAGATCTGGGTGTCTTTAATGAGATGCCGGTTGTCCTTTCCAGAGCGTCTGGCCCAGAACGTGGTCAAATCGCACCTTGAAACGTCGCAATACACCAACGAAGAGCTGAAGCGGCTCGCCTGGACGGTCTACACTCAGGAAGAAATCAGGGCCATGCAGAACAAGGTAAGGGTAAAGGGCCTCTCTCCACAGAAGCCCCATTTCGCAGGAACTCAAATGTGGATCACGGAGCACAGATGTGGCCTTCTCTCCGTGTCCTGTGTTTGCAGCCGTTTTGGCTTGAACAAGGTATTTCCTACGGAAGTATGGCTTTCGCGACCCCATTCTTACCCCCTCCTGCCATCCAAGAAACTACCGTGGGACACACCCATCCATCGGTGGGACCAAGATCCGCTGATTCCCTTAGCCGCTGCCCTTCAAATACGGAATTTAAAAAAAAAACCCAGAAGTATCCGTTTAGATTTCCAGGGTGTAATTACCAGAAACGGCCACTCGAGGGAGCCATAGTATGGCATTTGAAACGTCCCCGGTTTTCTGCATGTGTGGAGGAAATGATGGGCTGCAGATCCCCCTGGTTTTATTGCATTTGCAATGGATTTTTGTTTTTGCGGGGTGGGTGGCTTGGTCCCGGGTGGGTACGATGAGGACTTCGCCCGGCCTCCGAAAACTGATGCCTTCTCTCTGTCCCCGTTCTCCGGCAGAGCTGCGAGGACATGTGGCAGGAGTGCGCCGTCCAGATCTCCAACGCCATCCAGTACATCGTGGAGTTTGCCAAGCGGATCGAGGGCTTCATGGAGCTCTCCCAGAACGACCAGATCATCCTCCTCAAAGCTGGTGAGGAGGGGGTGACCGGGGCTGGAATAATCTTGCGAGCGAGGGAGAGGGGCTTTGCGGATAACCTGGACCGCCGGGGGAGGGGGGAATCCCTTTGGGATTCTCTGGAAAAGCCCCTCAGGCTGGGGGAAGTGTGAGGCTGCAGGAAAAGAGGACACCCCCAATGGGAGATGGACCAGCGCCCTAAAGGAAGCCATGGCTTTTGAGTTCACGAAAGCTGAGCAGGGCAGTTTGACGGCAGGACATTTGGGCGGCTAGAAAGCTGGACACAAGATAGTGCTGGAGGATGAGACTCCTAGGGCGGGGAAAAGAAAGGGACATTTGGGAGAGGACTCGTTGAAGGGTTGCCGTGCGTAGGAGGCCACTTAATGACACAGCTAAAAAAAAGGATATCAACGTAGAGCGCAAGGCTGCCCGACGGGTAAACAATGCCCGCCTCTCACCGATTCTTTCTCTGCTCTCTCCTTCGGGACCAGGTTGCCTGGAGGTTCTTCTCATCCGGATGGTCCGGGCTTTTAATCCGTTGAACAACACGGTCCTCTTCGCTGGGAAGTACGGCGGAATGCAGATGTTCAAATCTCTCGGTATTTTTATTTTTATTTTTATTTTTTGGTTTATTTACATGTGTTGTTCGATGAAAACCGCCCGGAGTCCCCATAGGGAAGATTGGTTGCGGTGTACAAATAAATAAATAAATAAATAAAGCTAAAAGAAGTGGGATGGAGGCTCAGGGTGGCGTGGTCGTGTGGCAGCACCAGCCATGCAGAAGTCCAAACAAAAGAACTGTGCAGGGGATCATGGGCCTTGGAGTGGATAAATCACTGTCTTCCCTGTTTGGTTGAAAACGATGGTGATTCTGTCCACGTCCATGAAATAAATTTAATTCGCCGACAATGTTTCTTCCGGCTTTCTTCCTCGCGGAAGGCTTGAGGCGGCTCGCAGCTGCCGCGAGACACCGTAAAGAGGAAGCGAAAAGCAAACCAACCCTAGGAATTCGCCAAATTCGAATGAAACCCCACCCTGACGAGAAGAAAACATTCAACCCCGCCACCAAATTGAGGGCAGTACATTAAGATAATCTAGCACGCCGATTTGAAAGCAACTGCACCATAACTGCCTTGGCAATAGAGTGGCCTTATATCGCCAGATGGGTGGTCTATAAATCAAATAAATAAATAAATAAAATAAAAGGTGCACGGGCGCACACCTCGTTTTAACGTGACAGTCCTGGGGGATCAAGGATCGGCATTGGGATGCAGCTTCACGGGCGGCTTCGGGACAGAAATACCCTTCTCTCCCCATCGCTCAAACTCGATCCGTTTCCTGCAGGTTGCGATGACCTGGTCAGCTCCATCTTTGAGCTGGGTAAGAATCTGTGCCGGCTGCAGCTCTCGGACGAAGAGGTGGCCCTTTTCACCGCCGCGGCTCTGCTCTCTCCAGGTAAGGGGTTCTCCGGAGGTCCCGGGAAATCACAGGAGGAATCCAGCATGCTGCCCTTTCCCCCTCAAAAAACGGCGACGGGTGGGTAGTTCCTTCTCGTACAGTTATAGGATGGGAGAGACCTGGCTGGAAAATAGTCCCCGTGAAAGGGATCTGGGAGTCTGGGTGGACCACAGATTGAACACGAGCCAGCTGTGTGACGCGGCGGCCAAGAAAGCCAACACGATTCTTGGTTGCATCAACAGAACCATAGTGTCTAGAGCAAGGGAAGTGATAGTACCGCTCCATTCTGCTCTGGTCAGACCCCACCTGGAGTCCTGTGTCCAGTTCTGTGCGCCCCAGTTTAAAAAGGATGTTGACAACCTCGAGCGGGTCCAGAGGAGGGCGACCAGGATGGTTGAAGGTCTGGAAGAAATGTCTTCCGAGGAGCGGCTTAGGGAGCTGGGAATGTTTCGCCTTTCAAAAAGAAGGCTGAGAAGGAGATAGGATAGCTATGTTTAAATATTTGAAAGGATGTCATAGTGAAGAGGGAACAGGTTCGTTTTCCATGGCTTCAGAGACTAGGAATCGGGGCAATGGTTTCAAACTACAGGAAAAGAGATTCCATTTGAACATTAGGAAGAAATTCCTGATGGTTAGAGCTGTCCGGAAGTGGAATAATCTGTTGCCGACAAGGAGGGTGGCGGAGTCTCCTTCTTTGGAGGAGGTTTTCAAGCAGAGGCTGGATGGCCATCTGTCGGGGACACTTGGATGGGGGTTCCTGCATGGCAGGGGGTCAGACTGGATGGCCCTTGGAGGTCCCTTCCAACTCTGTGATTCTACGGTTCTTTTGCAGATCGCCCCTGGCTGTCGGAGTCCAAAAAGGTGCAGATGCTCCAAGACAGAGTTTACGTGGCTCTGCAGCACGAGATCCAGAAGAAAAACGCCAACGAAGACAGGCTGTCCAAGGTAAACACACACATAGAAATAATCAAACACTTTTAATGCGTGAAGGGCAGCATTGCTAGAGAGGAGAACTCCCATGCTTCCACGGCTTCGCTTATCCACAGTCTGAAAATATTATACATAGAGTGGGATCTGCCACCCCCTAGTGGCTAGTTCTGCTAATGCATGTGAACACATATTTTTCTGAGGTTTCCCCCCCCCTCTCCTTGACTATACTATACATTTAGCGATTATCCGTGGATTTCAGTATCCACTGGGGTTGGGGCAGAGGCTGTCAATGGGGCTCCTGCTGTCGAAAACCCAGGAACAGGTCACCATCATCGCTCAGAATGACTCCCGAGAGTGGTGGTGCTTTTGTGGACTGTCCAAACCAAAGGCGCTCCATCGACAAGGGTTGCGGTGCTGAGCTTGGCAGCTCCAAGCAAATTTAATCTTCTCTCCCGTGATGCCCACGGAAATCTTGCGGATGTTTGTTTAAGCGAATGGACCTTTTTAAATAGCACTGAGGGTTGAACCCTATTTTAATAATTCCTCACAATGTTCGTGTGTGTTTCTTGCTTTGGAATCGGTGACTTCGTTGTGGCTGGCCCCTTCCCTTCTGCCCATTGAGTTAAAAGCTTCCTGTTTCCTTCTGCAGATCGTATCCAAGCTCCCCGTAATGAAGTCCATCTGCAACCTCCATTTGGACAAGTTGGAATTTTTCCGCCTGGTCCACCCGGAGACGGCCACGAACTTCCCGCCCCTCTATAAAGAGGTCTTCAACGCCGAACTCCATTACAGTGACGCCCGGGAGAGCTAAGGCCACCTCCGTTCCCCCTCTTCCCCTGGGGAATGTTCCAGGACAGGACACGACTTTAAAAGTGTGAAGGCAGTGGATGATGAGCAACTGGGGGCCGGGTGTCAAACATGGGGGGGGGGATATACCCCCACCCGCCCCTCCGAGGGTAATTTTAAAGACTTCCCTTTGCCAGGGTCTCCGACTGAATGTAAATGCACCTTTGCAGGATCAACGGAGAGAGAAAGAGAAAGAGAGAGGTTTTTTTCCAAAAAAAAAGACACAATTCGACTTTTCATGTACCGGCAAGATGAATGTGAAATTCTGTTCGGTAGAAAAGATCACTCCTACGAGTAGCACCGTTGTCTCTCTTTGCGTTTCGTTGCCGGGGCAGGTGCTTTGGCCCTCCCCCGCACCCGCGGCGTGCGCAAGGGACATGGCACCGACACCGTGACACCGACCGGCCCCGGACATCCGACCGCTGACTGCCGTTTCTACTGGCTGCACTGGGGACGTTTTGCAGTTGCCGTGTGCAGGATTGGCTTCGTTCCCCTCCTGCTCGGTTGGGACGGCCTGAGGCCCGAGGGATGGATAGGTGAAGATGAACTGGCATGGGGCCCGGAGTATTTGCCTCAATCCCGGCCGCGATCCAGCTAGCGGGCCAGGACAGAGAGCGTTGCGGGCAGGAGGGAAAACCTTTGCGTAGTGTGTTGTTTTATTTCGTCACGCGTGTAATAAGTTATCTGGGGGTCAAAGCCCCCCGGGGGGCAGGACCCTCCGAGGGAAGGGAGAACGCGGATTGACCGACGACGTGGGGTCGCCCATGCTTTCCCGGGGAAGATAGTGATGCTGCTAAGCGGAGGGTGGGAGGGACGACGGTTTTGGTCTCCCATCATCCCGGACTAGGCCGACGGAGGCTGATGCTTACGTCCGGATGCAGGTGGCGATGGTGGGTGGGTGCGTGGGTGGGGTCTCAAGGTCCGTAGGGCTTGGCTCTGTGCCGTGGGCTGAATGGTTCGGATGGAAAACCGGAGAGGACGTCTCACGGAAGTCCCACCCATCTGTGAGAGGGTCAGAGCTTGGCTGGGCCAAAGGAGTGATAGCTTTAGATACCACCACCACCACCCCGGGGTCTCTTCTTCAAGCAAAGTCATCCTACAGAGATGCTACAGGGACATGGAAGTTGTGTATGGGCTGGGGAGTGTGGTGAGGGTGTTTCAGGCTTTTACATGGGTCTGTCCAACGGCTGAGATCTGGCCCCCGCGGCAGAATTGTGGAATCTCTGATCTGAGATTTTTTCCCCCCATAGGGGCTACTGGATCCTAGTTGTGTGTGTGCGCGGTGGGGTGGGGTGTTGTAGAGCAACGCAACAGTCCCACACGTTATGGGGCAGTGGGGGAGGCGATTTAAGTCTTAAGCCCTTTGCAGACAGAGCTCCTCCCCTCCAAACATTGTAGGATATGATCCAGCCCCCTCCACCTCCCCTACACAATCTCTTGTTCTGCGAATTGAAATTAGACTCATCGGTTGTGTCCCTGAGTCACGACAAACCCTAGTTCGCACCTTCGTTGCTTTAGCCACAGTCTGCCCAGCAAACCAGCAAGAAACCTATCCCGGCAACCCGTTTTTCCTCTGGGGTCCCTCCTTGTCATTTCCCTTTCTGGACGGGTAACCCGGGAGGCAAGCCCACATTCCGGGTTCTAACATCACAACAAACCATGGTTCCGACAAGCCATCATTTGCTAGGAACCCAACGTGGCTTCTTGTTGTAGCTCACAAACAAACCGCGGTTTGTTTGGCCAGGGAGGGATTCGGACTCCGGTTGCAAAACAGGCAGCGGCAAACCGCAGCCTGGTCTCCGGTTCCGAACAAAAAAAACGTACCGTGAATGCTTTGGATGGAAACCCGGAGTCCGTGCACGATGCCTGCATGCTTTTCCACTTTGTCTGATTTCTGGGGCTTTGTCTGTGTTTCTTTAAGTTCCCCGGCAGGCACTCGCTTTTCGGTATTTGTACGTTGCACTTTACCCTTTCCGATATGTGTCCGGCTGATCCCAATGTTGTACTAGCTTTAAAAGAAAGAAAAAGAAAGAAAAAAAAAGAAAACCACTCCTAAATTGCATCGGACAATCTCTTTTGACACAACAACAATAATAATTAATATTGTAAATATTGCAAGTATATATTTGTTCTGCTTGACTCCAGAGATACAAACTCTGAAACTTTTTTGACTAAAAAGTACAGAGCAGGTACTACCCTGTTTCCCCGAAAATAAGACCTCCCCAAAAAATAAAGCCCTAGCAGGATTTCTATGCATTTGTTAAATATAAGCCCTACCCTGATAAGAAGACTTACTGATGGGCGTGGCTACGGTTGTGTGCAGGGCTGACATTCAAGCATATTATACTTAACAAAAGTAAGACATCCCCTGAAAATAAGCCCTAGTGTGTCTTCTTGAGAAAAAATAAATATAAGACAGTGTCTTATTTTCGGGAAAACACGGTACTTGCGTAGAGCGTATGGCCAGTAGCAGGAATGGGAAAGGTTTGGGTTGTTTTTGGGGGGACTACAGATCCCATCTCTGGCTAGTACCAGGGGGTCCCCGTGTTAATTTATTATTCCTTTCAGTCAACTTATTTCTGCACTTTGGGGTTGGTTTTTTGCACTCAGAATCTCTGGGAGAAACACATTTCTAAGAAATGCCATATAACCCCCACCTTTTAGGAACTTAAACTACTGGAGGATTGGATGGAAATGCACATTTCGGGAGCTTTCGAGGCTCGGGCTTGCAGGTTACAAAAAACAGGCTGTCTCTGTTGGAAATTGTTTCTGTGTTGAGACACTTTGGAGACATCCGTGCTTTAATGTTGGGAGATGATTTTAATGTTGACTTGAATGTTGGCATGATTCTTCCCAAGACAGAACTACGCCATGCCGAAAAGGCCTTTTTGTTGCTAACTGGCAGCTCGTGGGGGGCTCCGAAACCTCATCGCAGGAGAATCAGACCTCGTTGGGTGCCCAAGCCAGCTCAGCTTCTAACTGCAAAGCCTCGGCCCTGTCGGTTTCGCTCCAAAACACCCAGCACCGCAAAAGGCAGAGGAAAATAAATGTGAGAGAAAATAAAAATGAAGTCTAGGCCCCTCTGCCCTGTGGCTGTGTTGCCAGACTTCAAATTCAGATGTTCTCCGGACTCTAGGGGCAACGTATTCGGATGCCCTGAACGGAGAAAGCCATGGCCAAATAAATAAATAAATAAATAAATAAATAAATAAATAAATAAATAAATAAATAAATTATTTAATAGGCACCCTTTTGTAGTTAGCCCTGCTCTCAGGAGTTTCTGAGAACCCCCCAAAAAACTGCAGGTTTCATTCTGAGCAATAAAACTGGAAAATAAAAGGGGAGAGGTCTCCCTTATATTCAGTTATAAATGGAAGCTAGCACAGAAACCAGGCATCCTTAAAGATTTCAGTGTATTGGGGGGGGGGGGTTAAAAGAAAAGAAATCAAACCTAAGTTTCTAGTCCTCATGGTTCCCAAATAGTAGACGGGGATAATCTTTTTGGAATGATAGAGGGTAGAAAAGGGACCAGGCATACATCTCTCCCAGGTGGCTGCGCCCATGGTGAGATTCCACCCGTTCCTCAGCCAGGCTTTTAAAATGAAGGACGTGATAACCAAAACAAAGAAGGGGCTGCCCCCCCCCCGCGTGCTGTGTAGCTCCGTTATAAACATGGACGTATATATAAATATATATAAATATATATAAATATATCATTTTTGTTCGAAACGCAGGTTTAGGCGATCACCTCTAGAACCCTCGCACTGTGTATGAAAATGGGAAAATAAAATAAAATAAAATAAAATACGGTTAATATATTTAATCCGGCGAATGTCGGTGGACAAGAGAAGACGTTAAAAAAATCACCGCTCGTTTTGGTTTTTGTTACTTGTTTCGTTTTTTTCTAACGCTTTCGGTTTGAAAAGAGGGGAAAAAGGGGAAATGGGAACGGTTGGGTGAACACACTAAATACACACAAACACAAACACACACACACACACACCTTAAGGTATGGACAGGTGATCGTGAAAAGAAACGTTAGATTTAGCTTTTTAAAATAAAACGCTTCTGTTTGCATTGAATGTCTTGTTCTGTAAAGCTGTAATTTCTATTTTTATAAAGAAATGGAGAAAAGACAAAAAGAGAGAGAGAGAGAAATCTCTAATTTTTTTTGTTTTGTTCCTATTTAAGGACAAGTCTGTTTAGGAACCGGCGAGGGATATGTTAGGGCATTATGTTTATTTACAGGGGAGGGGTGGGGTGTGTCCCCCCCTCCCCATAAAACTGCAAAGTAATATAATGTATTTAAAAACAAACCGAGCCAAGGCTTCTGAGGAAGATGTATTTTAATGGGGGGAAAAAGTCATTTGTTGTATATTGCACAGGAACTTTTATGGGTCAAGCAAAATTAAAGCATTTTGCCAGGTGGAAAAAAAAGGCTTCTTTAGAGTTTGTGATTTGTTTCTTTCAGGTTTGGTACACAGCAGATACATCTATAATCGCTGCAAGCCATCCAGGAAACATATTTTTTAAATAAATGTGCATAATTTTTTGTGTTGGGGGGGGGAGAGGGGAGAACTAACTTCCAAATGAGAATTAAACTCTCCCATCCAGATCCGGACAGAATAACGCTTTTGGGTAGAAGGCGGAGGTGCCAGGGTCTCTTGGGGTGGGTGGGTAGAAACATTTCTTGAAAGGAGGCATTAAACAACAATGATAACGACAAGGATGATAACCACGACACTCGAATATGGGACAGAATGCCTTTTTGGGGGTGTGGGGGTGTGTGTAAAGCAAGATGAAATAAAATAAAATAGATAAGATGGCAATGCAACTGTTTTATAGAACACTGACATCCAGTGAAAGCAATTTCAGCATGTGTGTGTGTGTGTGTGTGTGTGTGTCTGTGTGGTTACTTTGGGGTTTCCAGGGAGAGTAGTGGGGACCAGGCTGGGAGGTCGGCTACCTATGGCCTGACAGCCACAGCCTACCCAAGACCAGGCAGCTGGTTCTTGGCATGTCTATGAGAGATGAGGCAGGGGGTTCAGGATAAGGGATGGGAGCTTGCTGGCTGGGCTCTGCAAATCATCATCATCATCATCACCACCACCACCACCACCACCACCATCAAAGATTCCCAAACTTTACCCAAAGGACCTGGGACAGTCCAGGAACTACAGAAAGAAAGAAAGAAAGAAAGAAAGAAAGAAAGAAAGAAAGAAAGAAAACTCATCCCATTTCTGAAAACAAAAAGAAATCGAACAGAAAAAGGGGGTAAAAAAATACCAATTTTCAATAGAATGTTAAAAGAATTTTAAAACGACACCCGGAATTCGCAACCGCGTGTTTTTCTACACGTGAGAACATCTACGTTCCCCTTCTTGGCTCCTCCTCCTCCCCCCCTACCCACCAGCTGGTCCGTTGGCAGCCGCCCCGGTGCCACGTGACCCCCCGACGGAGGGAGGACCCGCCCTCACGGCGCAGGGGACGCCGGGAGTCGTAGTCCAACCTTCCCATTAGGCTCTATGGGAGGGATCCCACCGCGGAACTACGATTCCCAGGGTGCACCGGGGCGTCATTTTTTCTTTTAAATCAATAACAGAAGCAGAGATCGGAAGAGGAGGAACAGGGTAAAAAAAATCTCCTTAATTTCTAATTTATTTCTTTTAGGGGGGGGGAAGGAAATGGAAGCAGGACGCCTCTGATTGGCTGGCACCCGACGAAAGGGGCAGGGCTTGCACAAGCAGCCCGGGCAAAGGGGCGGGGCTTTGCACACGCAGCGCTGGTGCAAAAAAAAAAAGAAGAGAAAACGGTGGGTAGAAAAACGAGCAGAGCCCAGGCAAAGCCCCAGGTGGGTGTTTTTGTTTGCAAATAATAATAATAAAAATGTCAATTTTGAGTGCAATTCTTGATACTTTTTATTTAAATTGTTTGTTTTCGCAACTGTTGCCGCTTTCGGGCCGGTTGCCAATGGGAGGGGAGGCCGTTTGTTTATAGCCATTTGTTGCAAAGGCTCAGGGTGGTAACATTTTAATTGCTTTCTCAGCAATTCGCTACATAAGAGGAAGCGGCGTGGTTGCGATTTGTGGCGAGGCGGGAAAAAAAAACACACGCTTCCCGGCAGGGATTTCAGAGGGGCGAGATTTTGAATTAATTTAATTTCTAAATTATTATTATTATTATTATTATTATTATTATTATTATTATTATTATGAGGCTTCGGGGCTGCTGGCTTGTAACCAGGCCAGTTGAATTTTGACAGCCGATTTTGACTTTTTGGGTTTTTTTTTTTTTTGGGGGGGGGAGGCTTTTTCAAGGAGGAATCGCCAGTCGGAAGGATGCTGTCAGGGTGGCCCCCGATTCTAAAAAGTCAAGGAAAAATAATAGATCCGTTTGTATAGGAGTGGCTGGGTGGGTGATGGATCCATGGGGGCGTGTGTGTGCAGAGATGATAAAAAGTATTTGGGTGTGTATATTAGATAGAAAGAGATGAGGGCCTCTAAGAGAAAGAGAGAGGTGGCAGATTTTTTTTTCTTGCTTTCTGCCTTGTAACCCTAAAAAAAGCTTTTTTTTTAGTCCAGCATGGTGCGTATTCCATCCGGAAGGCAGATCCGATTTATAAGCCCGGACACCCAGGGCTCCTTTGGACTTGAAGCAACCCATAATCAGTCCAAGGAAAAAAAGACAACGCCCTTATTCATTGCTTGGACATCAGGAGGGTTTTCTTAATCTGAGCCAAGAATTGGATTTATTTAAGCCTTTTTTAAAAAAAAAATTGGGGTGGGGAAAGAGAAAAGAGAGAAATGAACCTCCTTAAAAGATCCCGATATAAGGGCTTCCGGCACTTCAGCGTTCCCAGCGGAGGATTTGAGCTCCGAAAAGGTTTCTCGGCTGGGACTACAGGTCCCATGCTCCCCCAGCTTTCCCGTCGACTGGTTCGTTGGGTTTACGTGCCTCGCCAGCCCCGGGGCCCGACAAGCTCGGGGCGTCCTGTGCGGTCTTGCGGTTGACCCCGGGCACAAAGTGATTAGACCATCAAGATGGGGGGGTGAGACGGGGGGCCTTGACCCACAAAGATGCATGATGGGTTTTGTGGCTCGGCGGGGACGCGGAAAGCCAGGCGTGCCGAAGCCGGCGTTGGTCTCAAGGCCCTAGTCCTCATGGCGAGAGGAGTTGATCATAGTGAAGATTCTTTGCTCCTGAGAGTTTATACTAGTTAAGACTCGTTAATAAAACTGGGCCTGGTTGAGGCTTAAATCCCAAGTATCTCCTGTATATTTGCAGACACTTGCGTTCGCTTAGAGCGGGTTAAAAGGGCCAGGCCAGGCCTGAGAAGAAGAGACACTGGTCTCTTTGTGTGATCTGGCTGCTTGCTTCAAGAATAAAAAATAAAAAAAGGGACACAAAATGATGTTCGTCTCTCCAAACAAGGGGTCGCTTGTCCCGCAACGGAGGCTGGAGCAGAGGCGGCGGTCGCAGCTGCTTCTGGGGAGCCAGGCTGGAGAGGAAGGGCGGGCCGGGCTTTGGGGCTGGGGTGGCCGACTTCCTCCTGGATTTTGGGGGGGGCAGTTTTCCAACACCACCCCCCGGACCCCCCGAGGGAAGGAGAGTCGGGTGCCGTGGTCTTTCCAGTGGCTAGACTCCTCCCCAATAAATTGAGTTTGCAGGGATTTAAAGATCGCTGCTTTTTTGGGGGGGAGGGAGGTATTAGGATTTCCAAAGGGGTATCTTTTTGGGGGGGTGGTGTTACAGCCTCTTTCCTGGCAATCAAGTGGGGCATCTCCTTCGCCATCCCGTCTGGCCATTCTCCTTCTCATTGCCTGGATTCTGAATTGCCTCTCGTGCTCCTCCGGGCCGGTTTTGGCCCGGCGGGGGCCAGCGGCCGACCTGGCGCCCAAGAAGCTGCGGCGAAAGGGACCAAACCCGCCGTCCTCCGAATTGAGAGGCCCACCAGCCCCTCGAAATGCCGACGGCAAGGGAGGGGACGCCCCCGGGCTCCTTGACTGTGCCTGATAATTTTTATATTTCTTCTCCTGTAGGTCCAGCAGCTTTGGGTGACTCTAATTCCCTCTGAAGGACGCCTGGAGGAGGAATGGCAGGTCAGCGTTAACACCCCGCTTCCAAAATGCCCATTTTCCCCATCTTTTTCCGCACACCAGTCGCTTCGGACGCTGGTCCGGTGTTGCCGGTTTCAAATAATAAAGTCCGGATTCAGGACCCGGTCTCTTGATGGATTTCCCCCCCCCCCTCCGATTTGCGCTGCTCTCTTTTCCTGGCTTGGCCATCACCTTCCTTTCGGCTTCCTGCCCCTTGCGTTTTTATGTCCTCGGGGCAGGGGGTGGTGTTGGTGGTTGGGTTTGTTGTTTTGGGTTTTTTTTTTTTTGCAGGGTTTCGCTTGCACTTGGTCATGTCAAAGCGGAAGGCTGAACGACAGGCCGGAATGATCCAGGCCAGGGCTTTGCAGTGGAACCATGGCGTCAAGAGGGTGTGTGTGTCTCAGAGACCATCTAGTCCAACTTCTCTGCTCAAAGCCGAGCACAGAGAGCGGAGATTCCATTATTTTTTTTCGTAATTGCCTCCACCGTGCACGAGTGCTCAGACTCTCCCAGGGTTTGGTTTCCGGACATCCTGGTTTGTTGCCCTCCTTCTTAAAAGCGGTGTGTTATCGAACACTGCTGCAGGCCCATTTCAAAAGAAAACTCTCTCTCTCTCTTTTTTTTTTTGCAGAAAAAGTGAACAACTTTCCGCCGCTGCCCAAATTCATCCCGCTGAAGCCGTGCTTCTACCAGAACTTTGCCGACGAGATCCCGATCGACCACCAGGCCCTGGTGCGCAGGATCTACCACCTGTGGATCTGTAAGTGGATCGCGAAAACGGCGGCTCACGCCGGTCGGGGAGAAAAGAGTTCCCGCCGTTCTTTTTCTTTGGAAACGTTTTCTTTTAAGAGGCGTCTAGGGTTCGCGAGCCTCCTCTTGGAGAGGCCGGAGAAGAATTAACATTTGATATTGGTTTGGGATGAGCAGCGAAACGTTTCTCTCTCTCAAGAAAAAAAAGAAGTCCGGCCGCCATGGCTCGACTTCCAGGTGAATGGAGGTGGTTTTTCTCCTGTTTCTCAGGGGAGGGAAATAAAATTTTTTATTTAGTTAACTGTTTTTCTTTCGTAAGCCTCATCGGTTGCCCCGCTCCTGTTTCAACTTTCCCCCCCTTTTTGGCTCCAGTTTACTGCATCACTTTGGGCGTCAATCTCATCGCTTGCTTGGCCTGGTGGATCGGCGGCGGCTCCGGGGTCAACTTCGGCCTGGCTATCCTATGGCTTGTCCTTTTCAGCCCCTGCGGATACGTCTGCTGGTTCCGGCCCGTTTACAAAGCCTTTAGGTAAAGTGGGCCTTTGCACACACATTTTGAACCGCAATGCCGTTTTTACAAAAATAAATGCAGCTCCTTGCTGTGGCTTCTTTCCAAAGAAAGCACCCGAAATTCCCCGCAAGTGGAAATGAAGCTGTTCAAGGTTCTAAGGGGAGTCGAGTCCCACCCTGATGGGCTAGCTGTCTGACATACGGGGACTGCTCAGAAATGGTGGTGGGGGTTCCCTCACACACACACACCCATCTCCCCGTGTCTAAAATGGGACAGGGAGGGCTCGGGCGGCCGTGTTCTGCTCCTACGAGCGGAGGAAGGATAACGCAGAGCTGATCTCTTAACCTTCTTATCCCTCGTTTGAGGGAGGGGGGCCCTGGACAGGTCTTAAGCATCGGGGATCATGGGGACCCCGGCTAAGCCACTGCCTGAGGCTAAGAAGAATCAAGGATCAAGGGTATGAGCCTGTTGTGTGTGGGGGACCTTTTGGCCAGGCTGTGTTGATGCTGGGAGCCCTGGCCGGGGTGGGGGGTGGGGGGGCAAGGACAGGGGGGCGAGCCCCAATCGTGGCCTGCCAGCCTTCCAACGCTCGGGACGGCGGCTCTGGGGTCCTGCTTGTGGCGGGCCACTCCGGAGCCCATTATCCCCCCTTCCTTCTGGTTCTGGACGTCTCGCAACCCAAGGCGGGCAGCTTTGGGGGGAAGAAAAACTTCTCTTCCTGAATTGCTGGTTTGTCTTTTTCTTCTTCAAATGTCCAATTTTTTTTTTTTTTGGGGGGGGGTTGTTCTTAATCGTAATGCCTCTTCTCTTCTCCCCCCACCCCCAGCTGACCAGCCACCCAGTGTGTTCGGCTGGTGTTTTCCCTCGTTAATCCACCCCCGGGGAGGAGAGCTGGATTACGGCCGGCTCATCCTTTGTTTTATATAGTAAGGAGAGGGTGGTGTAGGGTAATGACAAGGATCCGAAGTGGGGGGGGGGGGTGGCTGGGAAGGAGGTGAGCTTTCGTATCCCTGGGAAAACTGCCTGCCCGGAGGCAGCGGATTCGGATGACAGTTCCCATCCTCCACCATGCTGGCTGGGGCGGATGGGATATGCCAGCCTGGAATCCCCTTATCCCTCACTAGTTCCTGCCCTGCAGGGTCGCAGGCAAACAGGGGAGCAGACGCCTTTAATCGACAGGGTCCCTCGGGCCCATTTTAGAGATATAAAGGCACCGGCCGAGGCGGAGGCGGGGGGATGATGGGCTTTGGGTTGTGTTTGAACAGTCGGGGAGGAGGGAGGGGGTGGAGGGATCGCAGCGGGGGAGCCATTAAGGTCTCCGGCCGGTTGGAGGGCCGCAAAACCAGTTCCCCACGGCTTTCGAGGGTGGTTTCCGAAACGCGGCTTCAGCTTCCCCGTTTCCTCTTCTTCCTCCACCCCCGGCAGGTCGGATAGCTCTTTCAACTTCATGGCCTTCTTCTTCGTCTTCGCCGCCCAGTTCCTCCTGACGGCCATCCAAGCCATCGGCTTCTCCGGGTGGGGAGCATGGTAAGCGGGCGAGCCGGAGGCTAATCCATTGGGGTGGGTGGGGATGGGTGTAGAGAAACCCGCTCTGGGTTTTGCTCCGAACTTGATGTCTCTTTCTTTCTTTCTTTCTTTCTTTCTTTCTTTCTTTCTTTCTTTCTTTCTTTCTTTCTTTCTTTCTTTCTTTCTTTCTTTCTTTCTTCTCCCTGCCTTCCGCCCTGTTCCCCCCTTCCCCACCCAACCCGCCGCGTAGTGGTTGGCTGGCGGCCGTGCTTTTCTTCAAGGAGAGCGTAGGGGCCGCCGTCATCATGCTGCTGCCCGCCATCATGTTCACCTTGTCGGCCGTGGCGATGTTCGTCTGCCTGCTGCGGGTAAGCGGTCAGACTGGAATCTCGGGAGGGGAGTGGGGTGTTTCCGTCTCTGGATGAAAGAGCCAGAAGGCCGGGGCTTCGATTCTCCCATGGAGGGTTTTCCTTGGCAGGGGCTGGACTGGATAACCTCTAGAAGGTCCCTTGTAGCTTTGCTGTTCTAAGATGGTGAGGTGACACCCAAAGCTGGGAGGGATCCTTGGAAGGCGTTCTGTGTGCACCTCTGGAAATGGAGACCCTTGCATTTCAACTGGGGGTGGGAGAGCCTTCATAAGAACCTAAGAAGAGCCACCATGCAGGATCAGGCCCAAAGGCCCATCTAGTCCAGCCTCCTGGATTTCCCAGTGGCCCCACCAGATGCCTCTGGGAGAGCACGAGACTAGATCTCTGTCTCCTGATCCCACTCCCCTGCATCTGGCCCTTGAAGGACCCCGGTTTTAAGCCTGGAGATGACACATCTCCCTCATGGTTTCTCACCTGGGATGGACATTTCCTCCAGGAATCTGTCCCATCCCCTTTTGAAGGCATCCAGGCCAGATGCCACCACCCCATCCTGTGGCAGGGAGTTCCACAGGCTAACAACGCGCTGGGTGAAAAAATATTTTCTTTGGTCTGTTCTTACTCTCCCAGCCCTCAATTTGAGTGGATGTCCCCTAGTTCTGGTATTTCGTGAGAGGGAGAAGAGCGTCCCTCTCTTCACTTGACTCTTTGAAAGCCACCTCGGCCAACTCACTTCTAACTCTTCAGGGAAAAAAATATATATCTATGAGAAAAAGCCAGGGGATTCCTTTCCTGATCCAGATGTAAGAGCAGAGGGTGACGCTTTTTGTAAATAATAATAATGACACCACTGGGGAGTGTTAAACCATTGCCGCACACACATAGCAGAAAGCCGAGGAGAGCGACGAACAAACGCGAAGTTACTTCCTCTGGTCCCACCTCCTTTTCCTCTCTCTCTCTCTCTCTCTCCCCCCTACCCCGCCCCAACACTGATCCAGGTGCACCGGCTCTACCGCGGCGGTGGTGGCAGCTTCCAGAAAGCCCAGGACGAGTGGCAGAGCGGCGCCTGGAGGAACCCGCCGACCCGAGAAGCCCAGTTCAACAGTTTATCGGGGAACACCCTCCCAGAGTACCCAACGGTGCCCAATTATCCGGGCGGAGGCCGGTGGCCCTGATACCGCCCCTGTCAAGCCTGGCCTGGAGGGGTTGGGGTGGTTTTTTTTGGAGGGGGGGCATTGCAAAAAAAAAAAAAAGAAAGGAAGACAACTAAGAAGAAAAGGACAGATAAAATTGCCAATTTTTTTAAAGGGGGGGGAGGAACGATACTCAGTTTCTTCACTGCCTCCCATCCCACCTCCTCTCCTCCTTTCTGTCCCCTGATAATAGAAAATCTGGGGCGCGCACCTCCCTTTTGCAGGGCTCGTCGATAATAACGGGGTGACGGCAGCTCCAATGGCCTTGGGGGGGGGGTTGCTATCTTTATTTATG